>JBBMJY010000010.1:2016380-2061316 GCA_037833715.1 Toxotes lorentzi | reverse complement strand
TAGATAGATAGATAGATAGATAGATAGATAGATAGATAGATAGATAGATAGATAGATAGATAGATAGATAGAAAAAAATGTGTCGTCACAAAACTTAAAACTGTGCTGTTTGTCTTTCTGTGTGAAAAGCTGACATTCTGGAGATAAATGGTTTGAATGCGGTCTGTATATACAAGCACGACGATCTGATCTGGAGTGCGCACTTATCTTCAATCAGAATACGCTCATACACATCATACAATGAGCTCATCAGAGAGACAGAAAACTGCCGTACAAACAAATCAGCGCCCAGTTGGGCGCGTCAAACCTCCCACTCTCTCCCACCCTCTCCACATGGCGCTGGTGCTGCTGCTCGAGTGTCAAATTACAAGTGGCGGCGGGCTCTCACTCCGGGCACAAATGCCTGGTAATTGTATTTTTAAAAAATGGCAGAAATCACAATTGCAACTCATCTACAGGTTTACGACTCTCCCGGAGTCTTCTCCTCTAAAATGCTTCATTAGTCGGTTCTTCTGAATGTTTTGTGTGAATGGGGAGAAGCCGAGCCACCCACCAGTTTCCTGTGACCCTTCAGGGCAGACCTGCGATCGCTCAGGCAGTGCATCCTACGCATACACACACACACACACACACACACACACACCAGGCTTCATTCATAAATCTAGCTCTTTAAAAAGCACAGATGTGGAGGAGCCTAAAAATGAAAACTCCAGCATCTGTACAGCACCATGCTGTGATAGTAAGATCAGGGATTGCAGGCTTACTACCGAGCAAATCTGAAGAGTAAGACAGCGGCGTAAGAGCTGAGAGTGGGCAGCAGTGATCGGCCAGTGATTAGCTGTGTCCCTTGTGTTGTCCTGGAAAAGCAAGCAGCACACACCGCCCTGCATGACAGAGTAGCAGAGAGAGAAAATGGAGGTGGAGTAGTTTTAATTGTGGGGGCTGGATATTCTAACAGGGGCCTTTTCGCTTGTAATCTATCAGAGATGTTTCAACAAGCTGTGTGGCCACTCTTCTTCACCGCTCATTAAGAGTCGACACCAGCTGGGTGCCTGCAGGAATGCATGATGATTCATTATAAAATTTACCCATTTTCCTTTCATTCATCATTGAATATAATGTGGTTTGCAGAGCACCATCAGTATTATCATAAGGGTGTTACTCTGAGCTGGTGTGCACAGCAGCTCTGGTGCCACACATTGATAAGGTCCTGTACCAGGCCAGCTGGATTCTGGATTTCTTGTGGGTGATCCAGTTCCACCCTCAAGCTCCAAAATTCATGCAGGATAGGATAGAAGATAAATGGATGAATAGCTGCAGAGAGCAGAAGCTCTGAGGCCATATGTGCAAGTGTTTTCTTTTTTTTTTTTAATAATAATTGTATGCAAAGCAGAAGTGGAACCAGGTCACCCTTGAAACAAAGTCATTCTCAAATTGAAGGTCTTGCAGCAACAATGTCACAAGACTGAACATTTAGAATATGCTAATGCTTTGTCATTAATTATTCCTACAATATCTGAACAGCTACAGTACACTTAGGTTATGAAGGGTTAAAACTGGCGACGCTGATTATTCGTCCGAGACGAGACGCAAACCCCAATCTCTGGGATTAAGACTGGACGTGCACACACCCATCACCAGACTTGGAAAATGTTCATGTGTATTTACAGATTTTGTTGCTCTTCAGAAAACAGTTCTCCGAGCTTTCTAAAGCCGATGTAGGTCACAACTTTAGGTTACACCTATTAAAATATTTGACTTTACTAAATCCTATCAACAAAACTCTGTCAGGGTCAGAAGCCAGAGAGGTGTATGGAAGAGGAAGTGATGATTCATATTGTGTTTTCTTTAAGTGTTTATTTCTGAATTTTATGTGAAAAATCAAGACTAGACGTTGTGTTGTTGCAGTGTAGAACAGTGCACTTCATGGAGACGTGTCTATAGTACGTAACTCGTCATTGTAAGTCAGTATCTCCATGACACACCTGGGCATGTTTGTTTTAATCAGAGGGTGATAAACTCTTGTGGCTCCTGAGTCTTTTTTGCAAAACTATGTCGTTCTATAAAGATAAAATAGCATGAGGCCAGTGCATTGAGCTGTTTTGAGTGTTTTTTACTCATTCGTGAGGAGCTGAACGTGGTTTCAGGTCATGCCTGAAAAGCTCAGTGTTTTGTTCGTTTGCATTTGAGGCTGCACTCAGCTGTTTTAATTGATCCAAATACTTTCAGTTTGCTCAAATTCTGTAATGAGATGCATTTTCTGATCAATTTAAATGTTTTCTGTTGAATGAGATGGAAAAGAGAAGCAGTAATAATGCATGCAGCCGCCTCATCTCCTCTTATCGTCGTGATGTGAACTTTAATATGCTGCAGCGCCGTGGCCCTATCAGATCAGATGTGGCTCTGGGCGAGTGGAGCCTTCATGGGTGGAAGAGATGAAGGCGAGGAGGAGGAGGAGGGGCCGAGCTTGGGGTGTATCATATTCTTCCCATTTCTCTCCAGTTTCAGACAACAGGCCTTGGTGAAATGACTGTGGGCGCCGCCAACTGTGAAATTAATTGAACTTGTGATCCGAAGGGTAGAGACCAGCATCCTGCCCGAGGAGGCGAGTGTGCATCCTCGCTTACATTAGCCCATGACAAAGGAACAGCCAAGCCCAGAGGCAGTGACTGGATCCGTGGTCAGTTTCCTCGACAAGATGTCTCCGGACGTGGCTGAGCTTCACTTGACTTGTGTGACATTGCAGCAGAGTGTGTGAGACGTGTTGTCATGCTGCTGGCTCTCCTCAGAGGCATTATTTCTGTGAGGAATCGGATTTGTTCAGTGATCCATCATGTCAAACTGATGATGAGTCTGTAGATCATGATTCTCAGGGAACATTTCCTGGTCTGAGATTAAGCCTAGTTAGCTGAAGTCCAGAGTGGGTTTTAAAGGATAAAAGATTATTACAGTTTGATCCTTATTGTTGTAGTTGTTTACCATCATAAAAAAACCAGGTGGGCTACCTGGTCTGAAGCATCCAAAAATGGATTTTTATCCTTGTCTTAACTTCTGTGATCTGATTTCAGTCACTCCGGGTCTAAATCAAGGCTTTAATGAAATCCTCCAGGTTTAACTTCAGATTAATGTTGTCTGTCAGTGGAGCCAGCATTTAATGAAGACCTCAGAAAGAAAGAAAAATAAATAAATAAATAAATAGAACACCGTTGGTAAGACAAGAAATCAAAGCGTTTTCACACAGGGATCACTTCAGCACTGGAGCTTTTTTGTTTACTCCTTTCTCCGTGAGCTAATTATACTAAGGTTTTTGATAGAGCTCGGGTTTTTCTGTTATTCCTCCTCTGATTCCACCAAATGTCAGACTTCTTGTGATTAGTTTCAGTTGTCATGAGCAGCCTGAGGCCGCTGCTGTTTGCACCTACTCTCACTAACGAGGACGGACGCAGGTGCTGGAAATTAATCTCATTTAACTTAGCTCAGGACTCCAGAGTCAGAAAGTAACAAATATACATTTATGATGTTTTTCTGCAAGCTGTGTTCTTTTTTTTTTACCCTGAGATTAACAGTAAGAGACACTTTTAAGTCTGGATTAACTATTAAAGCTTTATTTAATTTGCTCCCAATAGTGATCATCGCTAGAGGGGTAAAATAAATCAATGGAAACATGAAAGACATGCAGATTAAGGGCAACATCTGCCTTCATGTTCCAAACTGTTGTCATCCATGAGTCTGATGAAATTTAATCAGTGGGGAGTAAATGAATCAATTACATTTCTCTAATTTTCCTTTTGGCCTCCGACCAGAGGCAGAGCTGAACAGACTGGAGGCCCTCGGAGTTAAGAGAGTAGGCCATCTCTATCAGCGTTCTGCTTTAAGCAGTTTGTGTCCCTGAAGTTTCCTGGCTCTGCGGTTCCTGGCCCCGTGGATACAACGCAATCTGCGCTGCCCCACATTAGATAAGTATCCTCCAGCTCTCATCCAGGTCACATTGCACCGCAGAGTGCAGCAGGGCTTCCAAGACTCTGCTGCTGCTGCTGCTGCTCAGGTGGAGGAAACACTGCGTACGTGACAAAGAGCCTGTTGGTCAAAATGTGTCAGGTCAGCCAAATTTTTCCACAGCTCCAACAGACCTGAATCCACCAGTTTGTCTGTCGAGAGGTCGTCTTTGTTCCAGTCCAAAATAACGAAAAAAAGGGATCTTTCATTAAAATCTACATACAAGTCTGACGTGATCCTGATTACTGCAGCAGAAAAACTGTCTGCATCTGTGAAATCTGAGAGGAGAACTCATCTTTTCTTTTCTTGTCTTAAACAAAGCTGAGAGCCATCTTTTATTAGAATTATTTCATAACATCTCCATCCTGTCAATCATAAGAACTGAGGAAACACTGAGGTTTTCTAATGTCACAGAACTGATATCTGCTCTTTTTAAGTCTGAGTGCAAGGATTTATGAGAAGGAAATGTAAGTCAAGTCTCAAGTAACCAGAAAAAAAAAGAGTACAAATTGTAGTTTTCACAGTGAAGAACCATAATCTCTGCAGCCTAAAAAAATAAAGAACTTAATGCTTCTTACAAATGTTTGGCAATTATGTGAAAACCCACAGAGTCTGAATGGAAATCTAAATATAGCTGCTTCACTGATCAAACGCGAACTGTCCAGAAAGCATCTTGACCATTTTACAAAACGCTGTGAGTGAATTTCTGCTCTGAATTAATCGGTTTATTTTTTCAGCTGTGATAAAATAACACGCAGCTGTTTGCATTAAAAGAAAGAACCTCAGCATGACATTCAATTATTTTTAGAAGTCAAAGTATAGTGATATTTAATTAGGACACTTTAAATATGTTGTTTAAATATCACGACCTTCAAGAAAACAGTCGTCTTTGTTACGAAGCACCACGCCTGCCTGCTTGCCTTAATCAATTAAACGTGTAAGCTTTTAAGCTCATTCCTCTTGATATCTGTGATATGCATAATAATGACCTCATTACTGGAGGCGTCGGCATTGTGTTAGGAAGATTGGATACAAAACACACTTTTATCATTTGTAATTCATCCTTCAGAGGGTCAGAGGAGAAAGAGAAACAAATGGTGAGAGGAGACGGAGACGCTGCAGAAGAGAAACCAGACATGAAATTTAAACCAGTCGGAGTCATTCCAGGCATGAGCACACGTCTGAGCGTATGTGGCATCTGTACCGTCGGCTCATGTTTGACTGCAGGGTGCAGAAAAAAGTCACTTTTTCAAAGACGTGTCCTTTCTCTACATATAAAACATGTCATCCACCTCCTTTTGACAAAGCCAGCTGCCAAAAGGAAAAAGAGAAATGACCTTTTTTCAAGCGCAAACAGGCTTTGGACATGTTCTTTTTCAACCTGCGCTGTTTCCTTACACTCGGTTTTCAAGGTCTGTCTCTGCTGTCAAGGTTTCACTGTGAGGCTTATCTGTTAAAGGACAGTCCTCCTGTTTTTATTTGATAATTGGACGGCTCTGGGGATTGAGCAGAGCCTTGAACACAACACAGCTCAGAGTGACTTTTTTGATTTGACTTCAGTTGTCCATCCAGATTTCAGCACAAGAATTCATACAAAAATATATATGTATGATTTCATGTTCTGTGAAGAATGAACTCAGTGTATCATAAAATAATTATTGATCATGGAATTTTTTGAACATGCCTTGCATTTGGCAGATTAATGCCTCCAAAGCATGGATTATTTATATAATCCATTCACAGACGTGTCCCAGATTTAATATATTGTTAAACTGTGATTTAAGAGTAGTATGCTTTTTAAATTTGATGACACACACACACACCTTGCAGTTTTTCGGAGCAGCAGCAGGACAGTAGTGCAGTGTGCAGGTCCTCTCACTAACGACGACCAACACAGGTGTTTCATGTTAATCTCATCTAAATTAGTTCAGAGCACCTTTGTCACGCAGGACAAAGGAGTTTATTTATACAAGCCAAAGCCACAGCTGAGTTTCACAGGGTTTAACCATCTGCATGATGCATGACACCCACTGCTCTTTGACTCTTGAGTCAAACTTCTCACCAATGTTATCAGTTAAGCATGAGAGGAGTCTTAGTCAGGACAACACAGAGCAGATCTCTCCCCCAAGACTGATGCATGTAGAGTTAAAAAGAAGACCCAGCAGTAAAATTACAACACAGCAAAACAGAACTGCAGGGTTTCTGCTGAGAAAATGTAACTTTATGCAACCGAAGACAGCAAAGTAACATTAGTGGGTGAATTATCATTTAAGCAAAATGTAGATTATTTATAATTACTGAGACTTTTAGGTGCAACAAGTTAAAGTGTGATGGTGTGTGAAGATCAGAGGAAAATCATCAAACTAAGACGTGTTTCAGGGACTAAATATTCAGCAAGCTTAAAGCCACTTTAACCATCTGATGTTCATTCCTCTAAAAAGCTGAACATAACATTATTGGTTTTAAAAGAGGAATAACTCTTCACTCTCTTCACTCCTTCTATTGACAACCAGCAGCAGCAGCAGCAGCACTGACACGTTTAACAGCCCCCTTTTAAAACTCTAAAAGTTTTCCCACTGAGATGGTTAGTGAGCCAAAGAGGCAGCCAAAGAGCCTCACTCCTAAAAATGTGTTTAGCCCTAAAATTCAGATCTCGATCAACCTTTCACTTGAACCAAATTTGACCTTTGTGCTTTAAGAAGCAGCCCAGAACTGTTTTCATTTCTTCTTTCATTTATTATTTATTTATTTAGTTTTTATGTCCCCGAACAGCCACAAGTTATAAAATGAAAATCTCCACGTTGGCTCTGTTTATTATGCATTCTCTGTGTCTCATGCTATTAATTGAATTTTGGTAAATACTTGGCCAATGATGCCTGTCATTGATCCTTTCTGATATTTCAAGCTTAAAAGAGTCTTAAGTTTTATTCCATAACAAAAACTTAAAACTGTGAGCTTGAAGATATTTCATTTCATGCTTTGCTTCTTTTGCTGCAGTGTTTTATTTTTCTTCTTTTTTTCCATTAAACAAAAAAACGCTGCCAAAGTTCCAGTAGAAATCTGCCGCAGGAAACTTTTGTGACTCTAACCTCCTGTTGAACGATGAACACGTCATCAGGTCAGAGCAGAGCATCGGATTCAAAGCACAAGCCAAATATTTCAGATTTACCTCTGAGTGAAACTGCTGCAGAGTGTTTTCCACACTCAACCCGTTTCCTTCTAACAGAACAATCAGATCGTTTCTCCACTGTTGCGTCCTTTGTTGCTGAGGTTAAAGCATCTGAATGTAAACCCTGATCTGACGATCACAGGCTCGACTGCTGTGCACAGATGGTGTTTCCTCTCGGTGGGATCCTCGTTGGCTCGAAAAACAGGTTTGTTTGTGTGACAGTTGAAAATATAAGTTCCATCTGCTCTTGACTGGTTGAGTGCAGACGAACACCGTGGCTCCTCATTAACCCCGGATATTAATTCTCTTCTCTTCATGAAGTAAAAAGAGGAAGAAAACCCGACTGATGTAGAGCAGCACGTTGGTTAATGTGTTTATTAAAGAATCGTTTAGCCAAGTAGTCAGAACTGTGGTGGCAAGACAAAGTTCAAATTACTGCCTTTCTTCGCTGCTGTCACCAGTGTTAAACAACGAAAGCTGAAAAGGAAGGTTTTCTACTGCAAAAGCAAGTTGTTTGTCTCAGATCAAGCTTTTATTAAAGTTTGTTCAGAAAACAACCCCGTGTCAGAGGGTGGAGACAAACTATATGGTCCTTCTGGTTGAAGTTGAAAAATCAACTGATGTGATTTGATAATTCAGACTAATCCTGGAGCAATTTCCCTTTTGTCAGGTATTTTCTGAAAGTCAGCATCACTATTTTGAAACTTGACGTCGTGATGAGGCAGTTTTCTGTGCTGGAATCAGGGAAATTACACTAGATTACGGAAAATTGCAAAACAATTTGATTTGAAACACAAATTTTTCAAGTTTTAAGAGAACATAGATGGAAAGTGTTTGGAAAAGGCAGAGAGAAGGTTTTAAAAAGTTCAACACTTTTAAATGCTACAGCTGAGTCAATGGTTCAGGTACAGCTGAGTAATTCCTATGAGTCCTCCACACCAGAGATTTATCACATTACAGCTTTTGTCTTTTGACTTTGAATGACTTCATATTCTCCCAAAGCCCCAAAATGAAGACAGTATAACGGACGATGACAAATATGAAGCTAATATGAACTTCGCCTTCCTGCCATCAGATGTACTTTGAATGAAGCTGTCAACAGCCAATCACATCTGTTAGTGAAGACCAGAAGTTTGACAACAGGTGATAACAGATTATTATAATGTGCAGCCGGACCAGTTTACTTTCTCTAATTTGTGAATTGAATTTTATTCAGATTTTTTGCATAGACTCCTCGTAGGTTTAACAAAGCTTGAGCCACTAAATTATGGTGAAATTTATGCATTGAACAAAGATACTTAACACAGGGTGTTCTCCATTTTACTGTAACCCCATCCAGTGAGACAGCGGGGACAATCCAGACACACAGCTCCATAAACAGAATCTATAACAAAGATCATTAATTCTTTACCAAGATGAAGCATTAGAAATGAGTAAAGTGTTCATGAACATTTGCTCAGACTGTATGGTACATGCTTCATTTACAGTGAGTGCAGCTGTTTTATTATCTGCTGTACACTTATGAATCCTGAATCCATCTCACTAGGTCTTAATGAAATGTAAAAAGGTTATAAACATTCTTGATTTCTGACTTGTGTCATTCATAAACAGGATTTGTCAGATTTATTCAGCCCCTGTACACTTACAGTATTTCTTTCTGTAAGATGTTTTTCACGGAGGGAAATGCAATCAGCCGAGCAGTCAGCAGGGATCTCTGACGAGAAGTCATATTTTTGATGAGTTCATTAGATTTCAGGGGAATGCGGAGCGATGGCGGAGGAACCCTTTGGCAAACAAGTGGTGTACATGCAGCTTAACAAAACAAAACTGGCGCAGAGTGATTAAAATATATTTGAAGAGGGATTAGAGAAGGTTAACAGATGCTCTGCAGGGTTTTACAGGATCAGTCAAACACTTCATTTTGCATTCAAGTCTCTCGTGTGTACATGTGGAGCTTTGAATTCGCTCCTTTGTTTCACAGTTCGAAGATCAAACCTCGCTGCTGTGATAACGTCACTATTCGCTCATTTTGTTTACAGATGGCTTTTTTCTTGTGTCACGATTGAAATGAATTATGATGATCTGCTAAATGATGTTGCACTGGCAATATTTTTACTCATCGGCTATTGTGGCAGTTAAAATGTCACAGGGGGGAAAGAAGGCTTAAGAACACAAATCACAGAGGAAATGACATTCGGTCTGAGAGGCGGCATATTTAACACTTGACCCCATTATGGAGAGGGAGCAGAGAGGTGTGTCTCTGCTTTACCGGCCTTTGCACTGATGATGTTCATTTCAGAAAATTACATGATCTTTGGTTGGTATTCGTGGCCTACTTTCTGCTGTGATATCCACACTGTCGAGATCAGACACTGAAGACACTGAATTAATAACCTCCATACTTATTATATCACTGTTCTCTGACTCTCAGCATTCTCTGATATTAAATCTCTATTTTTCCCAGTATTATTCTTCTTATTCTTTCCTAAGATTATTTCCAAATGTAGCCACCAGCCACTGAGCACCTGAGAAAATTTTCAGCAAAGTATTCTTTAAAAATTGACGGGTATGAAAAATCACACTCATAAACCTGAGACTACAATATGAACCAGATTTGAAACTTTGAACTAAAAAAAAAAAATGTTTGTTTTGTAATAATTGATTAATATTTTTCTAACATAACTGCTGCACATTTGCAGTGTGATGTTTTAACTGTTTCTGAACATACCTTTACAGTGGTTGGGGGTTGGGTTTAGGGCAGCAACAACCACCATCCATCAACCACCATCTGTGTGTGTGCCAGTGTTTGTGGAGTAATGCTGCCTGGTCTCAAGGTCCTGTGCATCAGTTAATTTGACTGAACACAGCACATACACTGGAATAATGTGTTAAATCTAGATTTAGACACAGCCCTTCTATGAAAACCTAGTAATTGAGGACCACATCAGTGGTGAAATTCCTCAACAGATTTACAGGAAATAAAACTATGAAGACCAGTAGCAGAACAAGCTGTAAACACAACATCCAACATTTATTGCAAACGTTCATTTAAAGAACCAACAGGCACACATCAGCAATATTCAGCACTGATTTGAAGTCGTGTTTCTCTCAGCTCGATGCTCCCTCTTCTTTTAGCTCTGTTTTGGTCTTTGCTAACTCCTGAGGGAAATATCTGGCACTAAATGAGCAGCCAAAGGCTCCACTGTGTTAACGAGCTTGTCAGCAGCTCTGCAGGTAGTGGGAACAGTGGGTTAATCAGAGCACTTCCACTGAAAACCGCTGCCTGCTTCTGAACGCATGTTTCATGAGGGTGGAACGGTAAAGAGGAGTCAAAAAACCAAAACAACGAGCTGAAAGAACAACAAATAACAACAACAAACAACAACAAAAATGCTCCATCGATGGGAAACTGCAGAGCTGGGTGGGGATTCTCAGTGGGGTAAACACAATGAGTGAATTATTGAAATGCCTAATTAAAATTCATGCGTTATGTTGGCATGCTGGTCTGTATGTAGTAACCATGGCAACACACCTTTTCCCCAGTAATGTGTAGGACCGCAGGGAGGTTAGATATGATGCACCCACACAGTGTGATGTGGACATAAGCTTCATGCTCCATGTGCATGCTAATGTCTGGCCTCGGCCGCTGATGCTGAGCCGCCCTGCGGCGTTCTCACTCAGTCTGTTGACAAGTTTCCTGTCAAGAGCAGCTGCCGGATTCTTCTGAGGCTGAAGGATTCAAGAGTTAAAATATAAATTAATAAATAAACAAATAAATAAGTTGGAGAGGTGAGGACAGTTTCTTTAACACTGCTGGGGAAAATAAATGTTTTACGGTCAGAGAGTTTTAAACTGTTTGTGGCTAGAAAAAAAAAAATCACAGTATACAGTGTGAATCGCTGAGTAAGCTGTCCTCCAAGGAGAGTCTGGCTGGCTGAAAGGGTTTAGTCTGTGAAAAACATTCTCATTACCTCTGGGTTAAAGGGACATAAAATGATCTTGACTTTAGGCTCCAAATACCATTTGATCCAATACGATCTTAAGTCTGGCACTTGCTTGCCAGACTTGTAATAAATGACCAAAATGTCAAGCTGCTGCTAATTGGAGCTGCGTTTCAGCTTAAACTGGCAGCAGCCCAGACCCCCAATGACACAGCTAAAGGTAGCATACGTGACGCAGAGCCGGCTCAGTTGTGGTCCTCAAACTGCCACGTGTGCCAACGCTCAGCTGTAATTGGGCCAACTTGACTGACTACCTGAAAAGTTTTGACTCACCTCATTTGACATGTCCAGTGTCTGGGATTGGTGTATTGTCTACAAAACAAATTACCGACTGGAGAGTCCATTTTGGAAGGCAGAAGTTCCCTTACTTGCCAAAGTAATAAACATCAACCCCCAAAAAGTTGTACTTCTGGAACTTTTAAAACTCTTCTGGGACCTGTGGTCATTTTTCAAACTCTCAGAACTTTCTTTAAAATTCTACTGGAGATCCCAGTTTTTCCAAAGATACCAAATATGTCAGACTGAATATCAGGGAAGTGGTTTTCAAAGTGATGCACAAGACATCTAGAATATCTCCACCTGATGGAACAGGGCAGACAGAGTGGAGAGAGGTTCTCTATCATGGGGGGTTTCAAAATCAGTAACTGTGAGTCTCCCGCGAGACAAAATGGAGACAGCTGTGCTGCCTGAACACCCGTCACTGCCATGGATTCAGAGAGTTACACTGTGGGCTGCAACTTCAACCTATGTTTGTTTAAAATCTAGCAAATCAGCACCATTTAGAGAATGTGCCGAACTAGCTATTAGCACTTCCTGTTTGCGGTGCATCCATGGATGTACAGACTGTCACTGGATTACTGTGACAGTGAATAGTGAGAAGAGATTCTCAGGAAAGTTCCTGCTTTGCTTCATATCAATCGTCATCATCAGCAGATTGCAGCAGTGAGGCACTGAGGGTTTCAGAGGGTTTCACCATAATCACCTCCAAGAACTGAGTCACACCTGCTGCAGCTGTTGATAAGCGACCATATCAGTTTGCCAAGTACAATAATGAACTTCCTGTTGTTTCTATTGTGTATGTGCCATTCGAGCACATTCCTACCAAAGTCTCACCAAAACAGGAAACTCGTGCTTAAATTCCTTTAAAGTCTCCAGTTAGATGAATTGATTCCACGTTAAGCCCAGTCACCAGAGACAACAAGGAGGTGGTTCGTCTCTAACATTTGGGTCAGACCTGCCTCGGCTCAGAGATAAAACTCGTATGTTCCCTTCCATCATTAGCTCAGTAGAACTCGGTTTGAACATAAAAGCATTTTTTTGTTGGATTGTTTCCTTGTACTTTTGTTTTTTCATTTTATTGTTCTCAAACCGTTTGTTTCTCTAGTGTGACGCCTACAGTAGAGCATCAAGGTGAAGTGATAGAGAATAGCTGGTCTTGCATTGTATAATGCAGACCATTACCTGGACCTACAGGAGCCACAGAGACTATCATGACTCACGTTAGATTAGACCAGGCTTCTTTCATTGTTCCCCAGGGTCACATTCATCTTGTGGCAGTCACCAAATATTGACTGTAATGGTGACAAATGTGGCCTGCATTGTACAACACTTTGCAGCTTATATTGTGCTCTCCTGTATAAGGCCAGTTCATTACTGGAATTCATTATATGTGCTGGACAGACTGGGTAATGCTGCGAGAATTGAAAGGCACCAATTTACTTTTAACAATATGCAAGGCTCCCCTAATCCCTCGCTACAGACCTCATCAGTGAAACGGATGGCTGTGAATATAGAGCCCATGAATCTTTACCACAGCCGCTCCGTTCGGTTGTTTTAAAACACCCCGGTTGTAGAAGTTGCTTTGCTGGCTCTTCTAAAATTCAAAGTAGAGACTCTGGCGTTAATCCTTGGCTCTGTTCTGTACCTGCTCAGTCATCTGGGTCGCTGTGCAGCAGGTGATGACATTTCAGTCCTGATAACTTGCAGAGCCTCACCACGCCTTTTCCATAATTCGAACCTGCAGTTAGCTGGATCCTGCAGTGTCTCGTGTTGGTTTATGTAACTCGTGTCCCGCCTGCGTGGACAGGTTTGCCATGCAGCGTGCTACAACCCAAGCCACGAGTGCTGCCCTAGTTAAAGGGGTATTTTAAGACTTCCCACACGGGCTCATTTGCCCTTGTCTCCTTCTGAAGTTCAGGCTTCTTCCTTCTGAACCACCCTTTAGTGTCAGACCAGAAGAAGAAGCCGAAGACATCTGTTATACCATTGTCTTGTTGAAGGTAATAAAGCTCCAGATGTAAATGGCACGAGTTTCCCGGTGTACTGTATTCAACAACAGATCTGTTACCTCATATGGGTCATTCAGAAAACCAAAACAATGCACCAACTGCAAAACTAAAACATAAATATAAATAATAAATAAATATGCATTTATGGTCTTTGGGCCACATTTCTCTGCTGCATCAGTCGCTTAATGCCAGAAAAGGTGTCTGTTTAAAAAGTGTAACATCACTAAATCAGATTGGTGAGGACCTCCAACAGCAGCAGAGCGGCCAGTTGTAAGCAATGGCGTTATATATGCCTATTTACAGTATATCACAATAATTCATTGATTCATTCAGTAACTTGTTTCAGTTACATCACTCAGTAAAAAGGCTTCGCCTCGTTCTTCTTTAATACATTTTTTATGTTGGAAAGTCGTGCACCTTTTTAAGCATCATACATCCGGATATGCTGAGTGTTGATTTTCCATCAGGTTTGTTTGGCGTGGTGTGGTTTCACGGACCGTATGTGATCAAAGTCATGAACACAGCTTTTAAACTGAGCACATAAACTGATAAATTCAGTTGTGTGGAGAACAGTGAAACGCTGATTTAATGATGTGACACAGAAATAGCTCATTTCATTTTTTTCACCTATCACCATTTTAATCTTTTGATGTTCTTCAGATGAATACAATTTCAATAATGCTCCACTCAAACAGCACTGAAGTCATTTTAATGGCTTTTGCTTGACTTTTGGGGAAATTTAATTAGCAGGATATTATTTGAAATGGTCTTTCCCGCTGTGGTGTGTTATTTGTGCTTCTCTCTATGACCTGATGTAACGACTTCTGCTCCCTCCTCAGACTGGCTCCTTTCAGTCGAGCATCTCCTGTCTGCTTTCATTCATCAAACACTTTCACTCTGGAAATGAATTATGAATTTGAAATGTTTGTACTCAATTGTTTTAATCTGCCAAGGTGATAATAGGTTTCTAACCGTGTCAGCAGTAAAGGAGGTGCCCGCCGGTTCACAATGGAGGCTCATTACTTCACATACTCCTGATCAGCATTTCCTGGGAAGTTGGTGAAGACCTCTTGTAATTAAATTTAAATCTCTTCCTCCTTGAAATGTTTGATGAGCTGCGATCTTGATTATTTGTCATCTAGATCATTGCAAAGTTAATCAATGACCTTTATCAACCTCTAAGGTAAACAGATGGAAATATCTGCCCAGCGTAAAGTAAATGAAGAGTTTCTTGAACAGAGAGTGAAGAAAATAATCGAAGTACTTAAGACTGTTGCATTTCTTCTGGGGCCCATTTCAGGTCAGTCAGGAGAGTCGTCCCCAAACTGCTGCCACAAAGTGCACTGTCTTAAATATCATTGTATCCTGTAGGATTAAGATTTTTCTTGAGCTCAAACAATGAAAAACAGACCGGAAATACACAAAAGTATGTGGACCGGGTGCGTTTCCATACTCTGTGCTGCGTCGTTTTATGGCTTAAATAAAGTATCCCACTGCTCACTCAAAGCATTGCCCTTGAAAATGCAAGACACTGGCAGGGATTCATTAGTATCAACCAATTAATCCCATCAGTCCCCAGCAGATGCTGTGATTTATGGTCTATATATTTTGCTCTGTGGTGCAGCATCTTGATGCCTCTTGCCCAGTTTGAAAGCACTTTCTAGCACCTCTCTGCGATCCTGGAAAGCTCCATCAGTTTCCTTGTCAGGAGAGGAGTCTACATCACTACAGTGGATTCCAGTCATGCAATGCCCACTAGGATTTCATCTCACAGCAGTCACAACCCCTGTGAACCCACAGACAGATGTGTCTGGCACCCAAAATGAACACAAACAGCAAGAGGTGGAAAAACGGGCCACTCTGAGGGCTTGTTAGTGCATCACTCTGTCTTGTGCGAAGTGCCTGGATGTTTGTTCCCGTAGTCGCAGAGGTTTGTTTTTTAACTCCCTTGCACCTCTATTCCTTGAGCCTTTTCATCTCTCACTAGGCTCAGTTTTTATTTCGTTTTCATCTATCAGGTCCTCGAAGTGCAATTTCCTGTCGTGTTTATATATATATATATATATATATATATATATAGAGTGCTGTCAGTGTGATCGTCACAGTGTATTAGCCATAGGGTCGTATTTGCAGGAAACACACAGAGAATTCTTGCCTTGGTGAATGCAATCTCCTTTCAGCAGCTTCTTTCTAGGTGTAATTAAAAAGCCAGATATGTTTGGTTAGGTGGAGAAAGGTGTGAGAGACATGAAAGCAGGGATCAGAATGTGCCTGGTGGAGGTTCGCTGACAGCAGGAGTCCTCAGATGGAAGACAAGAGGTAGCAGGAACTTCATTTACTCTGCCGTATGAGACACTTGAAGGCACAGTGCAGCTCCAAACAAATCAGTCTTGCAAATTGTTGTTTGATTTCTCCTCTTCATCTCTAACTGTAAATGAACGCCCCCAAGCTCTCCCAGGGTACATGCAGAGGAATGCAAATCACATGGAGCCGACTTTTTTTTTTCTTTCTTCTTTTTTGTGCAGCTTTTGTTAGAATTTAAGGATTTTGTGCGACTGTATGAAGCCTGCAGGATACCTGACCCTGTGCAGCAATAGCAGGGGATATCAAGACTCTACACTTCATGTATTTAATTGGAAGAAAGAAAGTAGCTGTTTATAAGCAGGGGGTGGGGCGGGTGGAGTTAGCAAGACTTGGTGTTACAAATGTCATTACAGCAGGAGGCAAAAATGTTCTTCATTCACTGCTGCTCAGGAAAACAAGCCTTCACAGAAGGATTTGGTGTTTGATCGATTGCACAGTGGCACAGCAACTAAAAATGGAAATGATACTGAGAGGGGTTAAAATGAACCATAGTTTAATTAATTCAGTTGGTTGGTTGAGGCAAGTAAATACTAAGAAGATAGCGTGAAGTAATGCATCGATCTTTTAAGATAAGCAGGCTGATTTTCTGTTTTCTGCTTCACAAACATGAGGATTTTCTGCTTTACTTGGTTTTCTATCTTCATAAACGGAATATTTTGTAGTTTTGAACTGTTGATCAGACAAAACAAGCAATTTGAAGATGATAACTTGTGTTGTGGGAAACTGTTGTAGACATTTTTCAGCAGTGCCATTTCATTAATTATAACATCTGTAAATGGCAAAACCATGAAGTGACATCTTTAAATGTGAATATCTATTGTAGACCTTGGAAAATAGTTGTTTGATTAAAAAAAACCTAAACTCAAAGTCAATTTATTTGTGGTGCTGGGGGCAAATACACAAGAGATATTATACATATTTAATGTGCTACCTAATGATTTTAAATCCACTATATGTAGGAATTAAACATTTCTTGGGTGCTGTGAAAAATGACACTGTTGCAGGCAGCTACGCCCCCACAGGCGTCAGCACCAAATTCCACCGGGATTGTCTCTGAATAAAATTCTGAAATGTCACACAAAAAAAAAACTTCGACATGCTGTTGCTTTGACAAATCTTCCGGGGTGCCCACTGTTTCAGTGTCAACATGTAGCTTGGTTCAGGAAATAAGACATGGGTTTAGATGAAATATCTTCAAGTCAGTGCCACAGATACGCCAAGACCTAATCTCACGGGACAGGCTGGCTTCACTCTTCCTTGCTGTTCATCACCTCTTTGATGTTGCCTAGGTCAGAAAATGTCTCGGTTGCATCCATCCTCGACTCTCACCTGTATTTCTCATTCTCTTTGTTTGGCAGTGTTGGATTTCCTCACCTGTGTGTATGACAGAGCACCTATTCCACCCTTATCTGTTCACTGACCTCTTCTTTTGTGCAAACCAGACGGCTCTTCAAAGGCTCTGATACAAAGCCCAGCAATCGCTTCACTGTTTCATACACATTCATTCTCTTTTCATCTTTTATCCATTAAAACAAATCCTTTCTCCTGTTGTGATAATCTGATTTCTCCTCTCTCCTTTCCTTGTAGACCACATGAAATAACACTGTATCAGATCAGGCTTCGTTTCTTTCATATTTTCACCTACCTGCCTTGAGTCAATATCACATTTCAAACAGAAGATCATCCACGAAAACAGCAACAGAAAGAAAACGGTTTTTGTTGGGTTTTTTTTTAAGTTATACAGCGAGTCAGTTACCTTTTCACAGCATGCTTCCCTGCTGTTGTATAATTAGTAGTTGCTCCTGCAGTCAGGGCCGTGGGGGGTGCTGTGAGCAGCGGGTCGACAACCAACAACTTTGGACACACAGCGAGTACAAAAAGGCCTCCCAGAGAAACAAGTCAATTAACTTGCTTCTTAAAAGGGCTGCACTGTGGTTTCTTGTCACTATGACTGTGTGGTTGCTATTACTTTTATACATATGTTTACTTTTGGTTGTGGGGCATTTACAGTGCAGTGCTGCTGGTGTACAAACACAGGTAAAGGAGGGAAAGATCATTTTCAGTGAGACAGTAATAGGTTTAGGGAAAAGGGCCTTTTTAGGTCCTGATGCGAAAAAGTTTCACTGGAGGAAACTTTAAGAGACTCAGCAGCTTATACCTCTACACTGCCGTCATCACGGATGTGTGCTGTTACATTTTCCAAAGAAAAACCTTTTCTGTCCATCACAACTGACACAGATATGACCCATGGACACATGATCAGCTCTGTGTGACTCTCCACAACTATCACAAGTGCACAACAACAAACACAGCAGATCACTGCAGCTGAAATCTAAGGAGCTGGGTTGAGTGACTGTTCATTGGAACGAGTGTATTTTGGGTGTCACCAGCTCAGCAATGAAACCAAACACTACTGTGGAAAATCATTTGACTACAGGAAAATATAAACAAAGAAAACAGCATGGGGCGAAGGACTGAGCCCTGGAGGGACAGCAGGGGTCCACGTCCTGTTAGAAGAGTGTTACGAGAACCACTGCGCGCTGACATTCAACTCTGTTCATCAGCACTGAGGAGGAAGTCAACATCACATTGGCTGCAGTAGAAAATTTCAGTTTGCATCTTGTTCTAACCGGAAACTGATGATATGAGTTGTTCAAATTGTCTCAGTGTCGAGTTTTTCAGTGGTATAATTCGTAGTGTGAAAACTGTCAACAGCAGCAAAATCTCCCAAATGTTCTTCACGTCTCCTGTTCTTAATCATCCTTTAATACATATTTGTTGCGCTTTGCAGATTTTGAGCAATAACCACTAAAACATAAAATTATATCGCTGATGTGACATTCAGTACTTCTTCAAAGGTCATGGTTTCCCATGATGCTCCACAATGGTGTACGAGTAAAACTTCCCGAGTATCAGGGTTATTACAGTATGTTGAAGGAAATGGAGGATCATTCTGACTCGGGGGTCAAACCTCCAACCACAAACCTTTGGCGAACACTTCACACCTGCAGCCTCCTGGCAAGCTGCAGGCACGTTACTGGTTCAAAAGGACCCAGAGGCTCTTTGGGCTTCAAGCCAAAGTTTTAATAAGCAGCCTGACTGTGTACCTGTTGAGGCGCAACGTGACTAGAGGGCATGTTTGACACAAGGCTGCACCGGGTGAGAAAATGTTCTGAACACCTTCATCCAGCAGCTTCAGGCAGGGCCGATAAAAAATTAAAACGCGCAGCAGGGAGAAGGAACACAAACTTGATTATGTCTCAAATTTATGAATGCACAATCAAGACATTGCTGCTAGTTGTTTTGAAAATGGGATTTGCGGCATTATTTGAAAAGGTCCTCCTGTTTTTAAAAACATTTGGCTTGATCTTGACATTTCCAAAAGTCCCACTGTGCTCAAATTTTAACAAGTGCTGGCATTATCACTCAAGTGCTCATTTGAGATTCTTATGAGGGCTGTCGATATCGCGGATGACAGCACCTAATCAATTAGTCCCGTGGCCTCTCTGACAGTGTGCGCCGCTGCAGCTGCTTCGTCTCTGCTATTGGTAAAAACAGATCTTATTCCGGCTCTTTATGAAGCCGTATTAATCACAAGTCTCCTAATAAACACCGTCAGACGAATGCGATAGTAGCGTCTCTCTACACGTACGGCCTCGGTGTTCAGCCATCGTTAATTAGCATCATCATCCCCAACTGTTTACTTGTCGCGAATGATCATTTAATTAAGTAACTTCAGATGAAGAATCCAAATATTATGGATAGATTATAACAAGATCAGTGGCAAACAGCTCCTGCAGCAGCTTAAGGAAGCTTAACTCTGTAGGACAAGTATCAGTCACATTTATATGTAAATAGATGTAATTATTTGTTCTAATCATCACACATTACTCTTGAGGCAGGGAAGAAAAGGGCGCTTGTTGCTTTAATTCTGTGAAAGTGACAGAAGTGTGAAGGAGACAAAGCCGCTCAAAGACATACAGCACTGAGCCAAGAAACGCTCCACAGACGGAAACGGCTGTAAAATAACACTCAAGATTCTCTGAGCAGTCGGTAAATGGTGAGACACTGATGCCATTTTCTTTTTTGTTGTTGTTCCTCCAGGAACCAAGCTTAGCCTGTTTTTGGAAAAAAAAACACACCTGAAGAGAAAAGTCTCATGCTAGGCGTTCATGTTAGTCACAGGTAGCAGCCTCTAATACTGGGTTAGCTCACTATTACTAAAACAACGTCTGGGTTTCCGTCATGGTCTCATTCTCTCTACTCACCAATCGTCTCGCTCTGCAAAGAAACAACTCTTTTTGTCTGTAATTCAATTCAATTCTCAAAACAAGTTGTTTTTTTTTTTTTAGGCTCATCCTCACATTTTTGACACTCATAAATAAAATGCTGTGGGAGAGATGCTGAAACCTTTGAGTTACTTATTCTCATAAAATACCCAAATATCCACAAAGCTTTTAGTTAGTGAGCCTAAACTCAGGTTACAAAAACCCACAAATCAGAAAATATAGTGGACATGACCTCAGTGTCCTCGGTGGTAACTATAGCTCCGGATAAGATGGAGATTTTACACAGTGTGCATTTCAAAAGCACATCTTTGTTTTCTCCCCTCGCCCCTCCATGATCATTTATCACTGTTTCCTTGGCCTGCAGGCTCTGGAGAGCTCAGGAGTCTGTCTGCGGGTATTTCTTATTTCTGTTGAAGTCACAAGGTCAGCCTGAGGGAGGAAAACAACAGGCTGTGCCTTCTCTTGACTGGAAAAAGCATGTCGGGAGCGCATGATGCACCCAGGAGCTGTGACACACAATCCCTAATCAATACAGGAGAAACAAAGATCCTCGGCTTCAGGGGCCCCTAATGGGAAGTCGTTGTGTGTAATGCCGAGCCGGTCGCATCAGTTCTCCTGTCCCTGTTCTTTCTGGAGAAGAGGGAGGGGTGAATGAATCACACACACACACACACACACACAGCTCTGTCAGAAACATAGATGGCACTGAAAGTGTGACAAATACACAATTAAAAACACCATGGGATCATCTCGACTGGACACAAGCTCTTCCACCTCCATTTCTGAGGAGTGCACAGCAGAAGCTAAACAATGAGGATTTCTCCGGGTGAATTTTTAGTCCACTATGAATTTTACATGACGCACATTCTGCATTCAACTGCACAGTCGTGTCTGATCAAAGTGTGAACTCACGTGAACTCAAATTAGCCGAGTCTCAGCTGAGACGCTTTCCCAAATTGAAGTTGAAGATGTAAACATTTTAGATTTAGCATTCTGCACGCTCTCTGTTAAATGCCAACAAGCAGCCGAGCTCGGCTCGTAATTGCAAAGTCATTAAAAGATCTCAGTTGTAATTTTCCAGTTTGTGGCGTCTTCACAAAGCCTGCCTTTTCTCCTTCATTTAATCGTTTCATCAGCCTGCTTATTAACAGTTGCTTTGTGACAAACTACCAGCATAATTACAGGAAAACATGGAGCATAATTATGGAAAATAACTTGGTGGATAATTCATTTTTGGAATACTTTCCTTTTACACCAAATACCAAGAAAGTCTTAAAATGCTTGGTGTGTTTTCACTTAATTACTTCTACCACATGTTGTCTTCTGTTTATTCCATGAGTCTTATTAATTATTCTACTTTTTTAGCTGAACCATCAAAGTTTCACCATTAATACTGTTTCCAGCGAGAGCTCCATCCTATAGATGTTCAACTTTCTGTCTTTGGTTGCCAGACACGTTCAACATAAAGAAAAGGAGCCAAAAGTTTTCTTTAATTAGTTCAAGAAGCAGTGAAATGGTGTGTTTAATGTCACATTCTCTATTTTCATTTAAATGTTCTTGTCATTCAGTGTATTGGTACAACATACTGTACATATTATCTCATATGAGATTGTTACACGTGTAATTTCAGAGCCATGGGCATTAATCTGCTGCTCGAACAGCCTCTGCTGTTCTGGCTTCAGTCTTTCCTCCAGATTTTGGAACCTGGTTGCAGAGATTTTCTCTCATTCAGCCACAAGAGCATTAGTCAGACGCTGATATTGGGATGAAGCTGCATTCACACAATGTCAGCAGAAATGGGAAGAACAGGGAAAACCCCCCATATTCTGACTTGGGAGAGTCCGCGCTTTATTAGTCATTGTTGCTTGTTGTTATTAGTTTTTATTGCCTTACATATTACTCCAGTTGCTCTCACTGTTTGTATTGCCTGTGTGGAATAAGTTGCTGGATTCCTTCATTTCTTTTGGGATTAATAAAGGATTCATCTATCCATTCATCACAAAGTGGTTAGCCTTCATGCTAAACCTGTAGTCACAGTTAAACAGCCTGGAGTTTCAGGCTCATCGTCCAGTGAAACCAGAGACAAACAAACAGTGAAAAGCTCTTATAAAATGAAATGAACTGTGTGTGTGTGTTAGGGTTCGTTTTGGATTTTTTTTTTGATGGATCTGGCAACGATGTTGATATTTGTTGCCGTTCTGCCAACAGTTTGTTCACATGGAGCTCTTTTCAGTAAGTGGCAGCAATTAATAATATTTCTGAGTCGGAGGCTGAATGTTTTTTTACACTCGGCTGCTCGATATGACATGAACGTCACATCACAAAGACAGAGGGCGCTGTACGGATGAAGCAGGTCAGTGTTTGGATTGTCCAGTGAAGAAGCTGATTGTTGCCACAGTGTCTTGTAATATGTGCAGGAGTTCAGACAGTCAGCCTGAGTCCACTGCTATGCTCATATGGCTCAGCGAACATGAACTGTCAGTGATTTGCTCTTTTGTTTTGTTTTTTGTTGTTTTTTTTTGTTTGTTTTTTTTTTTTTTTTGCTGCCAAACCGCTCACCTGAAATCTGTTTCTTCACAAGCTGCTACTGTTGTTTCTGTAGCGTTTCATAAGCCCCACCTCCATCCCAGCATCCACCTCTGAGCCTGCCTTCCTCTCGGGGGACGTTATCATCGTCAAGCCCCACTCTCTGCTCAACACTGTGGATATTCTGTGTTCACATTTAACCTGCTGGCTGCCGGATTCTGCTGTTTAACCCATGATCTTTGAGTCTGTTATAATTTAAGATAAACACTATGTCATTCACACAAAATGCTGCGTAGGGTTTGGTATCTGATAAACCGTCCAAACCAAACTGGCCTTCGAGATTGTTTTCCATCACTTTACTGGTACCTGCGGTCAGAATGTCTGCTTAGGCCTGGTTTGGACTTGGCACAGTCCAGTTCATCCTGAAGGTTTTGGAGGAGGTTGAGGTCCAAGTTCTCACTGGGGAAACCATTTCTAATGAACTGTGCTGTTCTGTTAGTGCTGTATATTATGACCTGTGCCCATATGTTTGGCCATATAGAGTAAGTGATCAATATATGAGCCAAACGGGTTAGTCAGCATCACTGATGCTCTTGTGACTGAGTGGGAGAAAATCCCTGCAGCCAGGTTCAGCATCACCAGCAGAAGAATGGAGGCTGCTATAGCAGCAGATTAATGGCCATGAATGACATGTTGAAATATCACATGGGAGCAGTGTTCAGGTGTCCTCATACATTTATGTATTCAGTGAATCATGCTCCTACATTACTACACGCTCCATTCATCCAAGGCTTTTGCAACAACAGTTCGGTTTTTGCAGATTCTTGTCACAGTGCAGGTTTTTCTCTCGAGCCCCAGACGTTTTTCCAGCCTCAGCCGTTAACTCGGATCCTTCAGTTTCCCCTCTCTGTTTTCAGCCTCTTGATTCATGGAGTCCCATATTCACGGCAAGGATAACGGCAGCTTTGTGTGATGTTACTTCTGATATATCGAAGAAGACATCAGATAAATCTGTGCTTATCCTTGTTAGTAATTCACAGACTCCAAGAAGCTGTGCTCCTCAAGATGCCGTCGGTTAAGCTCATGACACTGCATGGGTAAGACTGAGAGACTCTTTGTGGACCAATGCCTTCTGCTGTACACGTCTGAAAATGTGCTAATGTAAGAAAATTCTTTTCCAGCACTGAAAAAGCAGGATAGAGGGACTGGTTGCTTCACAACTGAAGCTTGTGAAACGGAAAATTAACAGATTTGTTGTCAGCAAAGGATCGACTGGTAAAAACATTTTTTAAGAAGTTCCGGTCTTTATGGTGTGTGATGATTTCAGACGTGGCTCACTTGTAAACAGAATTAAGACTCATTCATGTGTAGAGAGAAATACCATAATTGAGTTGAGTTCACAAAGTGGAAAATGCTACTGGAAACGTGCACTTTTTTGTCAAATTCCCAGTTTTAGTGAGACATGCCACTAAAAGGCTCTGGATTTTTTTACATGTTGTGTTGTGTCAGACTTCGGACAGTACAAAAAAATCACTGGGAAACACGGTTGCTTTGCACACAGCTGTTTCTTTTTTTCTCTTCCACCATTTCTCTTTAATGTTTTTGCTTGATAACAACACTAAACTGTCGTGTGGTTACAGTTCAGCTTGACATCACGTTGATGTTAGATGATCTCTGTTTGACAGGGGTTATCAATTGTAAGCAGTCATCCTGCAGCTGGGGGTAGCAGATGTTAGAGGCAGTTAACAAAATGTTTGTGATGTCGATCAAAGAAATATGTCAGTTCAATATGTCAGCTTAACAACAGCCTTTACAGTAACATCCGACTCACCCAAAACACACATCTGTTTGGTTATTGTATCTATAAACAAGTTCTCAATTGAATTATCAGAAAATATACTATATCATGATAAATATCAATCCTGAAATATTAAATTGCAACATAAAATATCGTGATAGAACATGTTGTCCATGTCGCCCATTTCTACCACATAGCAAACTATTTCCTATCAGCAATGTAGAGGTGTGGGACCAAGCTAATGTGCAGCTACATCTTCTTTCCAACATCCAAGTGCAAAACAATGACAAATGTTAAGATCAGTCTCATTTGTCTTGTTTCACTGTAGTGGAGAAGCAGCGGGAGTTCAAACACAAACTCTTCAAAGGAACTTTTATTTCCTGAGTAGGTCCTGACTCCTGGATTTTAACTCTTCAGGGACTGTTTGTTAAATAGGCCTGTTTGATGTTGAGAGAGTTTTTGGATGAAGCGTCAGTTCATAGTAATGATGATGAATTGTAGCTGCTACCAGCTGCACCGTATCTTGACAGATTACGATGTGATTATCGGTTTGGAAGTTGCTCTGATTCCACTGTAACTTCTTCAGACTTTGGTAATTCAGTTGTAAATTTCTCCATTCAGGTTTGCTGCTTATCACAGATGCATTAGAGATTAAACTCCTGAGTAGTTCCAAGGTGAAGACTTAAATGACTGCATGCTCCCATCGTTCTTTCTCTCCTGCTTTCCCTTGGTGCCGCTCTCCCCCTCCATCACGCATTCATATGCACAAGGGCAAAATGAGGTAATCTGTCCCACCAGGTCCACATGGTGCTTCACACTCTGCCAGCATAATGACATGGCATGGGCTCTCTCCATAGCCAGCGTCTGTCCATCAGCTTCCCCAGAGTGAGGCGTTTAAAATGGATCTGGGTCACAGTGGGATCCCCTCTGTCCACCCGCTGGAACCTGGAAGCATTCGATTCATTTGTGACAGAGCCGCCTGTGTTACTCCGGCCAATCCGTGTGACACGCTTTACTGTCAGCGAGAGCTGCTGCATTATGTATTAACACTTAGCAGGTATATATGTTCTCCTCCACATACTTCACATAGTGCCAGCTCTGTGTCACATGAATCCAGGATGTCAGCGCCTCAGTGTGAATGATAGAACTGATATCCAGAAGAGGAAGAAATCCCCCGACGTTTGCTCCACTTTCTCGGTCAGTGCTGGTATGACTGCACCAGTTTTCACCTTTAACACAATCACAGAGTATTACAGAGATTATTCACTGATAATTAGAGACTGCATCCACTTAAACTTTCTATTTTATGGACCTAATATAAAACTTGTTCAGTGGCAGACTGGTTACGTACACTGTCAGTTTCCTGTAAATGTGACTGATGAGTGACTGTCATTTGAACATTATTCATTATTAGTAGTATTGTTTTTATAATGCCAAACCTAGGTGGACACTCTCGTCCACCTATGCTTGTGTACTTTGTTCTGGGGCTGTTATTCTGGTCTAGCAGAGGCCCTATAGTTCCACACAGTCACTTGTGACAGCAGTGTTTGTCCCTTCCTCCTTCGTCAATGTTTTTCCCAGTTTGTTGTGGAAAATCTTCACTAGCTTGACCTCCCACCCCCATCAAACACCTCCGGGACGAACTGGAACACAGACTGTGAGCCAGATCGTATCAGCCAGCATCAGTGTTGGAGCATCACCGATGCTGTTGTGGCTGAGTGGGAGAAAATCCCTGCAGCCAGGTTCCAACATCTGTTGGAAAGACTGAAAGCAGAGGAGCAGAGGCTGTTATAGCAGCAGATTAAATCCCGTGAATGACGTGTCTAAATATCACATATGGGAGTGTTCAGTGTTCTGATGTATCCGTATATTATGTTCCCATATTTTCTTCATGTTATGGATTTTTGAGTATTTTGATGGCAGGTGAAATATCAGGTGCAAAAGTAAAAATCCAGGAAACAGACTCCATCCATCTGAGGCTGTTCTGTTAACCTGTCTTCCTGCTCTCGTGGATTTGGTAGTAAACCATCAAATTCTGATGCCTGTGATTTCAGCTGTGTATGATGAGCTCGTCTCTTTGGTCCAGTTGTCCTCTCTGGATGTGTGTGAAAAATGAGTATGGAGCTGAATGTGTGCGTCAGATTGCTTTCTGATCGCCCATGATATGGGGTCCTGATGCGGTCCAGATCCCTGCAGTTCACTTGAGGACAGAGTCACATTTTCAAGCGTCTTTGGGTTCCACTTTAGCACAGATGACATTGTTATCCACTGACCAAACAAAACTGAAGGAGTAAACACTCCAGCCTCCAAAATAACTGTGTTTGGGGTGAATGTGTTCCCTCTGACTGCTTTGTGTCGTGCGATTGCTCACTGTCCCGGGGCTGAATCATGCCCGGATTCATCATTGTGTGATGGACCACATTTTTCTTTGAAATGCACAATCCTCCTAAACAAATTACATATTAGTTTTGAGTTTGTTTGTTTTTTTTTACAATGTGTGCTCAGTTCGTGCCACAGTTGTTGCACAATACTAGAAATAAGATTCAAATATCTCACACAAAGAGAAAGAACTGGATCAACACATGTGGTGATAAACGTTTGAACCTTGGTTAGACACTTAATGTGTAAAATTTATGAGGCAGTTGGTTTCTCTGCCATGGAGGAATAAAAAAAAAAAACAGTAAGTACACTGATTGTTATTTCTTTGGTGCAAAAAAAAACACTTTCATTTCAACTTCATGGCAGAGTAATTTAGCAAAAGTCAAATAAAATTTGTCAGAAATGTCACATCCGCCCGCTGAGAAAGCGACATCGCTGAAATACAGACACTGATCTTTAACAAAAGCAGAACACAACTCCCCCATCTTCAGTTCAGAGCTA
The DNA here is from genome assembly GCA_037833715.1 of Toxotes lorentzi. Classification (NCBI taxonomy): domain Eukaryota; kingdom Metazoa; phylum Chordata; class Actinopteri; family Toxotidae; genus Toxotes; species Toxotes lorentzi. The sequence continues at coordinate 2,034,005 of JBBMJY010000010.1, read as the reverse complement.
GCTAAAGAGCTCATACACGTTGTTTTAAGCCATCAGAGCTCTGTTTTATTGTCTTTAGTACTCTTACAGGATGATAGATGAACATATTTAAATGCAAATAAGGCACCGCCATCATACTTCCATGCCTTGTATGCTCTGCTGTTCAGAAAAACCAGGGGTAATTGAAAAAAGGCAATATTTTCACTCTGAAATTATTTGAACTCCCATTGCTGCTCAGTGACGGAGGTCTCAGATGATGCTGCTTTGTTCCTTAACCACTCAAACAACACTTAACGATGTTAGTGCAAGTCACTTACGGCAAAGATGGATCACCATGAGGTGCAGCCATGTTCCATGTTCCCTCATAAAGAGGCTGTAATCAATCATTTCAGCACCGCAGTGTTAAACTGTGGATTCTGTCAAATGGAAGAAACACTCACAGTCCCATAACTGAGCCGTGACAGTTTACTGCTCACTTTAGACTGAGTAAATCAAAGCTCTCGTATCTGGTGACGGGAGCAGATAGAAAAGTCACCTGATAATTTGTTGAACATGAAGATGATATTTGCCGCAGCGTCACAGCAGAGCTCGTTGTGCTTAACTCACAAAGAGACTTTTTCCCCAACTTGGCCATGGTGATATAGCATCAGGACAAGATTATTTATTTAACACATTACCTACAAATGGCCCATTGAAATGCATTAGAGAGTCTACAGCCATGTGAGCAGCTCTGTGAGGCTGTATTTAGACACACAGGTACTTAATCCAAACATTAGCATGCTAACATGCTCACAGTAAGAATGCTAACAGGTATATTTACCATGATCACTATTTTAGTTTAGTGTGGTAACATTTGCTAATTAGCTCTAAACGCGATGTACAGCTGAGGCTGATGTGAATGTCATTCGTAGATTTGAAAAGTTGGGAAATTACACTTCATCCAGCAGTAGTACTTTAAACTGTCTTCTAATACACACTCGAAGCACATGCAGAGAGCTTGTCCATTTGTGTGATGTGTCGTTTGAGGAGACCTGAGAAGACAGAGTTAAAATAACCCAACCTGCTGGAGCAGGATGCAAAACTATACCACAGCAAAAGATGTTGCTGTTAAAAGTTTCAAACAACAAATGAAATTCTCCTCACTTCCATTGTTTTGGGTTTGCTGAAGAAATCTCAGACTGCAGCTAAAACTAACCACATGGCTGGATACCACAAAGGTCAAGAGGGAAAGTCTATTTTCTTTTTATGACCTGAGTGAACTGACCCTTTAACATCAAGGGCAAGGACTAAACAGAGAGTGTCCAGAAGTACATTTACAACTGCTATGTCTGATCTTCTTCCTGTGAGTTGATCCTTCCATGCTGAAATTCAGTGTTAACTCTTTCTGTTCTTCTTACAATAGGAAACCACCACCATGACTATCAGCACAGCCACCTGGATCTGACTGCGCTCACACCTAAACTGGGTAAGAAAACACTGTAATGTAGAATTGTCCCTAACTGGGGAGGTGACATTAAAAATTCACTGCATAAACATATAATGAAAATATACATTTATGAAGCAGCCAAACCAAATCTCATCATGCTTTAACATTTCAGCCTTAAGATAAAGTTCTGCGAAGGCTGCTCCAAGTTTAGGCCAGATCTGATGGTGGTGATTGACCTGACTTGACTTTCCAAAATGATATGCATTATTATCTGTCAGTAAATTAAAGTAAGCCAAACAATTCTCGTGGAAGACTATTTCCAATTTCAGGGACAAAAGTATATCTTTCACGGGGAAATTACAATCTGAGAAACTGATAAAGAAGTCTAGAGAGAAAATGAAAAGTAAAAAGTGTATAATAATCAAAGGATCATCTGTGCAGTTTGCTGAAGTTATTGAAAACCCAATTACTGTTATTGCATTCCATCTATTTCTCTAAATGTGATTTTCTGTGAAAGATGAGCAGCTTTCAGTGTGGAATTACTGAATGGTCCTGCAAGTAAATGGCAATGAAATGAAACACTGTGTAATTAACGAGGGAATCGGGTCTTATTTGTTACAAAAATCCCCTCTGTGATATTCTAAAAAGTGTAGAGGCCGATGCTTTGGGTCGGTGTTTTCAGGTTAAAACTAAGAGATCGTCGCTGAGTCATTACACAAAGTTTTCCACCATTAACAGAGCGGTGCAGTCCACATCCTGCCTGTGCTCGTCTGCCTCTTAAACAGGGCGGCCTTTTCACTGGGAAAATGGGTTTCAAAAGTACTTTCAGCACCAAATAAAACTCTTCAAACAGTGCTTTTGAAGTCTATTTAGCTTTTGACGAGGATCATAGCTGCAATGCATAATTCAACAGTTGCTGGTTTGGACTTTGTGTTAACCCTTGGCATCCTTCTTGAAATAGTGGCTTTGAACAAGGGCAGCCTCTAGTATGAAATACTACTGTGCGCATTGATTGTCATTGATCCTTTTTTTCTCACTTGGATTTATTAGCCCACAGACAAATGAGATACGGTAAGTAATACACATACACATGGTGTTTATGTGTATTTTTTCCTCATCTTTTCTTCCACGTCATGCAGAGATCAAAACTCTTTACCTGCATACTGGGGGTCATTTATATTCTCCTTTTCTTTTCTTTTTTTAATCGCTTGTGTATTTTTTGCAGTCACAAAACTTCACGCTGCTGCTTTATAATTCATGACCTTTAGTCCAATCTCAAAATCTTTTCTTTGCACATTATTTTTCCCTCCTTCACTCCTCTAACTGGTTCTATCTTCCCCACAAACCTGCCCACACACTTTTTCCAACTCAGTGAACGTCTCCCCTCTACGCCATATGTTCCTTGATGTTGTGTGTCCCTGTCCTCCTTGCCGCAGTAGTCGCCCAGTCCTATTTTTAAATCCAGAGTCCCTGCCCGTATCCCGGCCCTCCCCACCCGCTGTGCCTTCTGACCCATGACTGGGCGTCCCAAATACCAAAGCCACGGGAGCTCCACGCAGTGCAGGGAGCCTTAATGGTGCCACACATATCCCTGACATCCCAAGAATGAAGTGTTGGACATTTTACAAAAAAACAAGTGTTACTTGAGCTGCTGTCACGTAAGAGACAAAGAAGCGCAGATTAGTACATTTTATTAACACTGCAACTCGTCAGCATTCAGGAAACAATAACATCAGATGGCGGGGAGGTGGGGGTCTCTTCAGATTTGGTCTGAACGCACCTTTAAAAGTAAATGCAGATGATATAAAGTGGCTCCCTGCATTTAGTCGTGGTTTTAAAACTACTCATTTATTTTGGAACAAATGATCCAAAGAAAACCTGAAACCACCCAGAAACACAACCAGTCCTCCTCAGGCAGATTCCCAAACACTGACCTCCGGTATATCCAGCAGATGGTGTGAAAGGTCACCTTAAAGCTGCCGTTCAGCCCTGTCTTTCTGACTGACTGTGTACTGATTCCACTGCACCGCTTCCTCCTCTGTCCCCTATAGAAAGACCCCAGCGGATGAACAACATCCTGACCTCAGCCACAGAGCCCTACGACCTGTCCCTCTCCAGGTCCTTCCAGAACCTCAGCCATCTGCCGCCCTCCTACGAGGTGGCCCTCAAGTCTGACTTAAGTAAATACTCCTCCTCACTCCACAGATTAAGTAGGTGGTCCTTCATTCGCCCTCCATCGCTGTTGTTTTGCCTGATGCACTAAAAAAGACAGGGAATGACGTCACCCTCATGCACTGTGCATTAAAGGGTTGCCACATTCACTGCGTCTGGCCTGATGAAATGTCTGAATGTCCATTACAGAGACATGCATCATGATAAGTATCTCCAGATGTTTGGTGCCTCATCATGCAGATAGTTCTCTCATTTTTTTCACCTTTTTAGGGAAATAAACCTCTTAAAATGCATGACAACGTGCTAAAGCCTCCATACCCATTCCCATCGACTCATCTATCGGCCCATCGACTGACATCTAATTGGTGTGTAATTTGGCTCCATCTGCGGCCCATGTCATGTTGCTAATGTCTCTTAATGACATATTAAGAGCCGTTTTTTCAGCTGAAAGGCTTCTATACACCAACAGGATGGCACTTTAATGTCTCAGCAATGCTACAGTTCATTATCTTTGCTGTGACATTTTGCAGCTCAATGGTGACGTGGAAGCTGCCATTTCAACCTCATGGCCGGTGCATGTGCCTGTATTTAATTCTGACAAAGAGCTCTTGAAGATTTTGCAAATGTGGTTCTAAGAGAACTTTAATGTGCCAGTGAGGAAAAATATTCTCCAAAATCCAACATTTTTAGTTGACTATTTGCACTTCGCATCCTCCACTTGAGACCATCTATTTTTCAGTTTTCAGAGGAGCTGAAATTTTTTTTAATTACTGTCGAGCGATGAGGAACGTTTGTGTTGCAGCTGGACTCGTCTCACCTGAGGATGAAAGTTCCCTTTAATCAGTGAACTTAATAAAATGGCACAGTTTTCTCCCACAGCTTCTGAACTTTGAGTTCAGATTTCTCATTATTTCTAATACACTCGAATAAACGGACATTGAATATGTGTTGTGTGTTGTACTTTTTCCACAAAGCACAACAGAAAATTTGCAGGAATGAATTCAATACATAACGCATTTTCAAACTGCTATGCAGCTGTACTGAACACACGTGAAGGCACTATTCACTGAATCTTAAGAGGAGTAGCACACTGGGAGAAAGCTATTTAAATGTACCATTGGTCCCATTTTCATGGCACAGTTGTGTGATAGAAAAACATGCATCGGTACAATCTCCTCTCAGCGCATTCAACATTCCTCTTTTATACGTGTGCCTATTCTCTCCCTTATCAACTCGAGGCTTTGCTCTTATCTCACCGGAGCCTTGTACACACACAGATGAATCACGCTGAACTACAGAGGCTTTTCGAATTTGAGACAGGAACCCCACAGAATTTGTCAAACGAGCAAGCAAAGCCGTCCCTTGAAGAAAGCCCGTCCTCTCAAACTAAATAAATAAATAAATCGTAGGTTCAAGCATGAGTGAGGTCTTTGGAAACAAGCCTAAAAATAATATAATTACTTGCTGTTTTAATTAAACCATCTGGAGAGATGATGATGACGACCAAATTAAATTAGTATGGTTTATTTGCAATTTTAAATGATCTTGGCTGTGTGTGTGTGTGTGTGTGTGTGTGTGTGTGTGTGTGTGTGTGTGTGTGACTCCTCTTCCATCCCGCCCGTCCTTCAGTCATGTCAACGAGGCACAGGTTGAGGACGATGCTCTAAAATCTCCTGCTCGTCTTCTCCAAGCAGGCAGCAAACAGGAGGAGGAATAAATCTTGTTTCGCTCTGTTGTCTTCCACCTTAATCACCCTGAAAGGGACTAAAACACCTTTCAGAACAGACAAAGCACTTCTTAATCTGCCCAAAAAGAAAAAAAAACATAGTGATGTTGCTGGTTTCCCCCTTTTAAATTTCACCACTCCTGCTTTGAACCTCTCTAAAGATCACTTTATAATTGATGTTCCACCAATTTTGCAAGTGTTAGTGCAATATATGATTACAGTCTTCTGCGATCAATAGCTGACACATAAATAAACTGGCTATATTGAATCTAATCTAGCAGAGTGGGAGCTGGGGTTTAATTAGCCGCTGTTAGCAATTTCCTGTGTTTGTAGCTCCGCTCCACGTCTGGGACCCTTTAGCCTCTCGCAATCATGTTAATTGTAAAGTGCTGCATTTTTATCAGCACCGCAGAGATGAGATCGAGCAAAATGCATCACCCCTCTTAAATCATTTCAGTCAGTTAAAGTGTAAACAGCGTAACATGTGTACACTCGTAAAAAGCAGGATTGAAATCAAGAGGCAGTATCAGAGGAAGACGAAGTGCATTTGTAGTTGGCCATTTTGAGGTAGCCGAGAAACCCTCTTGATATTAATAAACAGGAGCCAGAGTTTTCATTTACTTCAGTGATCAGGTCTAATTTCCCCTGATTTTGCTTCTACTTTACTGTTTTTCAGTCACTGCAAAGTTGCTATCGATGAATATCAACTTGCCCTGCACAGATGTTTTACTTTAAAAGCCTTCCAGCTGCTCAGTAAGCATAATAACCCCTCCCATTCTGGATAAGCTTTTATTTTGAAAGGAATGGAGACTGAATTTTCCAAGCGCCCCAAAAAAATTTCCCAAAAGTTTCTACTAAAGAGGTCTTTGTGGGTCAGACAGCTTCTCCTTCTCCTTTAGACGCTGCTGTTGTCCTGTAACTGAAACCAGCTTGAGGTAGATATGAACACTATCCACCCCCTCACCTCCCTCACCCCGCCCTGCCCACTGCTTTCTACTCGGTCAGCCACGTCTCTGGCTATTATCTGAGATTTGTCCTTTATTTGAGACTTTTCGCCATTTGTTTTTTCTCATCATAGCAGGACGTAATGAGTTCCTGCCACATTAACATTTAAGTGTATAATCACTACAGATCTCTCACAGTGACTGGATGCTTGAGTTTGACCTATTAATGGAGCTATGGGCCACGGCTTGTCAATTGTCTGTATACTTGTAGCCTCTGGTTGAGTTTGGTTGACATTTTCTGCCATAATGTCACATCTCACCCAATCCTTCAGGGAAAAATACTGAAGCACATTGCCACAGGCCAGCGCCAGGCCTCCTTCATTAGGAATGCACAGAGCGGTGGACATGAAACCCCTCACGGAGGGACAATAAGGTGACCTTCTGTATCCATGCGTGACATCTCTCCCTGAGCATCCAGACAAACAAATCCCATTGTCACTTTCCCGCGACTCTGTGAAGCGTGGTATGGTCTTAAAACGGCCATTCGACCTCTGTGTTCTGCAATAATTAACTGCTGCAGAGGTAAAGACCCCTCAGCTGCAACAGTTAATCATAGAGCTTCAGCGGTAGTGTCCCCTTGTGTGACAAAGCTGCCAAAAACAGGTAGACAGAACTCTGCTGAGAGGCAAATCCTGGCTGTGGTAAGTACAGCCGTAATGACTTTACCATTAGAAGAGTGATCACACAGTGGAGAGACTGACCTGCTTTCTGGCAGAGGAATTAAGCAACTGGTTGCCCGTTCTGGCACCGACAGCGCATGACCTGTTGGGTATGGTGGCATCCTGATGAGGCCTCTCCATGCTGAAGGACAACTAGTCTGAGTCATCCGGATTTTCATGAAGACAAAGGACAAAACAATTGAAAACAGTTTTAACGGGACTCGCCAACTGTTCATAATCATTATCGTCCCTTCAACAGCAGCCAGAAGGTGCAGAACAGACAGAATGGAGACTGATGAGTCAGCATTTTCCTCCTTGGTGCTTTTCGACCGACTGGCGTTCAGTCAGAATGTTTAAATGTAAGGACTAACCTGTTTAAACTATGTAAGGATTTACCTAAATTTTAGGGTGACACTTAAAAGTTGTCATAAGCTTGTATTTTTATGAGAAACTCAAGAATATGTAACTTCTGGTTGCTGAGCACAGGCAACGGCGGCCTCTGCAGCCACAAGTGGTAATTACAGTATTAAATTCTTTTGGCCTCTGAATTCGAGCAGTTACGTGTACTAAAGGAAACCGATCCCTGGAAGCTCATCAGCTTCTTCTTATAGCTATCTGAAGACATGTAGCTGATGGTGTGTGACGTAGTAAAACAGGCTCAACCCAAGTTAGTGTTTAGTATTTGTTCTCTGAGGCTCATCTGCGTCAAACCAAACGTCCACCCAAACAACAACAGTGTTGGGTCAGCAGGGTCATTCCCAGTAACGGGTCAGAGTGGCCAACTGACCAACTAGTTCATCAAACTTTATAATGAGAATTTCTCACTGAGCGAGTCCACACAGCCACAGTGAAAACCAGGAGAAACCAGTGACTGTGAGGAACAAGGAGCCTGCAGAGATCTCGTCAGGACGCTTTTGGAAATGAATATTCAAAGCAAAGCCAGTAGTCTTGACGCTGTCTCTCTCTCATCACACTTGTTTTCTTACTCCTCAGGTGATAAGGACGTGGATGAGTACTACACTAGGAAGCACCATCATCCTGACTTTGGCGGCCGGGGACCGACTCACATGGTGAAGTTGAACGCAGATCCCCAGCAGCATCAGCAGCATCAGCAGCACCAGCAGCACCAGCAGCGGCAGCGTCCCCGCCGAGTCCAGAGGGCCATGTCCCAGGACCACGTCCTGTCTCCTCCCAGGACGCCGCGTCGCGGGGAATATGGCTTATCTTCATATGGCGTCATGGCAGCTGCCGCGTACGGGAGCAGCCGTCACCTTTCAGAGGAGCAGCTACTTTCAGCAGACCGTCTCCACTCCCAGGATCCCTTGCTGCTGTCCCCGGCGATGAGGCGTGACAAATTCCGGGAGAAGGCCATGGCACGTGCCATGTCTCATGCTGACATGCTGCTGCCAACCACGCCTGTCATGGACCGCCACAAGATGACCAAGATGCACTCTCAACCCAGTGCCTCTAACGAATCCTACAACACGCTGACGGTCAACCACCAGGCGACCACATCTAAGAGGCAGGCGTTTGCCTCCCGACGAACACACACGGTGGACCACCTACAGTACATTCCCGGCCACCACCACACATACCGCACTGCCAGTAAGAACGAGGTAACTGTTTAACCGCAGAGTAAAAGGATTTTGAGACACACCACGGACAGTCTTCTCGTTAAAACAACCTCCTGCATTAAAAACTCTTCCTGCTTTTTAGCACAAGCTTCCTGTGTCATCCAGATTTTGGGTAACTAGAATCAACCATGGCAAAGACATTTCTCTCTTAGAGCATCATAAGGGCTTTGAGCGTTGACACAAAGAGGGATCCTTCATGTCAGACATTTGACAGCATGAAGCAAATATTTTTTAAACTGGACATGGGAATGGAAGGGAATTGTATTAACTTTATAAATATATAAATATACTATATTTACTATTTGTATTTTCAGTCCTTGTTATAGCTTTAGAGATTCTCATTGACTGATGTAAGCACTTCAAGTAGTGCCTCTTAAAATTGTCCCATTTCAGTGATGAAGTGGATTTGTGGGTTAAAAAGCACAATTAATGAATTCCCTTTTTTTTTTGGTTAATTTTAGTCTTCTTCTTTGGTATATCAGCTTAGTAGTGAAAACAGAGGCTCTTTCTGTTGCGTATAATAGATGATTGTAAATAGGCTATATTAGCAGCATTAAAACAAGAAAAGCTGGCCCTTTGGCATTATTGTTTTTTTGATTTTTGTTTTTCTTCTCCCACCTGGAATCTATCATGGATTCACAATTAATAATTTTAATTTTTAGATAAGGCAAAGATCCCAAATCAATATTATTTCCACAGATGTCTGCAAAATATGTGGATCTAATATGTATAAGGGGAATATTTTTTTTGGTTTTTTAACTGTGCTTGTAGCATAGAATGATTGTGTGTGAAACAACCTTTTACCACCGTCGATTGGCAGCTTCAGTCTGCAGACCTAAATCCACAGGTGAAAACGGAGCCTGGTGGTTGTTTGAATTTGCTTAATTTCCTTTCACACATCTCCTTGCTTTGTCATCCGTGTGGTGACCCCCCCCCTGCCCACCCTGCTCGGTTTTTGATTGGCCAGCTGCTTCCATCACAACATATCAGGTACTCTGTGTCGGAACTAAGGAGTGTATAGGTCCAGTTGTAGTTGCGTGTTGATGTGATGACTGAAACAATCAGTACTAAAGACGACGTCATAATCGTTAGTCAATCAAGCATTGATTAAAACTGTGAACTGTTTGTCCAGATGTTTTCATTAAAGCAATGCCTTATGGTATGGAATCCCATATGCTCTTAATTGCAACAATCATGCTTTTGTCATGCATCTCCTTGTCTTAGCTTTTTGTGCAATATTACTGTTTATACCAGCAGAACCAGCAGTAAAAACCTGTACAGCGAAAGATGATACAGTACATATACCTCAAAAAGAGTAAATTCAATTGAAGAAGTCTCAAAGTTTGAAAAGGAAAATGATCAATAGGTACATTGTTTTCTTATTGGAAATTTGTTCAACTATTCGCATTACCTGAACTAGCTTCGTTTAAGGTTACTGAGCTCATACGTATGTGTACAGTGCTTTTGTTTTCCGCTGTTCAGTCAGATGAGCTGTAGAAGTTTTTACGGGTTGACTTGGTTCCTTGTAATCAAGACCCAGTCTGGGCTCTGACTGGACAGAATCCAAATTATATTCAGGCTAATCGGGTTAGTTAGAGTCTCACTGTGTAGAGTTTGTGTCCAGAGTGGATCCAGATGGACTCTCTATCAGCTACAGTGCTGCAGTGTGTCATAATCACCATCTGTTGAAAAATGCGTCTTTAAAATCAGATGAATAGTGTGAACTGTAAAGTGCAGGAAAAATGTTGCTGCTCTTTTCAACCACAGCTGCAGGTCAATTGGTGGAGCATCATGCTGCTGTCAGACAAAGCCATTGTTTTGAAGGTCAGAGGTCTCAGGTCTTGGCGATCAAGTCTCAAGTCAAGACAATTCTGTCCCAAGTCGACTCCCAAGACAAGAGTTCAGAGTTCAAAGTCAACTCTCAAGTCAAGACAATTAAGTGCCAAGTCAAATCTAAAGTCAGGTCCCAGGTGGATTAGGGACTTGACTTGAGTTGGCTTGTCTAACAGGTTCCTAATCAAGACTATAAAGTAAGTTGTGAAAATTAAGTCCCACGTCGAGTTCCAAGTTAAGACAGTTACCAAGTATTTTTTTATTAATTTGTCTGTTTTCCGTACATGTTCCATGGGCCTTTTGCCAATTGAGTCCACAATGTGGACCTATGAAGACCTCTACTGAAGAGTGCCAAGGCCCTGGTAATATGTGTTTATTGTTAAACTGTTTGAGGGTGAAAAACTCTCTTCAGAATGAAAATCTTTGTATTTCTGTAGACTTGAACTGTCCCTTTCCAAAATGCCAAGAATTGTGACATTGTGGTTTACTTGTGGTTTAGGGATCACGCTCATCAGATTGTACAAGTAAAACACCAGGAACATTTCTGTTTCCTCAGATATTCCAGTTGTAGGCTACTGTATATAAAAACTTGAATACAGTGTTGTTTGTGATCGGAATTGCCTCATTTCAGTGTCAGGCAAGCCACGTCTCATCACATAAATTTATGATTTTGTTGACATACGCTCATGTAATGTTGCATGTTTTTCTTCAGTTAACGCTCTTATTCAAAAAAAAAAAAGATGATTTATTGAAAGTGTAGGGATGTGGAAAGTTGGCCAAATGTATTTTGAGTTTCTCAAATGTCTTTAACTTGATGTGCTACTTAACTTTTTTATGCCAGGTCTGCATTAAATGATGTCAATTAGAGGTTGTCTTTTTTTTTCTAGAATTATTGTCTTTGTACATATATTATTTTGTTTTCCTTTTCTTGAAGAGTGCTTGCAAGGTAACGAAGTACATTTGACCGCTATGAGTGAGAGAGAGGTGTTAATCGTTTGGTAGACTGCTTCAGACCAGTATCTGTACCCATCCACCTCAACTAATCACAAACTTCTGCTCCGTCTTTTCACTTAATTAATAATGATGTCATCCCAAGAGCCTTTTTCTCTATGTGCAATATTTCCTGTTCATGCAGTATAACTCTATAGCCACTTCTTAAAATGTTGTGAGGTTCATTTGCGGCCATAAAGGCTTTGTTGTCCTTTTCATTTTGGACTGTATTGTCCTTCATAGTCAAAGAGGAGTTTCTTGTTTTGTTTTTTTTAATAATCAAGCTAAATGTGGTGTGAATGAAAAAGGTGTCTGTGTAATTGCAGAAATAACTGGAGACTAATTTAAAGGCTTCAAAACAACAAAATATGACTGTTCTTGTGCATTTTCTGTTTACAAATTATTAAAGCACATCATATGTGTTGGATACATCAATTTAATCACTTATGATTTTTCATATCTATGAAGTAAGTAGTGTCACAAATTATCACAAAAGAGTTTAAGAAATTAATGTTTCCAGCAACATTGTTCTCAAAACACAGAGACAGCTCAGGGACCCAGAAGAGGTCCTGGTTCATTTCTGAAAAACAAGCTAACTAGACCTAGTTTCACGAGGTAAGACCTGATTTTCTCAGCTGCCGTGTACTGATTATGTTTGGTCCATTTAATTAAGATGTGTTAAAATGACAATGTGTTTCAGGGGGTTTGGGTTCACTCTTTTCAGGATCCTTTTTGCATTTCATTGAAGAGATTTTTTTTTTGTTTTGTTTTTTAGTAGTTCCACACATCCACTTTTTAAAGCAGCTTTGTGCTGTTCATTTCAAGTGAGGCAGTTAACTATGTGCCACCATTTCGGGAAAATCATCCCAAGAACAAACAGAGCAACAGATGGAAAGTTTTTGAGAATTAGACTCAATTTTATGAAAGCAGTAAACAGTGTAATGTAATGTGGTCCTTGAGGAATGGTGCTTTTCAGTTCTCTTAGTATCAGAAGACTGGGAGTTAAAGCCAGAATGTGACTGAACAGCCACTTACTTAAAGGAAGTCTTGGTAAGATTTTCCCTTTAATCCAGTTTATCTTCTTGTAGGTTAAAGGATGCGGTCAGAAGGCAACCTCTATTTTCATTCCCCATTTGGTCTGCAGTTCCCTACACGCAGCTTATGTGGGTGATTATTAAGTCCAAGAATGTATGTCGATACTTGTGACCTTGTGGAGAAAGTTCTTTCCAAGTTCCCTTGGAGAGAAATCTGTTTGGGGAGAGCGGTTTTCTTACTCTTTGAGACGGGCTGTGTGCTTGACATTGGGCTGCATCAATAAAGACACAGCTCCCAGGTGGTCAGTCTACCATGGCACCGTTCGAATTGGATGTGCCATTCCTGTAGTGAGTATTTAGACTTATCGAAACCTTACCAGTCATATAAACTGATTCATCTGTCAATTTTCTTTGCATTCCTTTTTTTTTTTGTTTTGTTTCAACACATTTTCTTTACACTTCACTTTGCAGCTTTTTGACATGAGGGAATGAGGGTGGGAGGATGGCTGTGTGTGTTCATGGAGGATCTGGCAGGTTTCAAATGTTAACAATAAAAGAAAACCCAGAAGAACTTGAATTGAGGTATTTAAAAAACAACAACAACAATTACCCTTGAATGTTGTTTTACTAATTTCATCATGATCCACACTGATGAAGATGTTTATTTAAAAAAGACTTATAAAAAGAAACCTCAAACCAGCCATGGAAAAGATTCCTTTAGAAAACATGCTTTGGAGCTTCTTCATTGTCTTCATGTCTTTGGCCACCTTTGGTAAATGGTAAAATCATCAATGGTAAGTTTTTCCCACCAACACACACATTTTTTATTTTGTATTTTTTCTAGAAAAACAAATTGGTACATTTTGGGGGGGGGTTAAGACCCCAACCTGCTTTTGCCACGCAAGCTTAAACATTGTGTTTGTGGTCACTGACACCATCAACAAAAAGCCTTGAGAGTCCTATTACTCCTATGACACATGGATCCTATGGATTAATACCTACTGTTCCCGTCACGTCCTGGGCCATCTGAAACCCTTTTGAAATTCATAGAGGAGTGAGTGGGCAATGCATTCTCACAACACCTGAACAAAACCTTATGGGTACAATAGTGCACACACAAATGGGAAGATAGCAAATGGCAGTGGTTTCCACTTCCTTCAACATCAGTCCATTTGCATTTAGATGGAAAAAGGAACAAGGTTATTTGGACAACTGTGGCCCAGATGGAGGAGAAATGGTCAAATGTTTGGTCATTAAACAACTTAATTCTGTTGCTCCAGTGTCTTTATCACATGACTTAATTCAGCGCACTTTTGATCCTGATCTCAGAAATGGGCATCAGTTCATCCATTCATAAAGGTATATTGTAACATGCACTCTTATCAGTGATCCAACTCTCAGAGGGGGCATAAAAAAAAAAAAACTAAAATAAAATATCCATTTTTGCCCATAAATCTTCCTATTCAGTCACTGTGTATCACTGATGTCAGGCTCTGAGGTCTGTTTTTGATGGGATGACCTTTCCATTATGTGTAAAAAAGAAAAAAACATGCAGACCTCTGGGAAGAAGTCTGAACTTTCTGCCTTTATTTCACTTTATTTTTTTATTCTTGAGAGTTTTAGCTGAATTGAGTGGCAGAGTAAAGGTTTTCAAAAGGCTGCAGTTGACCTTATGTATCGCTGCCGACCAGATCCGATCATAAAGCCACAGCACCGGGAGGGACGAGTTCTGCTCTGACCGACTGATGTCTCTGACAAAAAATACAGTACAGGAGGAAGCCCCGCGGAAAAGAGCTGAATGCTGTAAAACACAAACAAATGTAGTCTGAACAACAGTTAAATTGTTGGACGCTGCACTAAGCAATAATTTTGTGAAACTATCACTGTAGTGATAAACCCACAGAGAACCTTCTCAAATTTTCATTCTCTGGCATTCATTATTCTCATAAATTATTTTTTTCCTCACACTTTCATTCAATATTTTCCAAATCTTTATTCCCCATTCCCAGATTTCAGTCAGAATTCTCAAACATTTATTCAGTATTCTGGGTTTAAACTGTGTTTGATATTCTCAAGGTTTTGATTCATTTTTCTAATGAATTATTTCCTGAATACCATGTCTGCTTGGTTGTTATACCAGTAAGAGTTAATCAGATGTTTGTAAGTAAAATCATATAAATGAAATGGGCTGAAAAGTAGAGTATTTCCCTCTGAAAGGAAATACTGAAATAATAAATGTAGTCAGGTACTCTCCACTGCTGACCAACCACCCGGGCAGAAACAGGAGCCATTATCTGAACTGCAATTATACCAACAACATCCAACCTGAGCAGAAATTGGACAGTTTGTGTTATTTATGGTTCGCAGCTACAGCTCCTCTCCTCCGGGGAAAAGCGAATGGATGTGGGCATCATGTAAATGCAGGGATTTAATAGAGCCGGGTGCTTAAGGAGCCTGAGTGTGTAAACACCGTGGCATTCACCAGTGACCATACCACCACGGGATTCTGATGATGAATGCAACTAATACGCTGAGGCATTTCTCATTGCACCAGACACACACTCTCCCGCCCACACACACACACACACACACACACACGTAGTTTCTCATAGGCGGCTGGTATTGATCCCTCCAACATTGCCTCACCACTGCTTAAATGAGCAGTCAATAGCAGAGCTGCCTCGGAGATGGCCCCGAGTGTTTCTGCAGTGGAATGGATAGTTGCAGAATGAGGAAGGAAGGAAGGAAAGATTGTTTTTTTAAAAAAGAGGGGAAATGGTGTAACTACAGCCTAAAGAGGAAAATCCACAAAAACTGACTGCTCTGTCTGCTCTGCAAACTTCCGCAGACTCTGGTAGCTTTTTTTTTTTTTTTCGGTTTTATGAGTTTCAAGAGAGTTCTAGAGAGAAATCGAAGACAGTGACCTTCAAAGATCATTCATCTGAATTTTTTTGCTATTCTTATGGCTATAGATTGTGTGAAGCAACAGATTTCTAGAGGCCATTTCTTCTGAATAAGTCAGACGTTGCACTTGTACTCATATTGTTTACTTGACCTTGGACAGGCCCAGATTTCATGCGTGAAATCATATTGTGGGGTGACCATACTGGGACAATAGTAATGTGTCCAATAAAGATAAACAGAGGACACAGTGTCAAAGCAGTGAAGGGTAAACCTGCGTTAATTTCCATGAAGAAATTCTATGAAGTTCCATGTCATCTCACCTCACACTGAAAGCAAGCAGGAATACAAAGTAAAGCGAAGAAACTTTACTGAAAATAACGAGGTTTACAGGCAGATGGATGAACAAATAGATGGATCGACGATCAGGCAGGCAAACGAGCAGGAACAGGTAACAAGATTCAGGTAGCTGGCACGAAGGAAAGCCCTGGGGAACAAAAGCAGATGAACCGACGAGGAACTGACGAAAAAGACGGGTTTAAATGCAGGCTTGGGTGATGAGGGAACTGGGATCAGGTGTGTGAGTGGGCACAGAAACTCAGGTTATTGCAAATGTGGAGCATTTGTGGAATCATGGAAAAACGTCCATTTACATTTTCCAACAGGAAATATTAAACTTATTACTTCTTTTGTACCAGAATATCTTTCACAAGTTTCTGTTTGTTTAGAACATCAATCTGTGAAACGGAGGAGAAAACTTCCTTTTTATTTATTTATGGTTCAGTCCTTTAAAACGGTTCATTGCTGAGGTCAGGTCTTTGCACTCGCAGCCAACTTTACCCAGTTTTTAAGAGCCGGAGCCTTTACAAATTCAGAAGTGAATTATTATGATGTGGCTACCTGTAGGTAATTATCCATAACTTGGATATAATTAGAGTAATTTCTTAACGAGGCTTAGCAAACCATTGCCGGACCACAGACAAAGGGTTATATACCCAATGTGCCCAGGTCTATCCACTGAGGGAAGCTGCAGGCCCGCTGAGCACCGCAAAATATCACGGACGAGGACTCTGTCCAGGAAATGATGATGATAATTACTATCATAACTGTAATTACAACAATTATGGGAGTTATTATTAAATCCCTCCTCAAATATCATCCTCAACAGGGAACACTGCGTTCATTACGTTTACTACAGCAGCTGTAGAGTTTTACAGCCAGTGTAGTGACAGGCTTCATGTCAGTTTTACCATCCAAACGTCCCAGTCTCATAATAAAATCTTTAATTCTGCTAAAATGAAAGGAAATGGCACTGAGTTGAGTTTTAGCTCAGAAAGAATATATAATACAGTGAAGTGTTACACTAGGCTTTTAAAAAATCCTGGAAAACAAAGGTGTTTGCAAAAGTTAAGCAAATTTAAAATTGGGAACAAACTCACTCCACAGCCATTTTTCCTCCTTTTATTTTGTTTAAAAAACACACATCAATGCTAAAGTCTGCATGTTAACATGCCCACAGTGACAGAGTTAATATACGGACATTTGACATGACATTTAGGAGGTATAAAGAAAGTTCTACAGTGGTCAGAAGATGAAAATTTGAACATTGATATACTCTGTGTACAGATGAAGATTACCTGACGTGACAGACGCTGCCATGTGGACAGTGAGCTGAGATTCCTGTGTGATGTGTAGCTCTCCATGTTACTGCCAGCTTTTCTCAGCTCTGGAGAAAATTCTTTTTCTTTGTGTTCCACATTCAGCGAGAACATTTTTCAATTATAGTCAGAGCCTCCTGTCAGACTGATGAATTAATATCCCACCTGCATTGTCTTATTGACAAGCACCTTCATTAATCACAAAACATACACACAATTCAGTTTCCATCTGCTACCAGGACAACAATGGTTTGTTAAAGTGTCCACACTCTGGTTCTTACTTCTCTCTGTCAGTCTGTACCCTCTACTCACCTTGAATTTTTTATTTATTTTTTTTTTCATCTTTTGGACAAAGTCACTTTGAATTTTTTTTGTTTTTTTTTTCCCAGTCTGGAGTTCAGTGATGAAGCCGAGCAGGCTGCAGACTTCAGACGGTTCAGGTCACAGAGCGGATCAGTGTGCAGTACACCAGAGATCAGGCTCTCTCCAGAGTCTGAGACTGGCTTGCGTGTCCATTTGATCAAATGCCAGCCGAGTGTGTGTGTGTGTGTGTGTGTGTGTGTGTGTGTGTGTGTGTGTGTGTGTGTGTGTGTGTGTGTGTGTGTGTGT
>JBBMJY010000010.1:1972939-2016280 GCA_037833715.1 Toxotes lorentzi | reverse complement strand
TGTGTGTGTGTGTGTGTGTGTGTGTGTGTGTGTGTGTGTGTGTGTGTGTGTGTGTGTGTGTGTGTGTGTGTGTGGCACCTGCAAAACAACTAAAGCAGGATTTTTTTTAAACATTTCATAGTTGGTCATATCGTGTTTTGGTGTTTCAAAGCACTCTGTCTCCTGTCTTATTCTTTAAAAACATAGAACTAAAACTATAACTTTTTCCTAACTTTAAACCTAAACACACAGTGCACGCAGGGTGTAATCACCTGTTGTCAAAGTTCTACAGTTTTTACGCCCATCATTCGCCCCGTCTGCCTCTTTATGAATATAACAGTAAGTAGAATGAAAAAAATGACAGGGGACATGTTTGGCAAAACCATTTTAACAGGAGTATAGAAATATATTTGCATAGTCTGATGGATGTCATGAAACCTCATGGAAATCAGATAAAAGAAAACACAATTTTCAATTTTCACAATGACATTGCGGCACTCCACACAGTCCTGCAGCTGCTTTGCTCTGCACTGACTTGCAATGCTCTCAACACAGTGAATGTGCATGATGGGTTCATGTTTACATTACATGAATGTTACATGTACTGCTCTAAGTCTGGTTTCTAGTGGCAACACAGGAGCCTGAAGTGGGACCTCCTGTTTCCTCTGTGTGTGGGGAGGGCTGAGGTGAGGTGTGAGGCTTCCTACTGTTTGAACATGATGAAACGAGGATGTTCACAAGCCGTCAACAAGATGCTGCTGATCTGACTGTATCCTGCTGAGAACTATCTGACAGAGTGAGCCACCAGCAGAGACCAGCTCTTGTTTGCAGAGACGGTGCTCGCACATGTGTTCGCCTCTGCTCATTTGTCTATATGAGTGTGTCAGGGATATTTCAGACACTCTTTCCTGTTGTTCAAGAGCTGGATGTGAGACTGTACAAGTGAGTTATTCAAGATCATTTAAAATGCCTGAAAGTTTTTGACGTTTATTAGCAGCGAGGGAAACTCACTTCTCCGCTTCACTAAAAGTTGCGTGGCAGCTCAAACCGACCACTCACAGGCAGAGATATTTAATCTGGGCAACTAGGCTGATGTCTCTCAGAGGAATTTACTGGAGGGGCACAAAGTAAGCACACAAAAGAAAAGAAAATACTCACCATGGTCCATAAATTTCTCTGCAGTAAACAGCTCTGAGAAGCCTCCAGCAGACTGGCTGTTCAAGACTTCACATCACAAACACATCAGTCAACAGCAGTGATGCTGCTGAGGGCCCAACATGAGGCCCAGGATCTCTCTCAGTGGATCACTGTGTGCTGTGAGTGTGGAGACGTCTGAATTTACATTATCATTTTATAAAATATACCTCTTCTGGCAGGTAGTTGTTCAGTTACACAATAAACCTGTCCAACTGTGCAGCGACAACTTGAGGTTGTGTAAACTTCCTTGGAGTGCCACCCCGGTAATGTGAGGTAGATGAACAGCTTGTCTCATGAGGAGAAATGTCCTAGATTTAAAAGACACTGTATGACCTTGATTTCTACAGGAGAGGAACCTACAGAGCTCTGATTTATTCCTTTAAGCCTAAAAGAAAAGCGGCACCTTGTGTTTGAGCAGTGTGATCTGGCGCAGAGGGAGGAGCAGTGAACACCATTAGTGCAGTTAGTGATAGTGACAGTACACATGTTGTTGTGTTTGTATGCGTTAAAGATCTTTATCCTGGATTCAGATAAATAGCAGCAGTGAGTTCGCTGCCATGACGCGGCAAAGTGACCAAAATTCGTCTGAATTCTGGGACCTAAAATCGGGGTCACAGGTCATAAAAAATTCAAAGACTGTGTTAAATCATTTCAGAGACAGGCACAACCAGACCCCATGAATTGCTAAATGAAATGTGCAGCATTCAATTCCTGGGATGTGGAAACCAGGCTAACTGCTACCCCAATTAACATGGCTTCCCTCCTGTGATTTGCCAAATCAGAGTGCTAATTTCACCCAGCTCTGCACAGGCTACCAAAAGCCTGGAGAAAGTGTGCCTTCGCTTGTTATCAAATAACTGCTCCACTGATGCTCAATGCTTTTGGCTAGAAAGAAGCAAGATGGAGCAAAGTTTCTATTTTTATTCTGCAAGGAAAATCATTTGAGCACGAGTTAAAACAATAAAAAAATTAATAGTTTCGCATTGATTTATGATACAGCTTGGACATTCAGCAAGTTTCTGAATGAAGGGAAAATGTCAAATCTGATCTTGTTTAATTGTGATAACGAGACAGTTAGGGAGTGGACACAATAATAGGAATACCTGTAGAATATGATGCATACATATTTTGTGACAAGACTCTCATCCCATAAACACGCCCCCACAGGTTGTTTGTGAAATCAGCTTATCATCATCTAGCTCATCTCCTGCCACCATAGGAGCTCTAATTCAGGAGACACTGCCATAAACGACCTAGCTTATCATTTAGGTTGGAGGATTTATTGGTTGAGATTGTGTCAGAGACTTGTTGATTGACGTGATCATGTTTGATCGTTGTTGTGTTGTTGTAACGCAGCCATCTGCTGAGGAAGACTGCAGACCTTGTTTTTTTTTCTATAGCGTGCACATCAGAAAGTATTGAAATGCTGGCTCTGTTACTGCATTCACAAGCTAAGATAGAGATCACATAATAAGCAATATAGTTTATTTGCTCCACTCTTACTTCGGCTACATAAACTTTGAAGCTGCCACATAGGAAATGAATGTAAATGACTTTGTGGAGTGAGCATTTACTGTTTTTATTTTTACTCGTGCTGTTAGATGTACACATACTGTAAATCACCAGAAAATAACCCTGGAAGCCCCACGAATCATCTCACTATGTTTTCTAATTCTCTATCTGAAGCCTGCTCCAGACTCTCCAAACCTGATGCTATCACAAGCATGAGTGTACTCTGTCTGGTTTCTGCCTTTTTTGAGAATCATTCACAGTCACTTTTATTGATTTGGGTGTACGAGGTCACAGGAATAACATCAAGAAATTGTTAAATGTGTGCCTCTGTGGACCAGCCCTCCCTGAGCCTGATAAAGGACTGTTGACCTTAGCTGGTGTGTTCTGCAGACAAAAAGAAACTGTGAGAAAATCTCTCGAGTTTGCTTTATCTGGCCTTTCAGCCACCCTGCAAACCACAGAAGGCAATGTGCTCGAGACAAAATAAAGGAACTTATGAATGTTTTGATCTCAAATGGCAAAAAGATTTCCCTGTTAAGGTCAAACCTCTTTGCGTTTCCTCTATAAGCCAGGAGAGGCTGCAGAATAATTAAAATGCGGCATGACAGTTTGGAAAAAACAAAAAAAGTTTTGGGAGAAAAAGAGTACACTCATGAATAATTCAGACTGTTAGTCTTTCAGCAAACTGCACTTTGTAATGAGCTATGAGTGTAAGAAAGTAAAGCTGCCAAGAACGTGTTGATACTGACAATGTTTGAGTCGAGTGGAAAACACGAGCATGCAGAAAGCAGGTGACAAATACAATCAGGTGTACAGTCTGAGATTGTAGCTCTGCATAACAAACGGTAATAATGTTCAGGTAAACGGCCACATCTGGGGAAAAAATCTGTTTGTTTTGAATGTTCAGACACCGAGGAGCTGCTGCTCCTGTTCCTCCCTTTGAAACGAAGCAAGTAAAAGACAAGAATGAAGATGAAAATGAAGGGTGGAAAAATCCATTTTATCGACATGATCCGAGGGAGTAAGTGTTCCTCTGCTCATTTGTCTGAAAAGTGCTGCATGAAATCTTTATACCTGAATGAAAGAGCAGAAGAAGCCAGGTTTCCACCACCAGAGATTAATTTTATCAATAAATTCCATTATCTCCATCTGACGGAGGAGCTCATTGATAAAATTTTCCCATTGGCAACACAACAATGTGACTCTGATGTCAGTATTCAACTTTATTTTTCATCCAAAGCCACATGTTCCTGTTGGTTAAGCTGTGTGAGCCTGAACTCGTCAGAACATTTGACAAAAACATTCTTAAGCTACGTTCGACCCACTGTTTCATAAATTCATTCCCTTTATGAGTCCATGATAAATATTATTAATTATTAACCTTTCTAGCAAAGAAAAGGTGAAATTCAGAGTCAGCAGTGCTTGTGATTATGATCATGTGCTCTGCAGGACACAAAGTGACTCTTTGCCTCGACAGCATCAACTTCTCTTTGCTTCGTCCAATAATTCCCTGAATAATAAGCACAACAAAAATAACAACCAAATCAGCAAAACTGCATTCAAGCAGTTCACACTAACCTCAGACTGACACATCAGTGGAGTGAGTTGAACAGGTGGTCTAACTTCATCAAACACTGTGCCATCTCCACACTGAGGCAGAAATTAATGAAATCACCTCAGAGAGGCACAAGAGGCCGAAACAGCCCGTCATGCTGATTGTTTGTGAGAGCCGGGCCCCGTGGTGGCGGTTCACAGTCACGCCGACTAATGGTGATTTTACGTCATGGTTTGAAATTAAGGATAATGTGATCCCCGACACCTGAGGTGAACGTTTCCCCAGAAAAGCCGGAGTGGTAAACAACAACATCATCTTTCACCCAGGATGTTTAGGAAAAATGAGCAAACCCAAGTGAATAATAAAGGCAGGGTCCCCATACTTCTGTCCATCTTTGGTGCTAAGGTGCTTTAAAAACTAAAACAGGCTTTTATATTGAGTTAAAGAGCATGTGTGTACAAACTGTACATACTGTGGCATGAGCCACGTCCAAGCCAACGGCCTTTATGTGCTGCACATAAAGGCCGTTGGCTTTAACATCAGAAAACAGTAACATCACAATAAATTTCGACACGAGATCCACCACGTGAAATCCACATGTGTCGGTGAGTAAACACTGATGTGGGACTTTAAAGCTGAAGCCGCAGAATCAGAGTTGAGCAGAAGGAAACTTGTAAATTGTCACTTGCTGTGAGAGTTTGTTTCTCACTGTTTCCTCGGAGCACTCTGAAGTCTGCGAGGCCTCAGAGCCCCACAGGGAGTTTCTCCAGGTAACTCAGTAGGACCACCATATTGACTTTCCAGTATGCAACCAAAGGCTCCTATTTATCTTGATTAGGTCTGAACGTTAGCGTCTGACTGTGAGTCTGCTCAGCTTACACGCAAAATATGAAGGTCTCCTTGCTGCTGATGGGCATATGGATCAATATCATTGATTGGTTCCGATCGATTGGTCTGAGGGGTATTAGTATTTCAAAAGGAACTCCAGGTACAGCTGTGATATTACATCTACCAGAGGGTTCCTCCATCAAAGATGAGGCATGTCTAAGCCTTGACCTGTGATCTCTGTGCTTCAGCAAAGACAGACTGTACCAAACACTATGCAGCTTTACAGCCTGGTCGTCGTGGAAACCTCAGCATTATGGAGTGCTGATTGTGAAATCTCAGTCATATATATGGGGGTATAGCGGTTCGGCTGCAGCGCCTTTATCCCTCTGACCCCAGCTAGATTGCTCTTATTTCCCATGGTTCAGGAAGCCAGGCCCTCTCGATATCTGAAATTAGATGTCCGAGCCTCTCTTGTGAAGCGGAGTCATAACTTGCCGTATATTGCTTCACTTGGTTTGTAACCTCGACCGAAAGCTCGCCACTCCGTTTCAGGGCTGACATCATTAGAGTTTTATTGCTTCTAAGAGGATCATAGAGAACTGAAGATGGCACGCTGGAAGTTTTTTTAGGCATCAGAGTTTCTGAGAGTTTTTGTTTCTTTGTTGTTTCTGTGCATTTATTCACTAAATCTTGCGTAAAATACATGAGTTTCTGTGATGAGCGAAGGTCATCACCTGCCAGAAATGTCTAAACAATACTGTCCATCCTTGCTGCATTTCCTTTCAAGTCTCACGTCTGAGTTCAGACCCTGTGTTGGTGAACGGAAAAAGGACTTTAACACTCTGAAAACCTGACGTGATCTTAGATGACATCCTGAAAATTTGATATTCGCAGCTCAGGTTCACCTGTCTGCTGCCGTTCCCTTTCATTTGTGACACACAGCAGCCAGGTAGCATCCAACTCCCTCCACAATCCTGGACAATCTTCATTCTGACTTTAAAGAGGCAATCGATGAATTCCTCTTCATTTCTGGGCTGCTGTGGTGTTTTTGTGCTGGAGTTCACAGAGGTCACCTCTTAATCAATTACTGCCCAGACCTGAGAAATCACTGCTCCTGACTTTACGTGGATGACACTTGTTCCTTTGTCTACTCTGTCTCGGTGAGACATCGAGTTACAGCTGTATTTTAGCTTGTATTTTCACTTGAATGTAAAACAAATCAAAAGCAGAAACAGCTGTAGAGAAGAATACGTGAAAAATATACGTTTTCACATGTGAACCACAGCAGACACATGATAAGACCTCCAGTGAAAGGAAGCGTTCACTTTTTAATTTCTTTATTCAGAGGGTAGGTTGACTGATATTTTACCCCAACGACAGTTCAATGAAGAATAAAAAATAGACAGAGCCTGAAAACAGAACAGAATAATAAATAATAGGCAATAAAAAGCCAAAATTAAACTTAATAAAACAGATTAGAATTTTTTGGCCACTTGAGAGAAGCAGAAAGAAACAGGCGGTGAACACAACACTGACGTATTATTATGCTTTGATATAGCAAACATCAGCTTCATTTCTCTGTGGGTTTATCACTACTTCATGTCCCTGTCGTACAGTTTTAAACAGCAGATGTTAAAACTTTTATGTTCCAGCTTTGGTTTGAATCATTGTTGTGTTACATCAGTCGATGACAGAAGAGCTAAGCACAGTTTTTATAGGAAAGTGTTACCTTCAAGACCTGTACATCAAGTGTTATTCTTATATGCTTAGCAGTAAGCATGCTTCAAGCTCGCTAACAGAGCAACAACACGATTTTATACTGTGCTTGTACCATCTTTAATGCTGTTCAGACTGTATACATTAACAGAAGGACCACTGAAACTCTCTCACATAGCCTGTATTAAAAGGTTATTCACCTTAAGTGCATCATACACAGTCTTTTCTATATTCCTGGCCAGGACCATAAGTGTACAAGACTTTAATCCATAAGGCCAATGTGTAAGTGCTAATCTTCCATACATAAAACACCTGTGATGCTCTTTGATGAAAGTTGCATGGAGTTCAGTGTGAAAGCCTGAGTTGAAATGCAGACGCTCTTATTTTCAGAAACAGTTTTATCATCCAGTGCTCTGCTGTGGGCTACAGACGGCCAGATTTGTTGAAATCAATCTGATCAACATCAAAAAGAACAACAACAAAAAAAAAAATCCAAAAAGGTGTTTGGTTCCCATTCAGCATCATGAACTGTGTGTGTGTGTGTGTGTGTGTGTGTGTGTGTGTGTGTGTGTGTGTGTGTGTGTGTGTGTGTGGCTGCAGGTTCTCTGATTCAAAACGGACCAACTGCATGACTCACTGCAGACTCGTTATTAGATAACATTTTAGAAAAATCATCAGATTATTCATTTTAAGTGTGAAAACGGCCCTTTGAGTGTTTTCTTCCAGCCCGAGTGGTTCACCCACTGAGACCTGCCGCCGAAATGTGCAGACACAGACTCTGTCATCAAAGACAGTGTCCTGTTAATTCTGGCTGATTTCTCACCTAAAGCATCGTGTTCGTGCCGACTGACAGTGACACTGGAAGTGAGCTGACACCTCCAGGTCACTGACCCCACTTTTACCTCTGAAGAGACTGTTTGAGAAGCCTGTCCTTACTCATAGGCTGAATTCAATGGCGGAATTCAAACGTATTCTTTAGAGCTTCCTCTTCACGGTTTGAAGTGTGATTCATGACTCGCTGCATCCAGCTGGAGTTATACAGAAATCACACAGTCCCCTGGGTAAGATATGGAAGAATATGTTGATGCACTTTGTTTAGAGTTGTGTTAAAAGTCCATCAGATATTGTTGCACCGTTATAAATGTAATTAGAAAAAAGGAAATTGCTTTAAAATTTTCATCAAGCAAATCTGAAATCTAAGGAAATGGAGATGATTGTACTGTGACTAACATCACAATTTAAAAGACAGTTATTCTTATTCTTGCTCTCATGATCGTGGTCATTCTAACTCTGGGAAGTTAGAGAAACACAACTCCGCCAAAACAAATGCAAAGCACCCGGCATCCTCATGCTTTCCAAATAAAGATAAACTTTACATAAATTATTTTGTGTGCTTACCCACAGAGATTAATCCTCTGCAGAGGGATCTACGTCCGACACTTCCCAGCGAACTAAACAACGGCCTGTTTGTTTGTTTGTTTACATGTGTGAGGCTGTGG
This sequence comes from Toxotes lorentzi, assembly GCA_037833715.1. Classification (NCBI taxonomy): domain Eukaryota; kingdom Metazoa; phylum Chordata; class Actinopteri; family Toxotidae; genus Toxotes; species Toxotes lorentzi. Next base: position 2,007,994 of record JBBMJY010000010.1, on the reverse strand, counting down.
GTCACTGTTGATTTTTGCATGTTGTCATGCTGGAGAGTGGAAGTTTGAGAAAACTAAGTAGGAAGAGTTTCCCCTGATCTGTGTAATGGTGGTGCTGAGTCCAGAGTCAGTGTGACCCACGGTCAGAACGGCCACAATTATGACAAAAAGATCAAGGTTAAAAAATATTTTTCCTTTGTTTGGGCAAACAGAGCAACTATCTGTCCTCTCTGTGTGTTTTAGGATGATACATGGGTGTGTTTATCTGGGTTACTGAACATAATGAGGTATAAGGAATCATACTGTAGAAGAGAAGATTCCCAAAAGCTTTAATGAAAAAAAACAATAACACTTTTCCTCGTATCCAATAACAGTCAGGGCAACGTGTAGGAAACATCTTACCTCTGTGTCCACTGGCCAGTTTCAGTCTAACAACATCTTTCAACATCTCCACCTTGAGGAGAAAAAAAAAAGCCGGCAGTGAGCCCGGAGAACCCAGAGAGCATGAACCATCAGATCAACAGGAGTGTGGCACACTTTGTTCTTTGCCCAATTATCAGACTGGGAAAACAAATCTGTCAGAAATGAGATGTGGCTGAGCTATTGATCTGTTTATACACTCCACATCTTCTCCTCTCCCACAGCATCTATTAGCTCTGCCTGCCTTTCCACATCTTTGACACACCACAGCAGGGGAGGAACAGTGCAGGCCATTGACGTCACGAAGGCCCAAGGACCATCAGGGGCCGGCATCATCAGCGGACCATGGACACCTTTCCTCGAACTGCTGCAAGAATGTGTTATGTGCTCTATTTTTATTCCAGTGCGCTGAACCGACTGGATCAGACGTATATGTTAATACATACGGATGTTTCGATCATCAAAGCAGCGAAATGCATGGAGTCAAAGCGTGCCTTCACTTTCCTCCCTGAAATTAGACAGTGGATGGAAAAATTCACTTAAACAGCTTGAACACATATTTTATTCAATTGGAGAAAAATAAAATTGTTCACCTTGGCTAATCACTGACCTATATAACACCTTCTGTTTTGTCATACTTCACCATAGGTCCATTATCAAAAGCTGTTTAATCATTTAATGCTATGGAATTTGTTTATTATCTATTAGTCAGAGTGCTAATATTAGTGGGGGGAGTCTAAAGACGCTCTGGAGAAACAAACACTGCAGGTTTTCGTGCTCATCAAACTTCCTGCACGTCAGTCGTACTGTTAATCCTGGATGAATAGGAAAAGTTGAATACAGTTCATTCTAATTTGGCTTTTGAATAAAGATGCCAAAACACTGGTAGCAGTTCTTTATTAGTCCCCAATGGTCACAGTAAAAGAAATAACTCAACTAATCTGCCTTTAACATCAACATCATTAGCTCCAGGTATGAGGTCCGAATCTAAAGTTATTTTATTTTAATTTTGCTGGTGGTTCACACATGATACAACAACCAAGGAGGAAGAGTTAAAGTTTGAGGCACCACAGAGAAAAAAAAACACGTGCTTGATGTGAACTTACAGCTGCTGTTATTGCCACTCATAGATTTTTTTTTTCCACATCTCATTAAAATGAACCCAGTGGTCTCTTTTTGTCCGTCTGCAGACAGTACTACTCTCTCTGATCAAGGCCTTTACATCTGTGACATTATTTGGACTGAGACCTCCTGGCGAGGTGGTAATGCTTCCCCCCTGGGATTACCCAACAAAAAAGCTGTAAACATGCAAAGCAGATTAATTGGTTTTCCAAGGTCACCTGTACGGAAAAGGGTTCGGTGTGTTAATGAATCTGCAGTGTATTACCTGAAACGACTTGTCTGCAGACGAGCGAATATCTGCCGATAAGTTGCTGCATTGATATTTGCTCAGGAGTTAATGAGGCTCTGTGCGAGGTTTCATTTGGCCAAAAAGTATTCCTGTTTAATCCACAGCCCTGAAAAACCGCAAGGGTTGGGGCTGTTAGAGCATCTTAGTTCTGGTGGCTTTAACCGGAGGGTGTGCGCTGTACCTCAAAGTCCACAGTTCATTTGAATCCAGTCCTAAAACCCCTGCCAAACCAACAAGCTCAGCGTGCTGACTCAAGATGAGGCTTATTAGCTCTAATCCCCGGCAACCCTCTATGTTTGTATTATCAAACAGGATTAGACTGATACCTGTATAACAGCTGGCCAATATACTGCCTCAATTTTTTACTTTTGAACACTGACAAGTCACATGACCCACCTGTGATATGATACAGCATCCTCTCTGTCTACAGGCACAGATGTCCGGGAAACCTGCATCATATTAATTGACACTGAAGATCGTTTTTACATGTTTAACACACACATTTGAAAATGACATTCTTGTCATAAAGGCTTGATTTGTTTTCCAAATTTTCCCGATCATTCAGTCGATGATTATAGACACTGAACACTGATTAAATGAGGTGAGTGACCCCGATTTACAAACTGCTAACAATCAATTTATTCCCACAGGAGACAAAGCAAAGTAGAAAACTTTTGGCTTTTTTGCTTGAAAAATGACTTTTAAAGATCATTACATTTCCATCCATCAACTAAACCAAACAAGCACACAGTAAAACCAAAGTCTGCAGCTGCACCTCATCTCTTAACAGGTTTGCTCAGCGGTGTAAAATACCCTCAGATGACTATGATCAACAACCCACTTAAATGGAGCATTAAAGAGAATTAGGCACATCATAATTTGCAAGATACTGTAACACATTACATGGAATGGATAATTAATTTCTCACATGTGGCTGCAAAATAAAAGACTCTGATCCATAAAGAACATCAGAATGAACTGCAGCCTAAGGTAATTACAAAAACACTGAACTGATCGATTAATTAACTAATCCTGGGATGAAATATTTCTCTAAAAGTTAATGGTACATCTAAACTGAACCCAATCGTTTGCCTACACGCCACGCCGCATACCCTTACTGCCCTCTGTTGGATTATGTGGCTTGTTGCAGGCACTGACAGGTTTCATCATCTCAGTGCTGTGCCACAGGATGGAACAATGCTGCATTTTAAACCGATGACAGCAGTAATGTAATGGGATCAGGCTGGAGGTTCAGTGTTTACCGAGTACAAGTAGCAGTGCGGAAGAGCCATTTTCATAGCTCAGGAGTTCTCCAGAGGGTGTAATTGTGTTAAAGAGTGAGATCATGTTCAGATCAATGGCCTCGTGATGACACTTGTGTCTTTCCAAAGTAACAAAGACACAAATGTAATATCAGGGCTGTTTAACGGAAGCAGGAGTGTCCTATTGCAGCCTCATCCCTCTTGTGGGGTGGGATGGGATGGGAATGACCACGAAGTGAGAAATAAATCCTAAATTTGACCAAAACACTATATGATTTCCTGTATTTTCTGAGGGTTACTTATGCTACGCAGATTTCATCAGTCTCATGTTCAGTGGACAAAACTACAACTTGCAGATAATTGCTCCAGGCTACTTTGGGATCAATACTGTGCCAACATATCAGGCTGTACTGGAAAGTCTCTGTATGGGTGATTGCTTGCTACATCAATCCACCTATAACAGAGAGCCATTTCCTAGTTGCTGCCCTGCCCTGCTCCTCTTGTGTGGAAAGAGTACCAGCCAATTGAGGCAGATATTTTCCTCTCACTGTCCATTCCTGGGAAATTTTAGACAAACAGGCAACAGCCGAGCTGTTTGTAGAAGTTTTTTTCAAAATCATTTTACAGCCCAATGGAGACATCAGCCTGAGTGGTTTGGGGTCTATGGATGTCCTCTGGGGACCCGTGGGCAAGCTCCTCGTCCTGGATGCAACATCAGGACTGACCGTCTGCGATGGTAGATGATGGTAAGGGGATGGTGGTCACAGGATCCTCTTGAGGAGGTGGAGAGAGCAGAGGAGGAGGGTGGGTAGATGGTTGTTCAGTGGGAATCTGTAGCATTGCATTTTACTGGTTTCTCTGGTCGGACGGTGGGCGGACTTTTTTGTCAGCTTCTGCCTCAGATTTCTGAATGTCTTCTCATGGTAAAGAGGTTTAAACTGTTGCTGACTCGTCAAAAATACAGACAAAGGAATTCGATCCACATTTTAAAGGTAGGTGTTTGTCTGTTTGTTTACTTCTGTTTGCCTGGTGCGAACTGCTTCCCAGTGGCAAATGAGTGGAACTGGAGGCAGTTTATGTTCAAGCTAGGTGATTCAAAACAGCAAAAATAAGCAGCCGGGACATTAATAGATAAAAAGAAATGTTTCATAATTCTGAGTTGGATATAACTGAATGCTGATTTTAATTTATTAAATTAAATAATTTTGCCATTTTATTATTAGTAACAGTTAGTCCTGATAACAATAATCTCAGTTCATTGTGATGTAAAGACAGTACCACTCATTAAATATCATGCTTAATTTGTTATCTTACAGTATCCACTAATCCACCAATCGTACTTTCTTGTATTGGAACAAAAACACCAGAGTATGACAGATGTCCTCTGATTCTTGTTCTACGTCATTTCTACAGAGTCATCCAGGAGGCCATGCCAGGCAGCCCAGAGAACATCCCCCTGGGAGAGTGCACCCTCTCCCAGTCCCGGGACCAGCTGACGCCCCCGAGCCGTACAGAGAGCACCGTGTTCAGCCTCTCTCGCAGCGAGTCCCTCTGGACCACCGAGACCTCCCGCAGCAAATGTGAAGTCTACTGGTTCCCCATCCACCTCATGTCCACCGGGGGCAGCTTCCTGGCATGCGGCATCATCATCAGCGGCCTTTACTTTGCCGGGCACTGCAGGAAGGTCACTAACATCCTGGGACCGGCCCTGTTGTCCATTGGGCTGATGGTTTTTGTGGTGGGCGTGGTCCTGATCCCCATCACTAAGGAGAACAGGAAGCAGTCGAACATGAAGAGGCCCCTTAGCTACCACAGGCCTCCTGTGTTCAATCTGTGATGATCTGGGTTTTGACAACCCGTCACAAAACTTTGTGTTTGGAAATAACTCTAACTAAGACTCTTTAAGACCACAGTGAAATGAAACGTACCTTTTCAGCATGGGAGCCTCTGTGGAGAATAATTATAAAAACTCTACGTGGTGGTGACATTTTTATTTATTCCTCTGATTCACCAGGATTGACAAAATTAAGCACTTATCTCTGTCTCAAGTGTGCATGACAACATTTGCATTAATAGCCATGGCTGTCGAAAAGAAGGTGAGAGCGCAAGGACAACAGCGTGTCGCATAAAACACAATTATTCACACATTCTCACACAATTTGGCGATATTAGGATACAAGAGAGCAAACTGTCCTTATGAATATTTATGAGGGAAAAGTGGACAAGGGGGATTTCTTAATGCTGTGTGGTACAGTATATGACAATTCATGAATAATTAAAGGCTGTGAGAGCTTGTAATTGTCAGTTCCCGGTTTACTGTGTGTAGTCCTTATTGTGGGACGGCAGCTTTGAATCTGAGTGATTCATCGTCAAATTTATGTAAAAGAGAGATAATTTGACTACTGTGCCCTGAAAGTACATCTCCATCAGATTTAAATATCATGTGGCAGGAAATTTTAAGTAACCCCTCAGATCCAGCTTCCATTGTAATGGACATTAAATATTTATGAGCAATTAAAAATGCACTGTTTCAAAATCAGGTTTGGCCTGTGAGAGTAGATTGTATTTAAAGTAGCTATAATCAATATTTTTATATTAAGTACGGTTCACCACTTGCTTTAGAAAGGAAAAGCTCGTAGTGATGAAGCTACATTGAATTATCTCCTGACTCTGCAGTTCCACTGGCTTTAGCCTCTTTCAGCTTATTGTTTGATTTTTCCGGTCTGTCTCATAGCATCATATTTAGCCATAGCAGGAAGCTTCTGTCTCAGCCCTGTCTCCATCTGTCCACTAGATGGCCCTGGACTTTCTTCCTGTTTTCAGATCCACTTGCTCACCTGTTTTCTGTTCCCAGTCACTGGAGCTTCTCTGCCTGCCTACACACCTGTTCCGCATTTCCCTCATCTTCTCTCCAGTATTTAGACGAGCCCTGTTTCTCCTGCTAGTTTCCAGATAGCTATTATGCTACTGCCTGTGTGTTTCACTTAGTGCTGTGGACTCCTGTTCCTCCTAACTGTATATATTTACCAGCTGTCTGTGCCTGTCTGTCCGTCTGTCCGAGTCACTGGTCTTCATCACTTACTCTATTAAAGTTCCTCAGCTGCACCAGCCTGCCTGTGTGGCTCCTCCCTGCCTGTGCTCCAGCCAGCAGCCATGACAGGAGGTGACCAAAGACACGACCTCAAATTAATGCTAATGTTCTTCTGTACATGCTGCAGACATACACAGGATTAGGCAGATAGTGTCAACCAAAATCAATCAATGCATTTTTAATCAATAAATGTAAACATGAAGGTTATGTCAGGACAACAGCATGACAGATTTGATTTATCTGTCATGTAAAAACGAGGGGAAAAAGTCTAGTTCCATCTTCTCAAATGTAAATATTTGTTTCTTCCTAAGATATCAAGCTGAATATCTTTTGGGTCAGCAGATGATAATAATCACTAGTTACAACAACACTCCTCAGAACTTCTCCAATAGATTTCTTATTCTAACATAAAATAATACCTTATAGTTAACACCCTTATCATTAAATCAATCAACAATTAATGAAACAGATTATTACATATAATATTTGGTACATTTTATACAGTCAAAGTCTAAACATCCATTACAGTGGATGTGCAGAAAATAATATAAAGACACAAGTTTACATTGAAACGTTGATTTTGCTTGATTTCTATGTGAGAGAAGGGCAAGAACAAACTGAAAAATGTCCTTTGAGGTTAAAAACAAAATCACATCTGAAGCTGTTAAGCACCCATATTTGATTCAAATAGAATGAAAACTAGAATAGGTTTTCTAGGCTTTAAACAAAGAATATGCAACACACCGGAGGAGAGATGCTGAGTCATTTATAGCTCGTGTACGTCAAAATTAGTTTGACTATCAAATTAAAGGCCCTGCATCATTTGCATCATAGGAACCAGACCACTTTAATTCGGATCAGTGAGGTTTCTACTGAGTGACAGCAGAATAAGGAGATTGTCCGTGTGTGTTTAAGCAGTGTGCTCAGTCAGCAGACCCGAGGAAACACCTTGTTTATCCTCACTTAAAGCTGGGGCGGGTCCATACAGGTGCGCTTGCCTCAGCACAGGTACAAAGGATGAAGCATCCTCCCGTTACACACGCGTAAAGCGGCTGTGATGACTCCAGGATGGACCTGATCAAGCACATCGGCGGCTGTGTGCCTTTATTTTTGATGGCCCTTGTTTTTGACGTTGTCGGTCTGGTTGTGCTCTTCGTCGGGATCTTCGCCAACCTGCGCATCGACGACCGCTTTTACGGCGACTTCTTGATCTACACGGGCTCTCTGATCATCTTCTTCAGCCTGGGCTGCTGGCTCATGTGGTACGTGGGGAACGTCCAGGTGTCCGAGCATGACGACTCGAAGAAGAGGAACAGCGTGGTCGTGCTGCTGGCGAGGAAATTATCCGAGAGGTTAAGCCAGAAACTCAATGGGGGGGAACGCGTGAAATGCGCCGAGGACGAGGACCGCAGCCAGGTGGGATCACCTCCGCGCAAGGCCAGCAGGGTGACATGGGGCAAATCCACCGCCTACCACAACAAAGGGTACGATGACTCCCTGGACTCCCCCACTGAGGAGAAGAAAGTGGAGAAAGACCGAGAAGAAAAACCGGAGATCTGAACTAACACCACTGTACTGAGTGGTTACCTTCATATAGAAACACTCACCCTGTTCCTGCTTTGATGAGCTGAGACCTGTGACTGTCAGTTCTGTTTCTGCTAAAAAAAAAAAAAAAAAAAAAAGATGTAGAGACACTTCAGTGCGCCACTCCGACACTTTATTTTACAGGTCTGTAATTTCCTAATAATTCCCAAGTTTCCTGGAAAGGGCTTGGTGCTGCTTATAGTGCACAGCAGCTCAGCTGAACAGGTGAAAATGTGAAAGTGGTCCACAGTCCAAAAAAATGGAGAGTTAAGTTTCCATTGAGAGAATAATGAATAAATATTTACTTGGTTTAAAATGGTGAAGTTCTCTTGAGGAAATTCCCTTTGGTTACCACCAAGTTCCTTGACAACTTATTAGGAAATTATTAAGACATTTTTTAGTAAATCATGGACCTGTAAAATAAAGAATTACCATTTTTGTATGTTACTTTATTAATTTAGCAGTTAAGTTATATGTGCATTTTATTTCAAACATCATATTCTACATGTTGTTTTTAAAGTTTTCTCCATGCTGCTGGGCAAAGCTTGATTACCAGCTGAATTACTAAAGCCCCATAGGATCCTAAAAATCATGTATTCCCCCTAAAATACAGAATCTCATTTTCCTGAGGCTGTGGTTCTGAACCCAGTCGCCTTCTTGGAAAGGGTATTTTGTCCAACCAGCACAGTCCTCCGTCATTTCAGTTTAATCTTTTTTTATTTTCCACAAAGGCTTTGTCACATCTTTCAAATGCATTTAACATATTTTATTCAAGTTGTAGCTGCCAGCAGACAGAGTAAAGTCAAGCTCTGTTTGTCCTCAGATCTGCTGTCAAACACACACACTGGTCGGACTGGTTTGTCTCAGTTGTGTGGTGTTGGTTAAACAAACCTGAAAATCCTCAACACGGGATCATGTGTGACCTGGGAACTTGGTCATGTGACCAGGTACTATTTTGGGAATAGTAGCTCAGATTTGAATTAGAATAATGGCATAGTTTGTCAGCTCTGCCACAGTTTGGTTTATAACAAGGCCTAAAATGTCCTCTCACACACAGCGAGTGTTAACATGTCTGACAGCATAACACTTTCATCAACCTCGCGACAGCGTTACAGTACATACAACATAATTCATCTCTATTGTGTACAGCTGCTGTAATGCGAGGCAGGACAGAAAGTCAAAGCCACAGAGCAGAGACAAATGGTGGCAGCCTGACAGGTCAAACAAGGTGCTCACAGAGAAGTTTCCATTACGTGCACTTCCTCTTTGTGACAGTCACTTCACAATAAGTGTCATTATTGTCGCAATGCATGAACCATGGATTATTAAATATTTAGGCAAGGCTTGAATGCAGTGTTTCCACCCTGTGGAGCTGCTCCCAAGCTAAATATAAAGGGTAAATATACTTCCTGGGAGAAATCTTTGAACTCGGTGGGAGTGAAGTCAGGAGGAGGCAATCTGATAAAAGTTGCAACACACTAGTGCAGAGGCTGCATCACTTTGGTTTCATCAGCTGAACAAAAAGATCTGGGGGGTGGGCAATTAATTATAGCAGGCTTATCACTGTGCAAACACGAGCTCAAAGGCGGCTGATTAGAAAATATATGTGCATAAATCTGCCATGCAGGTTACAGACAATGGGTTGATTTGTCAGATTAATGACATGAAAGGTGCAAAACAAGTCAGTCCTGCTAAGGAATGAAGATGGACCGTGGGGTGTTCAGCTGCTAATGAGCAGCATAACCCATTGTTGTGGCTTGATTCCAGTCTTGCCACTAAGTCTTGTGCTATGAGAGAAATGTAAGGCGTGCTGCTTGTGAAAAAGAATGAACCAGAAGACAGGAAAGCACTTTTCTGGAGAGACTTACTCTGACTCCTGTCAGACCTTCACACAACATCCACTTGTCCGTCTCACCCGGCCCAGCTATGGAACAGGGGAGGTTCACCATCCTCTTCCTGTCGCTGGCTGTCATTCTGGACATCACCGGGCTCATCCTCTTCTTCGTGGGGATCTTTGCACCGTTGAGTTTCTGGGACTTTTTCGTGCTGTCTGGACCTTTGCTGATCTTCCTCAGCCTGGTCTTCTGGATATTCTGGTACATGGGGAACCTCACTGTGTCTGAGGAGGAGCTCAACCTGCCCAAACAAGACATCCTGTGATTACAGTTTCAGGGAAGCTGGCCTCAACTGCCTAAGAGACTGGACTCCTTCAAACCAGCCACATGATGATGATGAAAAGGGAACTGGCAGGTGGGACTGAAGCAGAAAGTCATGAATTTGTGAGCCTCTGAACCCCTTGAGGTTTTGCCTCAATGAAGGATATGGGATAAATTCAAATCCAAGCACAACGTGGACCACATTTGAATAATCCTACAAGATAAAACACTCTATTCCAGCCTTGACTTCAGGGTAAAAACAACTTGTCATGTTGTGTATGGACAGCAGTGATTCCTGGACTTTGCTGGAGTGGAAAATGTATTTTTTAGCACTTACAATCGGAGGAGGAAGCTTTTAAAAACTGCACCATGATGACATTTTTTGCTTTATTTATGTCATTACTATCATCCATGCACATTGTGAGTTGATATTTATATTTCACCATGTCTCTGTGTGTTAACTAAACATGCTTAAAAATGACTGTCGTGTTCTTAGTGAGGCTGCTGCTCATTAAAAACTGGCCTGACAGGCAGTGTGGGTTATTTCAGTAAGATATCCACCCAGTTCAGAGCCCAAGAGAAAGAATAAATCACTCTCACACAGACAGAAGTAACTGAGGTATGTAGAAAGGCAGAAAACATGTTCCTTCATGAAGTAATGAATCTCCAACACCTAATTACATGTGCCGAAGGGTTTTTCCAATTAGCAGTTTTCACTTTAAAAAAAAAAAAAACAACAACACTGGATGTGTGCTTCAGTTTGTTCGCCACAACAGCCAGCAAAGAGGATGAAACTAATACTCCTCCTCCACGCCCAATTCTTCCCAACCTTAATCAGCACTCAAGGCACCATTAGCTCCCTCAGACATGGAGAGTGTTATTAATGTGTCCATTTGGTTCCTGCCCCTGAGAGAGGAAATGGAGGAGAGGCGTAATGGGGCTCTCTCTCTCTCTCTCTGTAAAGAGATGGAAACCCTGCTGCTCAGCCCCTCCTCCCCCATGGGACACCACTTTCTCCGTTATACTGAAATCTCCAACTTGTGTAGATGGTATATGTCATTACAATCTTAATCACAGCCGTACTTATCAATGCGTAATAGTAGCGCCGGTGAGAGATGCAGATTATGAGAGGTTTTGCTTTGAGAACATGAGGCTCAAACAATCATCCTGACCTGCTACAGCTCAAATGAAGTAACACAGCGTTATAAAGCATAATCTCTTATGCAGGTAACGCTGAGCAGATATTAGGTTGTAAATCCCAGTCATGTGGTTTGGAAGAGCTTTGACTAAGAGTTGATTCCCATTAGCTGTGCCACAGCGGTCGCCGCTCTTCCTGGAACGAAGTGAAAATGGAACTGACTATCACCAGTGGAAAAACAAGTGTTTGCCATGAGATAAATACACGGAACCTACGATGAGAAACACAAATGAATGGATCAGATGTCTTTAAAGGTTTTTAATATTATGTGATAAATGGCTTTAACAAATCATTTTGATGGACTGATATTAGCTGAGCTTTGTATTATCAAAAGTACAGTCAAATGAGTTACTTAAAATAATCAATCTAATGTGTGTGAATGTATTGACCGATAAAGACCAGGCCCATTGGGCAGCTCATGTTGATATAATCTGCTCTCTACAAATGTGGTTATTAATAAGCAGATAAATGCCGGCATACTTTGGCTATGGCCTCATAAATCTGTCTTTTGGCAGGTGATGAAGTGATGCAGCCGTATACATTACTGCGTTCTGTTTGTGAACACTACTTCAGCCTAAAAGCTTAAAATGGCTGGTGAGTTCATGATGTCATCTTTGCAGGATTGTGAGGGTGCATGTCTCCCTCCAGTGGCAGGTAGAGCTGAAGTCTGAGGTTAGTTTAGGAGGTTCTTATGAGCCCTTCAACCCTCGTCTTCAACAGGAAGGAAAATAAAATAAAATCGTGACATCCTGCTTCATGCAGCATATCAGACTTTGGACTGTGTTTGTTCCTGTAAATATCTGATGGCAGTGAATAATATTTTACCAAAGAGTTTTACTCAGCAGCCAAATCTCCTCGAGGCCTCAGTGCACCAACATTAAGTCATATTCTTGTCTATTGAGGGGAAATACAATCAAATTTTAATGAAGAAACTGGTTCCACGTGACAAGAAGAGTTATCAAAATATCACTGGATAACACTGTAATCAACCAAAATAAACATTAATCCTTAATTAGGACGTTTCATTGAGAAACTTTCGCTGGGTAGAAAACATGGACATTTTCCTTTTGCTCATTTAATATTGTGTATTATTTTGACAGTTTATCTGATCTTTGGCCAGTTGTAATGGTTTTACATGCATTTTATTTTTATTATTATTATTATTTTATTCCGAATTTCATCAATTAGATTTTTGGATGTTTTCAATATAGTGTGGAAATGACCAGTGCATTTCCATCAACACCTCTGCAACAAAAAAAAAGTGCAGAGGTGTCTTAGTGCCTTAGCAGCTTGATCTTGTGAATGCAAAACAAGAGTGAATTTATCCCACGTGTGTTGTATTATTTAAAAAAAAGAGCAGTCATCTTTTGCACTGCAGGAAAGCTTCACATCTGCAACCAATAACTATCACAATTGTTGATCTTGCTGCTGAGTATTTCCCCACTTTTCTGACTGGTTATTATACTGTGGTGTATATATTACATAGACCACAGTTTTCTAGAGCCCAAGACATCTTCAAACTGGTTGTTCTGTTTGACCAATAGCATCCAAAATAACTCATTTATAATCACATAAAACTGAGAAAAGCTGAAAATCCTCACACTGGCACCAAAGACATGTTTGCTTGATAAATGACCATTCAGAAAATGTATTAAATCAAATTATTAATCCATTATCAAAACTGTTTCTCACTCTTTTGTCATGATCATTTCTGGTCTATAAAGATTTTATAACCTCGGAGCCACAAGCACAAATATCGTCTCTGAAGTTGCAAAGTTTGTCGCGTGTTTTTAATTATTTCCACACAGAGGAACATATCTACTCGGTATAGTGGAAAGCCATAGACATACAAAAGGCCATTTTTGTTCCTTCTGTTTATATTTTTGCCTTGATGGTGAGTCATATCACCCCATGTCAAGGTCTTCTCAAACTTAAAACAGGTTTCCACGTTACAACGCCATTTTCTCATGTTAACTGGGCCTGGTTTTTACCTGCATTCTGCATTCAGCTGAGACAGACTGTTAACGCCTGATCATTGCTTCACACCTTGTCAAAGGTGTTATCATCTGATAGAGGCCTTGAGTTGGTGGACGCGCGCGCGCGCACGTGCACACGCACCCACACCACTTCCCCCTAGACAGTGTTTACAAACAAGTGGCCTACAGATGGCAGGGTCACTCACCCCGATGATAACAAGGCCCGCAGGCAGCACGGCGCAGGGTTACGAACCTGCAGCCTCTCCGGGGTGAAGTGAAGTACATCTGTCTGTCGAGGCTACAACATGTGTCTGTACTGAATAAAGATGTGTAACGATGATCATTTAAAAGATCACAAACCTCATAGTTACACACCAACAAGATGCTGCAAAAAAAAAGGACACCGTGCAAAGCCAGGCCTGGATTCTGTAGTGGAGGAGGAAGACCACCAAGGCTTTGCGGTAACGCGACGTGGGGACTGAGGGGAGCTAAATCCCGCAAACAGCTCCAATGCACGCGATCGATTCTTGGTTTGGTTTTGATACCGACCCGTGATCATTGATTATCGATCATCTTTCGCCGTGGCGATTATTGTGACAGAGTGCACGTGTACAGTGGCGGATCCACTCCCTTCCTGTGCGGTGACGATCGCTGACGCCGCCTCTTGCGTCTCGCCGAGCAGCATATGCGCGTAGTGCTACACACCAACCGACCTTGAATCCGTCCTCGGATTAACTCTTGCGTGCGATTGGTCGGAGTCTCGTAGCTGTGTCAGCTTCCTCCGATCTCACTGGCGGAGAGCGCTGTCAGTGGAGCCATATCCGCCCCCTGCTCGTTCGGTTGGATCTCTCTGCTACCCTTTCTCTCGGCGGTGGGTCGGAGCCGCTGTCCCTGGCCTCGCATGTTCCCCTCTAAATTCCTGTTTTGAAGTTGATGCCCCTCTTGTAGATTCGCTCTATTTACACGCCTCTGAAGGGCCGTAGTTGGGCGTCCGTACACTGGTGTCTTATTTGTCCCGGTATTCGGCGTTTAGAGACTTTAACCCAAACATGGCCGTGGTGAGCGGATCGTCTGGGCCGGTTGCCCGGCTCGAGGGCCGTGAATTCGAATACATGATGAAGAAGCGCTCGGTGACCATCGGCCGGAACTCGTCTCAGGGCTCTGTGGACGTGAGCATGGGCCACTCCAGCTTCATCTCGCGGAGGCATCTGGAGATATTCACCGCCAGCGACGACGGCACCGGCAGCGGCGATTTCTACCTGAGGTGTCTCGGTAAAAACGGGGTGTTTGTAGACGGAGTGTTCCTCAGACGGGGCGCCCCTCCTCTGCAGCTACCACGAATGTAAGTTCCCCCCTTAGTGAACATGTGGATGCAACGCTAGCAGCCAGGCAGCTAAAGTTAACGGTTAACAACATTGAGTTTGTGTTGGCTAGCAGGGTCGAGAGGACCACGTGTTTTAGCATGTTAGCAAGAAGTCCGCATCCTGTCCCCAAAGCCATTTTCTTTGTTGACATTCTTGTTAGCAACAGTGTTAATTAGCCGCCTGCCTTCATTCCGCATTCCCCCACGGTGGTTAACCTGGCGTTAGCCGCATTCCACAGTGTCTGCATGGGGGCTAGTTAGCCAAAAAGATTAAGATAGCTCACAGCTATAGGGGGTAGTGCTGCTGATATTGATTGTTGTTGTTTGTTTTAATCACGTGGGCACTTTTAAGACAGACATATATGTGACGTGATACTGTAAACATTCAGCCTTTTGGCCGGGTAAACAACGTAGCTAGCTAGCTATAGCATCTCCGTAATTGTGAATGGAGCTCCTCTCGACCCCTAAACGTAAACAAACCAGCACGTCCCCGCCCTGCCGGCCCACAACAGCGGAGCCTGCGGGAACTTTGGCCCCGATTCAAATCAGCAGAAGGCATGCTAGCCAGTGTACTTCAACGATTATTTGTTTAACCATTCAACAAGAATGTGGGCTCGGTTGTTCATTTCAAAATTAAATGGGAGCAATTTGCGAGAGAGTTCGGTTTGGAAGTTACAAGGAAGTTCACGAGCTCCGCTGTGCAGGTTGCAGCCTGCTCCGTGCCTCGGCTTAACTTTTAGGACTGTTCATAATGTGCTGTTGTGCAATGTTCTGCTTTCTAAACAAGCACTTATCACAAACGGGAATCTATCCCGATATGTCTCTCACTTTACTAATGGGTTGTAAAAGTTGGCACAGGAATGTGCTGGTTGGGTTGGACGTAGGCCATGTTGGAGTGGCTGATATGGATAAAGCTACCGATCAAAATAATTGATAAAGTACGTTTAAGTTGGGTTCTTCCAGGTTTGTATCAATGCTCAAATGCTAATTTCATCAACAGAAAATTAACAGCCACCATTTCTGGTAATCAATTAATCGTTTAAGTTAGTCTTAAAGCAAAAAGGCGGATTATACCCAGATTAAACAGTGTGGTAAATTACTGACTTTCTCTGTTTTGTATCTTTGTAAAGTGGATTTTGGACTGTTGGTCTGAAAAAACTAATTTTTAACTGGACCGAACAATTAAAACAATAAGCCGTCCATAAAATTGCAAACCATTCAGTGCCTCCAGCCTGTTAAATGTTTCTGCTTCTGTGTGTGTTTTCTAAGTTACCTTTGTGTATCAAGGACAAGACTGAAAGCAAATCTTGGACTTTGTGTCGCCAATTTTGTGCAGTTTTATCCCTTTAATCTCAATGAACTAAACTAAAATAAGACAAAGTGGTGTTTTACACATAAGCGGGAGAACACAAAGAGTGGCACAAAAAGTGGTTCCAGTTTATCCACTGCAGTGGCCTCTAATGTGAACAAACCTACCAGCCTCTGCTAACACCGGCCATACTTCCCACCCTGCTCTCAGCTATTGTGCAACTGCTCAATGTGAAACCACTTTTTTTTTTCTTTTTTTTTTTTTTTTTTGCATTGCACAAAGAAAAGGCTTGTTTTGACTTGATGCACTTTCTAAATTGGCTTTTTGCACAAAATTGTAAATTCTGCAGCTGCGTGTTTGTTTTACTGACGTTCATAGTTAAATCAATGTCTTTACTGCTCTTCAGCCACATCATACACACACCAGTGCATTTCATTATGTCGGCACCACTAGGAACAAGGAAGAAGGAGCAATGGTTTCAGATTCTCGTATTGATCAGGCCGACTGCCAATAAAGAGCTTTTAATCAGCAGCAGTCTTTATTACACATACTACCACGAGTAAGTGAGTATCTAGCATGGGCTCACTTGCTGTACTGTACAACGTGAAACGACCCTCGCTGTCTGCACAATCTGCAGCTAAAGAAGCAGATTGACAGCATGAGAGAACTCGCAGAGCTGTGGTCCAGGGATTCCTCTTAGGTGATGTAAACAGACCAGAGAGAAAGGAACATCTTTCCCTTCCTCCCTCCCCAGTTCTTTTCCACACCCACAAATTCTCTCCAAGTTGGTTCTCTTCCTGTCTTGCTGTCTTCTTTTGTTTACATTCTTTTTTTTTCTTTTCTTTTCTTTTTTGCAGTGTGGGTGGAGAAAATCAAGTGAAAGTTTTCTGTTGAACAAGCTTTGTTTGTTGCCAACAGCTTAGCAGCGTAGCAACTGTGTGTTTGTGTTTTGAAGTTTAGGCCTCATTATTCATACAAGAGAAAAACGGGGTTGATGAAGCGATTTCTGTCAGTGCGTTCACGGAGGGGGGTGTTCAACAACAAAAACACAGCTTTACAAGCAATGAGCCTCACAATTTAAAAACTTCCCATTATGAGGTAAAAGAGTTGCATGTAGTGTTAAAATATTCAGTAGAGCAGGCGAAGGCTTGTTCAGATTCAGATTGCCAAGCCTGAAGATGTTTCCGGGTAAAATAAACTGGGAATCTTACATTTTAGACCATATTTTTTATTTAAGTAAAGTTCTATAGCTGACGTTGTCAAGCAGTTTGGCTTATTTTATAGAATGGGGGGAAAATGTTTAACAGGGCTGCAATCAATAACTATTTCCATTATTGATTAATGTGCTCATTATTTTCTCAATTGATCATTTGTCTGTTAAATATCAGGAAATACTCACTGCACCATCACACAAGAAAACCAGCAAATATTTACATTTGTTGAAGGGTAACCAGTGGGTTTTTGTCATTCTTGCCTTTAACTGATTATCAAAGCGGTGAACAGTTAATTTACTATTGATCGATGTTTTGTTGTTTTGTTTTTTGGTGACAGTTTTAATTAATGATAAACAATCTGCAGCCCCAGTTAACGTGGCTATAGACCAGGAACTTATTAAAGAAATTTGCTTTTATAACAACAAAAAATTTGTTGTATTGGTTTTCGGGGGAATGTTTGGGGATTACTTGTGGATCAGTTTAAACCCACACAAAATGCTCTGATCCTAAAGGAATGCTCAGCCAAAATCAACATGTGCTGCCCATGTAATGTTCTCCCAGATTGTAATAAAAATAATAGTGTTCAGCATTTATATTAGAACATACAGCGGTGCTCGACTGCAGTGTGAAATGCAGGAAAGAACACAAAGGAGCTGGATTGTTTTTGATATTTTATTATTTATTTATATATTTAGGTATCATTGTCCCCACTCTGTCAGTAGACACTGAAAAAAACGCTCTGATGTTATTTAAGGATCCTCCACAACTTTATCAGATCCACAGAGAAGTCTCTAGCCTTCATGAAAATGAAAGTGTCTCCCCTCACCAGTCTGGCTCCAGGAAGTGTTTCAGTCTCCTCCTGTGAGCGGCAAAGCTAATTTGAGATGTAAGTGTTGTGGACACAGTTCTCTCAGCAGATGCCAGCTCTGTGAGAGCCTGGCAAAAAAACTGCTGTGCCTGGCACTCTTTAACTAAATGAAAACCGATGGGTGCCTGCTCCGTCTCCAGGGCATCAGACAGCCTGATCCTAACACCGGTTTAAAAAGAGCTCTTTCTTTTCACTGATATCTGTGAACTTTACACCATCCCTCTTGATATATTTGACCGTGGTAAACGAATGATGAGCCTGTTTCGATCAAGTCCAAAAATATTTTAATCACAAGAAGTCCAGCCTTAAACTGGCTCAGTCTCTGTTGGCAACGTCCTTGAATTCCTGAGTCCATTTTGTTGCTTTTAGTTTTATTCTTCTGGATTTCAAAGAGGGAAGTAGTCCCAGAGATGAAGTTGTCACATTTTCAGATAAATAAAAATGTAAGTGTCAAGCCCAAGCTGAGGTTTCTAATGACGTTGTCTTTTGCCAAACTTGCACAGTATTATTCAGCTGTTCTCATAGGCTGAGTAGATCCCTGTAGGGCAAGTAAAGTGAACCTCATGTGCAAAATGGACGGACTGCCCCTTTAATTCTTAATGAGTGATCATGGGAGACTGACTTCAGATTTGGTTTTGTGGTGATGTTACTGCTGTTGTACTTTTTGAAGTCAACCATACAACTTCATCACTTTATCACCTTTATGCACGATTTTTCTGTTTATGGTGTCGAATCCAAAAACACGCTACGGCTCAGATGGTTTGCTGTCTACGTATCAGTAGACTCAGTTTTGTATTAAGCAATATTGTAGTTTACTGAAGGCATGTTTACTCAGGGCATGCAGTTACAAGGCATGCTGCGTTTAAAGGAAAATGGAGCAAGTCCTCTCCCTGTTTTCTGCAGTGTGGTGAAAGTCACTGTGGTCAGAAAGTTTCAGAGGACAGTGGCTATAACAAAGTGCCACAGATAGAATAACTACTAGGTCTTCAATTATTGATTATTTTTGTTATTAATTAACCACCTAATAATCTTACGTGGATGTAATAATGTATATAATGTATAAAACATTCAATTTACAAAGATATAAAACACAGAAAAGAAGCAAATCTTAGTGAATATTTAAGATTTTTTACTTGATAAATAGTTAATTATTAATTATAACACTTGTGAGTTTATTTTTATTAGACTTGGACAGAAATCAGTCAGCACTAATAACTACAGAACAGAATCGCACATTTTCACCTGAGGCGTGTTTTATTGTTGACACGGTGCTGAGGGGACGTCTTTATATTTAACACTGTCTAATTTAGGCCTGTCCTCCTCTGAGGCAACTGCTCCCTCTGAAAACGAGCACATATCAGAGGCGGCTCCCGTCTGAACTCCAGTCCTCTGCCGTGTAGTAATGTTTCATCAAGCCATCGCATCAGTATTCAAATTTAATTCACTTACACATTGTTTCTACCCCAGCAGAGCTTTAAGCGGCGTTAGTACTCACTGATTTGATTTGCCTTTGAAAATCTGTTTTCATCATCATTCGTTAAAAGTGCTCTGAGATCTTCAGCGCAGAGGTTTTCTTTTTTTTTTTTTTTTAATCCCGTCTCTGTTTCCTTTTGCAGGTGCACTTTCAGGTTCCCCAGCACAAACATCAAGATCACATTCACAGCCCTGTCCAGTGGGAAGAAAGTGAAGCGTGAAGCTCCAGAGTCCCCAGTGAAACCAGTACAGCCCCAGATTTCCCCCCTGACCATCAGCATTCCAGACAACATTGCTCACCTAATGAGCCCCTTGCCATCGCCTACTGGCACCATTAGGTACTCACAACTGAAAATGATGCATTCAGTGACCTACTGTCATAGCAGGAATTCTTACTGTGACCAAAATTCACCTTCAGTCTTTACCATTAGTTTAATTCAACCAAATTTTTAAATTCAGTAACATAATTATAGTAAAATAATTAAAACTGACTTTTTAAATCTTGTCTTTTTTTTTTAAAGACTTATTTCTTAATATGAGACTGAAAGTCTGTCTCCATTGTAAAAACGGTGACAGTATCAATTCAAATATCAAAATCAGGGCTGTATTACTTTACCTTTCACAGGGAAAATAAATATATAAACCTTTCAGTATAGCTGGGTCTAAATTCAGCACCTCCATCGGTGCCATAAACCTGCAGTCTTCCAGTCCCAGCTCAGTGCATGGCGATAAGAAAAGTAACTCCCACGGCACCCGTGTTTAACCTTGAGGTGTCAGCTGACCTTGATTTGGCCCCTATATGGTGATCAGCTTAGGCTTAGGTCACTGACTCCAGGTCTCAGAGAGGGAGGCAGCTCTGTCTCAGACTCTTAGATCCTCTCAGCCCCTGATCTCAGCCATATGGCTAAAACCTAACCAGGCTTCTTCTTTCACACAAGTCTGCTTTGTAGGTTAAATGATAAAATGTGCGTAGGGTTCACAAACAAACAGTGGAGGTAATGAAAGAGGCAGCGGGAGATGTACGTGTGAGAATCCTGAGCAGCTGCCTCTCAGTTTGTGTTTGCTTTGTCAACATCTCCAGAGTCCACTGATAACCCGAAACACATATTAAATATGGAAAACGTTATTTACACGGAGTGTCTTCATCCCCTGGTTATTCAGCCTAATTGCTTGATTAAAGTCTGAGTGACTTGCTGCTGCTGTAGGCCTGACTGTGGCTCCTAAAGTGACTGCAGTATTTCCACACAATCTGGGAGGTAGGGTGATTTGCATAGGTGTCGGCCGAAAGCGTGCCACTGCAGCACAGATTGCGGATGAGCCGAGCCAGGGAACGTAACCATGCCCTTTCTGGGAAATGCCTGGCTCGTTGTAGGTTCAGGTTTAGACTCTTAACCCAAGCCCATTGTTGGCTGTTCATTTTTTGGTTGAATGTAAATGATATTTCCGGTAAACGTCCTGGGAGCTGACGGTGTTGTTGTTTCCCTGCAGTGCTGCTAACTCGTGCCCCTCCAGCCCGCGGGGCGCCGGCTCTTCAGGGTACAGGATGGGTGGTCGCATGGTCAGCTCTGCAGAGCTGCAACTTATAAATGACAACTCCCAGCCTGAGAATGACAAAGAGGCTTCTGGAGGGGACAGTCCCAAGGTGAGGCTAAGACCAGCGTCTAGTCAATAGTTCCCCCAGTTTCATTTAAGATTTCATTATTTCACTGTTGATTTCAGTTCAGTCCACCGTTCTCTCCCGTACACTCCCACAGAGCAGTGTACACCTTTGAAATATAAATCACACCCTGCTCTGGTGTTAAGCATGTGTGTTGAATATTGTAATTCATGAATTATCACAACAATTCAGACACGATAGCATTTGATATCTGCATTACACCTTGGCTAATAAGTAAAAGCAAATGACTGTTCTGACTGTTCTCTAATTTTAAAACTGTGTCTGCATGACAGTTTTTCCAGCTCAGACTCTACAGTTCATCTCTGTCAGATTCCTAAAAATATCAGCATTGATGTGATCTTAGAAATCAAGTGTCAGGCTGTATTGAAAATATCCAAAATGATGTAACTGCAGTAATTTTCTTTCCACTCAGTACTGAGACAATAATGTAATATTTGAAGAATTATGATACAAGCAAGCTGCATTTTTAATGAATTAATAACATTTTATCGTTAGAAGGCAGCATTAGTTTACTAATTCTAGTGGAAACCTTTGGCCGTGTGATTCATAAACGCTCTCCCCTGCTCCACAGGACGACTCCAAACCTCCGTACTCCTATGCACAGCTGATAGTCCAGGCCATAACACTGGCTCCGGACAAGCAGCTCACACTAAACGGAATTTACAATCACATCACAAAGAACTACCCTTACTACAGAACTGCAGACAAGGGCTGGCAGGTGAGTTTCAGCCTCATGCTCATCTGTCAGAGCAGCACGATGGTACCAATATAAGAAATCTGCTGAAGAACGTCTCCTCAGGACAGAGTCTAAAACACTCGCGTCTTCTCTCTGTTGCAGAACTCGATCCGTCACAATCTGTCTTTGAACCGTTATTTCATCAAAGTGGCGCGGTCGCAGGAGGAACCAGGCAAAGGTTCGTTCTGGAGGATAGACCCGTCCTCAGAGGGCAAGCTAATCGAGCAGGCCTTCAGGAAACGAAGGCCCCGGGGCGTCCCCTGCTTCAGGACCCCACACGGACCCCTCTCCTCCAGGTCTGGCTTGTTCTGTTCTCATAAAACAGAGGCCCACGTTTAAAACAGGAGACATTAACACAGTCTGCTAACACTGTGCTGATGTGTGCTCTTTGTGATTGTTTAAAGTTCTAATGTTCACATTCACAGGTTTAAATGGGATTTGTTAAAGAGCCATAATGAGAGCATGATTTTCTCTCAGTCAGGAGTATGTCAGTGAACCATCACAGCCATCTCTCCTGTTGTAAATGTAATGAACACTTGTCTGGCCCTGATGTGTTGTAGGAGTGCACCGGCGTCTCCCAATCACTCGGGGGTGCTCTCTGCTCACTCCAGCGGCGTCCAAACCCCCGACAGCCTATCACGAGAGGGCTCCCCGGTTCCCCTGGAGCTGGAGACCTCTGCTCCCACCCCAGCATCCACCACAGTGGTCCAGCCCAAGCTGGCAGTCATCCAGGAAGCACGCTTTGCACAAAACACACCAGGTAGACGACGACGACGACGGCTCCGCTTTCAGAGTTTGAATATCTCTTAGTTGTTTTTAGTTGTCAGTGGAGCTGCTTTAGCTTCTGTGGATGTTGACTCGGGCTTACATCCCATCTCACTGCCACAACATATTTGGTTAAGTCTAGTCAGAGTTTAGGTGTACAATCTTAGTCTCTCAGGGGGATGAACATTTAATTGTGGTTGTCAAGGCTTCTTCCAAAAGCGGGTTTATCTGTCCTGGAGTTAGGGTTAGGGGTTAGAGCCTAACCCTAATCCTAAGCTCCATATAAAACAACATTTCTGATTTTACTGTAGAACTATAAAAAGGCTGTTAATTTTTATTGCCGCTCACAGTACTTGTTGGGCTGCTTTATTGTCTCCGGTTAAATCAATTACAGGTCTTGAACCCGCCTGACTGTGGCCTCACAGATTACGATACCTGCTCTGTTTGATCTGCTGCTATAATTTTCATGTCCCCTCTGCCTTTATCTTTTCAACACTGCGCTGTAAATGTTTTTTCCTTCGCCCTCGGTGGGATCATGTGTTTACACTTCATGTATTTCAGGTTCTTAATTTCTCTAATTAGAATTAGATGCTCGTCCTCTCGTGTTTATGACTCGACGTGATTCCTCTGTTCCTCCGTCTATATATCCCAGTGTGCTTTGCTGTTCCAGGCTCGCCTGTTAACAACCAGCCGGTACTCATAGCAGTCCAGCGTCAGTTACCTCAAACCATGAAGCCAGTGACCTACACCATGGCCTCCCCAGTGAGCACCAGCACCTCCCAGCCTGCTGTCCAGACTGTCCACGTCCTGCAGCAGATCCCAGCAGGGTCCCTCAGCCCCGCCGCCGTCATCGCCCAGCCAGCCACCATCCTCAAGAGTGAGCCGCAGGAGAACGGAGAGCACACAGAGGTCAAAGGTGAGTCAGGGAAACCACTTACAGTCATTACCTGCTGGATCACCTCTTTTCTTGTGACTGGTTTCGGTGGTTTGATGTTTTCCTTATGATTAAAACCCATCGTCATCCATAACATTCAAATGTCTGTGTCGTCTCAGTCAAAGTGGAGACAGTTCCCACCATCACCTCTATAGGCAGCTCCAGTCGCATCATCCAGAGCTCCCAGTCAGCCACGCCCCTGCAGACTGTTACCATCGTGCAGCAGGCCCCCATGGGTCAGCACCAGCTGCCCATTAAGGCCATCACACAGAACGGCACCCACAGCATCACCACTGCCATCCAGGGACCCGCCAGCTCAGGTGAGACACACAGGAACAGGAGGGATTTCATTCGATGCACCTGTAGTTACTGTTTTCATCCATTATGACAAACAGACAACAGGACAAGACTGTTGTCTGTTTGATTTACAGTCATACAAGATGAAGAAAAACAGGAAATCTAATTCATTTATTTAATCAAAATGAATTAAATGAATCTCAAAACTGTCACAGGTTCATTTCAGCAGTTCAGCTACTCGATGATTCAGCTGCTCTTCTCAGCCCATGGGTTCATGTGGTCACTCATATATGATATCATTATGGGTGGTAACTAACCACACACATTCAAGTTCACCACAGGATCTCTGACAGTGACGTTTATGTTTAACAATAAACACTTTCTCTACCTCCACTGAATAAAAAGCGTCACATACTCGCAGCAGCTGAGGCAAACCACACTCCCCACAGGCCTGCTGCTTCCAGATGTTAACCACAGTTTGAGTAGTTCTGCCAGCCAAGTATTTCCTCTATTAACCCTCCTCTTCCTTCCTCTGTCATCCCGTTCAGCTCAAACTGTGGCGAGCCCCCTCCACCTGCTGGCGGCCCACGCCTCGGCCTCGGCCTCCCTCCCCACCAAACGGCAGAACGGGGACCAGCTGGCCAGCGAACAGCCGGACGCCAAGCGCACCAAAACAGAGGAGGAGGAGGCGACCCCGGCCTCTTTGACCCCAGCTGTCGCAGCAGACTTAGACTCGTCAGCAGCTAACGACCAAGGCAGCCACCTCAACTAGTCTGTACAACCACACATACACACACCACACCACACCACACCAACCCCACCACCACTTTCTTCTCCTTTTCTCGTCCCTGTCGTTTGTTTTGTAACTCCTCCTTCTGCCACTGACTCCAGAGGTGCCAAACGGAGAGGATTCTTTTCATTTTCAGTTTGGGTTATCTGTTCTAGAGCATCGAAAGGAAAAAAATATATGTCCACCCCTTTAAAGACTGAGAACAAAATAAGGAAACGGGACAAAGATGAACTCAAAAGGTCTCCCCTGTGAGCCACTGAAACAGGAAAGTGACTAAACCAAGACCACAGGAAGCCTTAACAACAATTAACCCTTAAAAGCTGACCTTTGACCTCACATGGTCCAGCGGGGAGAGGCCCTGACTCAGCTCGGCCTGGACGCCACCTTTCTGTCGCATCTACCTCAGAGCAGATAGGAGACTCCGGCAGCCAGCAGACAACGTCCTCCCCGGTCCGAGACCAACCGAGTGACGAGTGTGACGAGCGTTCAATGATGAAAAATAAATAAATAAACGGTCAACGCATTCAGAAAGGGATCAACTCGGAGCCAATATTCCTGAAACTCTGGCAGCTAGCCTCTCACAATACTGACCTTCCTTTATCGCAGCTGTACGTAGATATGCAGTATTTTGTTGTTCAAGATGTGGAGCATACTTTTTTTAATGTATTTTCATTTACCTAGATAAGTAATAATTTAATTAAAGGAAGAGTACAAAATGGTGAGGTCGGTGACATTTCGGAAACTAAGTTAGAAATCTCACGTTTTTTTATGTGGACTTCCTTTTCTGTTCGGTGAAACTGTAATAGTTTTTGTAACGTTTGTTTCTTTTCCCCTCGTTCTGACATATCCATATGAAATTGCTTCGTTATACCTACATATTTTAATACTTGCACAGATAACTGATATAAGCATATGAAATCTCCATGTGTAGTTCCAGATGTTGACCTTGCATGTATCCGACAGAGAAGTTGTTAACTGTAAATTGAACAGAGGAAAAAAGACCTGCTTTGTCCAAACCAGACCTGCACTTGATTAAATGTTTGTGTTTTCATTTCCCTCCTCCTCCTCTTCCTTCTCCTTCTTCTTCTTTGTCTTTTTTTGTTTTCCTCCTCCCCCTCCTCCTCGTCCCTCCCGGCAGTGTTGACGTTGTGGTGTTGGCAGACCCCTCCGCCCTTCTCTTTGCTTGATTATTTTGCTCTGCTCTGGCGACCTGGCGAGTCTGTTTTCTGATTGTACACGTTCCAAACAATAGTAAAAGAAAAAAAAATTGATGTTTGTTCTGCTTCAGTGGAGAAATGCTTTTTTTTTTTTTTTTTTTTTTTTTTAATAAATTAATTTAAAGCCCTTTTCTGCATCTGCATCGTTTGCTTCGGTATCAGTTTTGATGGTGGTGGTTGTTCCACTTTTCTCCACTGA
Source organism: Toxotes lorentzi (assembly GCA_037833715.1). Taxonomy (NCBI): domain Eukaryota; kingdom Metazoa; phylum Chordata; class Actinopteri; family Toxotidae; genus Toxotes; species Toxotes lorentzi. The sequence goes on along the minus strand of JBBMJY010000010.1, from coordinate 1,982,074 downwards.
GGAGCAGCAAAGTTTTTAAAATGAGAAAAGCAGCAGATTAACTTTGTCCTTTAACAGAAGATGGCTGCATGTACAGCAGAACCACTTCAGTATGAGGTAATATACTGTAAATAATAGGAGAGCGATCATCATCACACATTGATTTCACTTATTTACAACTATTTCATCTTTTTTCAATCGGTTCAATAAACTGAACAAAGAACTGTTCAGGGGAAGAAAAACCAAACCTACAAAACATAAAGGAGCAAAAAGAAGATGAGGAAGCACAGAATATCCACGGAGAGGACCTGGTGCTGAGTTTTCAGTTGGCCAGCTGCTGTGCCGCTGCACTGGTAGAGGTACCATCAAGTAAAATGAAATAGAATAAATAATAAAGCCTATGTACAAGCAGCCGTGTGCAGTATGACAGCATTAGAAGGGACAGTTCATTGGTGAGCTCTCGACCTTAAGCTCGCAGTTAAAACAATGCTGACCGTTGTTTTCTGTGGGTAACAAACGTCCATCTCTCATGTGAGAGTCCTGTGTTTTGTTGCTCCATTCATGTCACCTGACTCTCCTTTGCTATAATTACTATGACCACTAGAGGTCGCCTAACAATAACTTAACTATGGCTCGTAATAAGCTGCTTGCACAGACGACCTATGGGTTCGTGTTTAGTTTTTTTTTTTATAAAAAACCAAGTCATTTCTGTGCCTAAATTTAACCAAGCCATGACCGTTCCCAAACCTTGACCACATGTTTATCAATGTTACCATGACAACGAAGGTCTAACACACCTGCCTCGATGATTCGTATCAGAGGGTAAGGATAAATGACCTACATGGAGGACTTGTTGAGCTCAGACTCCATTATCAATTTCTTGTTTTGCTTTTCAGTAGCAACTCCGTTTTTTTAGATGAAAGTTTGAAGAAGAAATATTCAAAAATATCTTTTCAGCAGCTGGTTCTGAGCTCAGAGTTTGGTATTCGGCGCCCATTAATTCTCCAACTTTTCAAAATGAGGTACGTTATGTAACAGCTGTGAGACGGGCGAGTTTGGTGGGTTGATGATGAGTCTCTGACCTCTTGCTCCAGACTGGAGAGCTCCTCTGTATGCAACCACACACACACTGTACAATATGGAGTGTGTGTGTAAATATTCAGCGCACACTGACGACTGCTTCTGGTCTGCTCACTAACAGTGTGCATGCAGCATGCTGATAGACACCAGGGGAAGGTGACTAACAGTGGGAGGAAGCAGAAGCAGCATTTAAAACACTGGGGGGGGGGGTGGGGTTGGTATCCTGAACACATTTGTGTTGCCTCCACTGCTGGCTGTGTAGGTGGACTCTCCATAGAAACCAGGAGCTTGCTGCGACTGCCTGCATTGAGTGCTGATACCCTGGAAGCTGGAGGGGCTTAGAGAGATGATGAAGAGCGAGCCAAGCACCAAAAATCTGCTCTGCATGATTTGTGTTCATTAAAATTGTTCTCAGAATTATCCCTTCTTCTCAAGACAGAAATTTGCTCTCAAACTAAGATCTAATAATTAACAGACATGTAAAACTAGGGCCTGATGTCTTTTATTAGCTGTTCTCTCAGGTCATGGGGCTGCCTGCTGTTTCTATTCCCAGAGGAAAACTGCTCCGGGGCTTCAGCAGAGTGTGACGTGAGAGGCCATAAAAAGCGGACACGGTTGTTTTTGTGCGTGTCAACATTTAATGCAAAGATCTGCGCTGCGTCAAGCGCTGAAGTACAATCCCAGTTACACAAAATCTGCCTTTCCACATGGATACTTCCTCTTGTGATCCTGCTGTTTTAAGAGACTAAATCTGGCTCCCATTTTTTGGTAATTATTGCAATCCATGTTTTGACATAAGACAGTAAAAACAACAATCCTCTCAGTCTTTCAGCCTCACAGGAACAAGTTTATGTCCAATGAGCTTTGGCTGCTGCAGCTGTAACATAAGCTCTGCCTGCAAGCTGAGAATTCACTGTTTTCAGAATTTCATGTTGGCCTGATTTCTGTACTGATGTTCTTTTAGATGTTCTTTTATCGTCTGTGCTGTGTTTCTATGAGCAAATGACAATTTGCATTTCTAGGACCTGTTTCACAAAAGCGATTTGTGAGCATGCAGATCGGTGGCAGCGTCCCATCTCATTTCACAAATTAAAGATAAAATGACGAATCCTATCATGACTTCTTACACGCTCATTCGCTGGTTGAACATTTGTTTTAATTATTTTTTAATATGTCAAAACGAACACCCGAGGAAATGATCTCATGTTGCACAGAAACAGGCATCTGGTGGACAATGATGTTTTGTATTTATTGAGTCATCATGAGTCATCATTTTTAGTTTTACCAATTTCCACAACATGTTAATTATTTCTGTTCATTTCTATTTTTGCTGCTTTTCGTATTTTATAGTGCCCGATCACACCCTTTTTAACTGTTTAACTACATAAACAGGTTCTTTTATTTTATTATACTGCTGAAAACCAGTCGCTCCACTGATTCTTGCAGTGGAAACGCATCACTTCCTGGTCTGGGTGATTTTTCAGAATAAAGACATTCGCATCTGTAAACGGCAAATGGAACAGCTTTAATGAACTGTCTGCAGAATACATTGTGATATTTTACAGAACAGTCACTGCAAAACAAACAGACAGGACACTCACTTTATTCATGTCAGAGGACTCTGGTGCTTTTATCAGACAGAAGCAGAAAAACTGGGCTTTTATTCCTGAGAAAAAGCTGCAGATTGTCACTTTAATCATCACAATCCTCCAGGGCTGCAGTGCTCCTACTGACCACGTGATGGCAGTGCAGAGTAAAACATGATAACCTGCACGTCCACACATTTGGCACACGCGCACACACACACACACATTACACACAACATTTACAACAAAGTCACAAGTGCTGCACCGGATACCAGAGTGCTCACAACACTGCACAGCAGAAGTGGCACCTACGTCGAATCTAATTTTCTTTCTCACTCTCTCGGCCCCTCGTCGGCCCTGACATCCGATGGCAGCAGCAGCCATTTCCGTAAGATGAGAGCGTGATGGAGACAGAGTGGGAGAGGGAGAAAAAAAATCAGTGAAAGAGAGGCAAGGAGAGAGGGATGTGGGTGGTTTATCGAGTGGAGAGGAAAGATGCTCTACTCTGGGAGGCTGTGTGGGCGTTTGTTGCCAGTGAGGAGCGCAGGGATGAGCTGTGCTGCCTGTGACCCTCTATGGAGACTGTAACCTAGGGTAACAGCTGCTCCACAACTGGCCTGGACCAGATCCCAGAGTCCCCAAACACGCAGGACTCCCATAATTCTCGGCGCTCTGAAAACCTCTCTCACAGCAGCAGCAAATGGATGCTGAGAGCACTCAGAGGCATTTCAATGAGAGCCCTCAACACGCACGCACACACTGTACTGCTGATGTTTACATGCTAATGGGAGGCTAAAAACATTTGAAATGCCAAGTATGAGGTGCTTCCGCTTTGTGTCATCTTCGTGAAGAGTATTCAGTTCCTTCCCTCTGACCTCTTCTCTCTATCTCATGTTTTATCTCTCCGTCTCTCGTGGATGGGTTTGGACATGTGGCTGGCTGCTGTTCGCTCTAGGTGTTGGAGGGCCGGGATCAAAACATCACATGAGATCCTCTTGGACACACATCAGAGGGGCCTCAGAGGGAGTGCTCCGCAGGTTTGTCCGTCCTGTAATGCATTTTTACAAATGCATTACAGGACGTCTGGCAGACTGGGAGGGCGCATTTTACTCTGCAGCTAAAATCAGAAAGCCACTGTGGAAAACAAGGTTTGTCACAGCTGAATTAAAAGTGAGGACATGAGGCTGCTCAGGTACTTTGGTGCCAAAATAAAAGACAGATACATTTCTACACAATGAATTGTACAAACAGTGGTTTTCAAGCTGACAATCTGACTTTTTTTAATCATTACATAAAGTTGATGTGGCCACATTAGCCATTCACTCCCCTTTTAGCTCCGCTTTGGTCTCCACCACCACTTCAGACAAATATAACTTGTTAGCTACTAAATGCTCCTCTCTCAATGACTAACCACTGTTTAGTGCTGGATACGTGGTGCACAGTGGGTTTGTCAGGGCTTTGCAGCTGAGAACAGACGAAAGCGAGGTTTACGGCCATAAAAATAATAAGTAGTTCAGCTTTAATGATAGAATATATTGTTTGGATGGAGAGTAGAATCAGGCCGGTGCCAAAATACACCTATTGAGATGCATGAAACAGCACAGTCTGTTTCCAGGTGTTGGGAGGCACAAATGCATATGTGAAAAAAGTAGTATAAAGTCTTTTGACTTTACACAGAGGGAGCTGTGTGAAGTCTGATAAATTACCTCAAGTAATATCACTTCAGTCGGTGAGTCAGTGTCCGTCGGGTCATTACAAGCAAAAAATCTGGGGTTTGGAGGGAACTTTGAAGTGAACTTATCAGACGTCTGTAGCTCAGTCCCCACCTTTGACTCAAGCTAGCAGCTCAAGGCTAAATTAGCATATCATAACACACCTGAATCTCCGACTAAATGGTCAGCTGTCGAGTTGCACTGTGGGTAATATCATGAGTGTGACATGCTGTGTTGTGTGAGTGCAACGCTGAATCAGAGTAAGAATCCCGTTGCACTGTACAACCTGTATTCTGCAATGACAATAAAGATTCTTCTGATTACTGATGGAAAAAATTCACTGTTCCCTTTTCTACCAGTTTTCATTTTAGTCTCTTAACAGGATTTTTGAGATGTGCTCACAAACAGGCGAGCCTTTCAGAGGACGCGATGTTGACGCTGTGGTCAGAGCCTTTGGTCAGAGCACTATGAGCATATTAAAATACAACTGCTTCTAAATTTAAATGTATCTGTAATGACTCGTATAAAAATACTTCAGTGAGACCCCCCACCCCCGCCCCTTCACCACTTCTACAAATTTTATTGCCTTCAAGGAAGAACCTATGTTGGGGACCTTTAGGACAAGACGTTTCAGCGTCTATCACAACACAGCCAGGGCTATGACCCTGTGTTGTCTCCTGATTGGTTGATTCTAGAAGGTTTTTAGACATGAAAGACCTGTTGACCGTTGTGGTTCTTTAATCACTGAAATCTACAGAAAATCCAGTAATAGACGCTTAAAAATGAATTTGAATGTGTGAATTTTGCAGCTTTTTGCTTTTAGCTGTGTAGTTGTTATGCTCATTGCCACTGACGATAAAATTAATTACAAGTCAGATTCAGGAAGTTCTGATTAAGAGAGGCTGACATTTATTTATGCAACCTTCAACTGGGCAGAACACGAGATCTCATGTCTGCTTGGCATGTTTACAAGAATCCATGAAACCATGCACCAGAAAACACTGGTATCTCTGTAACATCAAGTATTAACATTAGTTATTGATGCTTCTTCTGACAGTGACTTATGTTTCCTCTTGGAATAAACAATCTGATCGCAACAACCAAAATGAAAACACAGAACTTAGAAATGCAGCCTCAACCTCTCTGAGTTCAGCTTGTTTATCAGGAATCACTGGCGTCCAATCAATAACTCAAACTGCAGGAACTAGATGGAAAAAAGCTTTATTTTCTGTCATGTGCACAAAATCTTTTCAATCTTTTTCTTTAGTGACAGAAAACTTGAAGCTGATGATATAAGGTGATTTTTTTAGCAACAGAACTGTAACCGGTATAACCACCAAGTGAAACATAACATTTTTTGCTCAGAATATGAATATTCATGGTCCCCAGAGGATGATTCATTATTATTTTTGTGACTCTGTGACTTCACTGTGACACTTCAGTGACATGTTTCGAGCACATTCTTGTTCTCCAAAAGATGAACTTTGGACTCTAAGGGACTTTTATTCCGTCCTCAGGACAAAAGCTGAAACTGGCACACAAGACAGAAACAGTGACCCTAATTTTCATGAATCCAAATCTATTTAGAGTTGTTTTCAGTGTGCAGACTAATCAGGGGGAAATTTCTGTACAGCTCATGGTGTGACTACCCCCATAAATTAGGACATTGTGTTGGGGTCTAATCTCCAAAGATTCCTCACACATTTCTCAGTTTTTCCTGCTGTGCACACTATGTGAAATAAATTCAATAATTAGTCTTTAAATCCGTCTTTCAGTTAGTATCTCCTGACCTCTGGCACCGAAATCCCTGAAATATTTCTGCTCAGCTGGTATTTGAGGAATTAAACAACGCTGTTCAACCAACAACTGAAAATATCTCATACAAGAAAAGTTCAAATCTAATGGGCAGATTCCCGTGAAATGTAATGAGCACATTCATGTTCCCAAGGGAATAAACCTTGTTCCTTTTAATGCCTATGGCTTTTCTCCCAGTGCCATCCTCAGTTCAAATGTTTAATATTTAGGATGCCTAAAGTCCAGCAGGGCTTTGGGCTTTTATTTCTCATGTCTTCTTTCAGAGGTGAGTGTTACTACTCAGCGTGGCTCAATGAGAGAACTCAGCTGTGCAAAGGGTTATTTGCTTGCCTAAATGTTTTCATGATCTCAAAGCATCTAAGAATGTATTAGCATGCATCGAATCAACAACGTGAAAGTCGCTTTTGCACAAACACGCGATGAAAGCTCTAATTAGAGTAATAGACTTTGAGTGCCGCTCCATTATTGCAGCAAGAGAAAAAAATCCCAACATGGATGGAGAACATTTTAAGAGAAATTCAAGTAAATGTGATGAAAAAGTTGGATGCACTTCAAATAAAAGCGAAGCAAAATGCTTTATTAATGCCCGGAGCTTTTGCCTTCTTTTTTTCTTTGCTTTTTAATTGCATTCTTCACCGAGGTGACTGAAAAGGCTCTTGAAGATAATTTACCAAGGCCATGTGAGAGGCTCGGCGCCGCTGGCCCTCTCGCCTCTTAATTGGTCAGTGTCACTCTCTCCCAGCTCTCAGTTCAGAGATGGAAAGTCTCCACTCAGTTCCCAAGGAAACAACAAGGCTGCTTTCACACTGCAGCAGTTTTTTTTTCTCTCTCAGCTCCTGTAGCATTCATGGGCTTCCACACAGCCAATGCATTTCAATCAGGCATTTTTCTTTGAGTGTGTTTTTTTTTTAATGAGCTGAATGCGCCTATCCGTGCACCTCATCCTGTACACAGGACTTCCAGTTGTTGCAAATATCACGTCTAACGTCACATTTCCATTGTGAAACGCTTACTTCACAACATGATATAATGGCTCTGTTGAATTTGTTGTCTCCAAGACTACCAATCCTCTGATGGCGGAGCCTTTCGTAACATGTGACACTGCACATGTTTTCGAGAGGAGAACACACCTGTTCACCTGGCTGGCTGTGTGTGTGCAGTCATTTCAGTCTCATCGTCCCCTCTGTTCTGCAGTCTGATGCTGGGTTGGTAAAGTCCTGGCGAACGGTAGAAATATATCTTCTTCCTCTGAGCCATAGAGCTCCATTGTTTCAGTGAACCACACTGTTGTGCTCTGTGACATGTTCATTATCATGTACACAATCACAAACACACACACTGTGGTTTATTTTCACTTAGTCATCCTGCTGCCCCAAATACTATTTTCTTGTTTGAATAACATTTGCTTAAAAACTACAGTGTCCAGCTGTGTTGGAAAATCACTTTGACATTTTTAAAAATCCAACTGGAGTTTTGAGAGAAGGATTAACATGTGGTTGGTCTCGGTCTTTTCACAGGATTTGACCAAACACCAGCCTCGTTCTTAAATTCATCACACTGTCAGTGAAGTATAAGTCATGCTGTCCCCTGGAAGTCCCCTCACACAGTTTGTTTGTTACAGTGGTTACACTCAATTTGAAGTTATGTATTCAGAAGAAGACAAAGTGTGGCCGGGAGGCACAGAGCGAAGGCTGAAAATATTAAAACTGGCACAAATATTCTTTTAATCTACATCCTGGTAGGCATCAGAAAGTTGTGTTTATTTCCCCAGAACACTCTGGAAAGAGGCATCAAAATTAAATCGGGGTAATTTAGGAAAACACAAATATTAAAAACCCCCGATTTTCATGTTTTACTTAGTTTTTCTTTACTTTCTTTTCAGGTTTTTTTTTTGTTTTGTTTTGTTTTGACAGTGAAAACAAAAATCTCTTCAAAATTGAATATAACATAGAATACAAGTCTGTATAAGTGTTCACCTCCTTTTGAGAGCACACCCACCTAAATCATCACAGGTGCAACCTGCTGGTTTTTAGAAGCTAAACGGAGATCACCTGTGTGGAGTCCATGGCTTTCAGTTGATTGCAGTATAAAAACACCTGTATCTAGAAGGTCCAGCTTGTGATGAGTCACCATGGAGGCAGAAACTCCACCATGAAGATAAAGAAATGCTGGAAACGTTTGACTGAAAAGCACAAGCTGTGTCTGTTCTGTCATGTAGATTTAAAGCAGATTTAAGTTCTTTCCTTCATTTAAACCAGAAGGTTCCTGTTCATGAAATCACCAGACATTCAAAGCTTAATGTCTGCACTGCTCATGCAATCTGTCTGATTGTGTGGACACCTGCATGAGGCTACCTAACATCTTTAGCTGTGACCGAGGTCAGAGGGCAAGCCCTCTCAATAGTCCCTCATTCAGTTAAAGATAGCGGAGTTGTATTTCAGCTATCCACAGAGAGAGAACTCAGACCAGTTCAATAATTACATCAGTTCAGTCTGTTTGTGTCAAGGTGGAAAAACATTTGAAACAACATTTAGACGAATGATGGACAAATTCAGTTCTAAATCTAAACAATATGAGCAGCTGGAATAGTTTTAGATATAAGGGTAAACATCATGTGTTATTGGTGGGATACTCTGGTTATTCCCAGTCAAAGAGGTGCTGTAATTTAATGATGTATTTTAAGTTGCATATTTCCAAGAGAAAGCCTGTTTAGCTTTTACTTGGGGGTCATTTACCAGCAGGAGCTCACACATGCAGCATTATCCATCAAAAATGAAAACTTTCATTATTTTTATTCATCACCTTTAACGTCCAGCTGATGATTTAAGAAGCTGTTTCTTTCCACTGCCACTAGGGGCAAAAGATCAACACCATACTAAAGAAGTTATAAGAATAAGAATAATAAGAATAAGAAATCCTTTATTAGTCCCTCAGTGGGGAAATTGCATTTAGCAACAGCAAGA
>JBBMJY010000010.1:1844838-1972839 GCA_037833715.1 Toxotes lorentzi | reverse complement strand
TGCAGAGGATCCATCGCTGAGCTCACCTCAGCCCGGAGGTGGCCCAGGACCAGTCTCTCCAGTGTCTTCATCAGATGTGATGTGAGAGCCACCGGCCTGAAGCTGCTAGGATCCCTAGCATGTGGTGTTTTGGGTACTGGTACCACACAGGAGGTCTTCCATAGCTGTGGTACCATCCTCAGCTTTAGGCTCAGGTTGAAGACTCGCCCCATAATCCCACACAGTTCCTCTGCACAGGATTTCAGGAGCCTGGAGCTGATGCCGTCTGGTCCAGCTGCCTTCCGTGCTTTGATCCTCCTCAGCTCTCTCCTCACCTGGGCAGGTGTGAAGGACAGTGGTGGGCTGGGGGGGTTACTGAGTCCATGGGGTGATGGGGAAATAGTGAGGTGTAAGCAAGAGGTGTGGGGGGCTGTAGGAGTGGGGCATTGTTCAGTTGAGCTGGAGGTGTGAAGGGCTGCGGGTGTGGGGCTCTGTCCAATTGACAAGGTGTGGGGCAGCTGTGTGGGGGGAGTAGTGGGTGGCTGGTCAAACCGATTGAAGTGTTGGTTCAAGTCGTTCACCCACTGCAGGCCCCCCTCAGCCTGGGAGTGGGGTGTTTTGAAGCCTGAGATGGTCTTTAGGCTCCTCCACACCCCACTGATATTTTGCTGCTTCAGCTGCTCCTCCATCTTCCTCTTGTACCTGGCCTTGCCCTCCCTGATCTTCCTTCTCAGCTCTTTCTGTGCAGCCTTGAGCTCCTCCTTGTCCCCTGACCTGAAGGCTCTCTTCTTCTCCTTCAGTAGAGCTTTAATGTCAGGGGTAATCCACGGCTTGTTGTTTGTGAAACACCGTACCCTTTTGGAGGGCACAGTGTTTTCACAGCAGAAGTTTATATAGTCTGTTATCACTTAGAGTTTGGTCCAGTATTATCCTGGAAGCTTTCATCATAACTGATTGCTGTTATTTGTGTTTTTGTATGTATTTAATATGTAAACGAATAATCCTATCAAAGTGAAAGATGTTCAAGAGAAATGCATCATATCAAAGATTAAAAATCACATTTGGTCCAACCTGCTGACGATTCTCAGTCAACTTAAACGACTGAACCTATTTCAAAGCAGCTGAAGTTATCATGTCTCGTCCACCATGACAACCATCTTATTTAATTAGCAAAGAACAAGCTGAAGGTGTTGCCATCCCAGCAGTGGTTGTTAACAGCTGGCAGTGACACTGGGTGACAGTCATCTTCCCAGCATCATAAACTTCAGCCCCGTCTACACTGATCTATTTTTACCAGCCAGTCAGACCCCACATTTACATACATTCAGCTGCTGAATGCAGAGTGCTGACAAAGTGTCCTACATTTCCCTCTCAGATATACATGTTCCCGCGCCCTCGGAGCTGCGTTGCGTGACTCGCACGCAGCATCAGGCTCAGGAGGAGCAGGAGTCAGGCTCAGAGGAAGCGCTGGCTGTCACATACGTATCGGAGGGAGGAAAGGAAGCTTTATGTCTCACTGCTTTGTATGAAACAGTCCATATGGATTGGGTTAGTTCGTGACTTATTTTGGAAATGTTTACGTTCTATCTTGGTTTAAACCAATCACCTGGACAAACAGACGTGGTATCACTAATGGCCACTACAAATACCAGCATTTCTATGAGATATTAGATCCTGATTTTCACTTTTGTAACGTGTTAGAGATCATAAAAATAAAATAGATCAGCCTGAGGTTTAAAGAAGTAGATTTCAGGGTGTGTTTGCTTGACTGACAAAACTGGAAACAAGAGTTAAGCCCTAGAGGGTTTGGCAACACAGCGCCTACACTTGCAGGGCTAACAAGCTTGCCGACAGTTACTTAGCAAACTCGTTAGTCCACTGGTTTAGGTCAGTAGCTAACGGGGAAACAAGTTCATAATTTATTCACAAGCCTGACCATCAACTCTTGTCTGCAAACTGTTTTGTGGAGCGGTTAATACTCCAACAGAACAGGGCTCAATTAAACTTAGCTAATGAGCTAATATCTTCCTCCATTTTGGACACGGCGTCATCTCTTTAAATGTCAGCGAGACTGTTTGCTGTAGGTCAACGGCATAAATTCAGGGGTCAGAGTTCACCAGGACTGAACTGTGTAAGTTGATTTACAAAAATAATGATTCTTTATTCTGCATATTTCTTTGAGCAACATAACACGCACCACGTAACTGCACTGCAGTGAATATATCAGTTAGTCAGTTACTAACTGGTTAGGGCAAAACATTCGCCCTTAAACTGCAAACAGCTAATATGTCAGAGTGAATAATGCAGAGCAAATCAAAGAGCGATTCAGTCTGATAATAAAGCTGTCAGTCTGATCAGCTCCACCCAGAATCCTCTCCTTTGACCGAATCTGGATTGAAGCAACTTGTTGCCAAGTTTGCTGTATCCAAGTGGCAAAAATCATTTTTTGCAGGTTTGAGCACTGATATAGTTGGATAGTGATAGATGTGTTACATATTTTACATTTCATTTTTATTTGCACTACATCAGGACTACATCCATGTTTGTCCACAGTCTGTGGTTGGGCAACTTTTCTTGCACGTTTTTTGCTCCAAATGTCCGGAAAAGCTGAGTTTGACAATGATGAACTTTAGTACTCATTTCTGTTTATTAAACCATTTAAGTTAAATTTATCTTTGTCGTGCTGCATGTGGTGGAGTCTAACCTACATCAGAAATGTTTTATTATTGCAAACAGGGCAGATCTGCAGCATTTATCATTTCTGTTTCAGCCTCAATGAGTAAATTCGTGCCTGGTAAATGTTTAAACTATTCTCTGCTACAGAGCAGAGGAAAATAATAACTTCATTTTTTTTAATCAAGTTATCCAATGAATAACTGTCTGCTGCTTAAAGGCAAAATTTATGTCCTCAGCTTAATAGCGAGCCCCAGTTGAAGTCATTAGATGTTAGGGTACTCATTAATTACAGTCATTACAAAACATAACCACCCTGATCAACTTATAATTAACCCCTAAATTACTAAGTGAGACATTTTTAATGTCACTCTAGCAGTAAATTAAGGCAACATGATAATCATGAGTTTTAGACGAAGGGGAGAAAAAAACCTTCCTCGTATGTGGCTGTATATGTGAGTGCATTTGGTTATGTTTCCAGTGTGTCAGTTGTCCGCCTAGAACACGTCCATCGCAACAAGTGCAACTTTGCATCGTACCTGCAGCTCCAGGCGACATTAGCGCATCACAAACAAAAGGTAGAAAATAGCAAGAATGCAGAAGGGTGGGTACAGGGTCAGAAAGTGTACATTGCCCTGGTTGATGGTGTGACACGTGTGAGGCCCTGTTTCTGTGAACTGCATTCCTTGTGCAGGGAGGCCTCCAGGATAGGGGCTTGCTGCAGTATTCTTGTGCCTGCCTGTTTAATCACATTTACAGGAGGCCACAAGCCACGGCCAGGGACTGCCAGACTGTCTGGAGCGGACTCAGCGGCTCACATGGCAGACCATGCTCGCTGCTCAAGTCTAGGGCCACACGGGCGTGCCTCTCTCCTCTGAGATCGTAACACAAACCAATACCTGAACCCCTCCGTCAGCGCTCCGCCCGGCTTCTGCTCCTCCCTCAGTCCACCTCCCGGCCGGATTCCACTCCAGGTCTTTGCTTTAGCTTGTTCCCTACTTCGAAAGTAGGTCACTGTTTGCTTTGTATTATTCAGCAACTGGAATGATTGTGCAGTGAGGGTTCTTGACTGTGATCTGGGTGACATGCAGCCAGCCAGTGGTGTGCAGAGCGAAAGAGAGAGGGAACAGCCCGCCAGGCAACAACAACACACCCCAGCCGGTAGATTAAAAGAACGTTTGGCACTGAAGTGAAACTTCTCCATCAGTTTTGCACTCTCACACTTCAGCAGCAGCCTTTATTTCAGATTTCATGGCACAGAGGAAACGGACGGATCCGTAACGAGCAGTCATGAGGCCGATGAATAAACAGTATAACAAGCAGTGAGCTGAAGAGTGGGGAGGTCATAGCAGCAAGTGGCCATGAAATGTTTTCACACCTAAGAGCATGAAATGAAATGAGGCTTCTGCAGACACTTACAACCATCTAGACAGCCACAGTTCCTGCACAGCCCTCAGTACATAGATAAAATCTGGTAGCAGTCTGGCCTGTGCAGGTATATACTTGTGCCCACTTGGTTTGAAATACTTTCTATTTTTTTCTGCTAAATGAACCTGTATTCAGTCCACAGGGGCTTTAGCCCGGGCTGGGATCCTACCTGGAATGCAGGGCTGTTACATAACTGAGAGGACTTTGGATGATCTGTGATTGATGGACTTTGTGGCATGTTATTTTGGACCGTCTCCATCTGAAAATGCAGTACACACTGTAATTTTACACACTGTAAAATTATTGGTAGCAGTGTGCTATTAAAAAAAATCAGTGGGCTCATGAATTACCATCTGTTGAATCACACATTTTCATTCATTCATTCATTCTCATAGTTAGATACTGTACAACACCCTCTGTCCACACACCCCCCAAGGAAAAACTTAGCATGGACAATTAGGAGGACAACTTTGTAAACTGTAAATAGACTGTAAATATTAATTAAGAGCATGACCTGGGCTCTTGGTTCAAAAACAGTGTGGCCAGAATGTTTGATCAGCTATTGTGTTTAACACAGTACACTATTTTAAATTCTCTGCACACCTTAAAGTGGATATCATACAAAAGCATCAAGTGACATGAAAACAGTGTTGAAGAGCCTAAAACCTACTGTACATGACCTGCTCAGCACCAAACAGCAGACAGACCCATTTAGAGATCAACAGGTGAATCTAGTGAAGGATTTAGCAGCTAAGGAACCAGATATTTCCCTCAGGAGTTCATTGAGACCAAAACCAGAGCTAAAATAGAGTGAATGCAGGATTTACATTCGTCAAGTGGCAAGAAACTTGACTCCAAATGAATGATAATGTTGCTCTGTAATATATTTGGTCAGTTTAAAAAAGCTGAGCGAAGCTGGCCTTGCTTTTTAAAAAATGAACCGTGAGGTTCGGCCGTCCTCTCCACAGAATAACTGAACTGAATAAATAACTGATACAATGACCACACATGATTCTGCACATTGATTTAAAAAAAAAATGTGACAGGCATTTGGTCTGTGTGCGTGCAGGTATATATGGAGTATGTTACGAAATAGTTTCTGTTTTTTGAAATCTATTTTCAGTCCACATCACTGCATTAATGCTGCTGACAAAAAAGCAGAATGCCTCTCAACACAAAGCCTGCAGGTTTCAAATTGAAATGCTGGCCAGAGCAAAGGCAGCAGGAATAAATCATCTCTTGGTTTCCTGCTGTGGTTCTGATAACCTTTTCCTGTCCTCATTAACAGATGGAGATTATAGATGTTCCCTTTTTTGAAATCTGTCATGGTTTCATCTCAGTGTGATAAAAACCCATCAAACAAGTTGTCTGATTGACCTGCCTCGCTGTTTGTCGCTCCCACATTCATCTCTGTAACTAATCTTTAGTCATTAAATTTGATAAACACTAAAGTAGTCTTCTGGCTGCCTGAAAAAAAAAGTGTAGCAGTTAATATTTATCCTGTGCTCCTGGACAAACAAGGACGCAAAAATGCTTTTAAAAACCGCAGAAAATTAATAACTTTCCTCGTGTCATGTTGGAATCACAGGAACGTTGTCTGTTTTTCATGACGAAGCTTCCACCTGCACCCTCCACCTGTGTTTGCTTGCTGTTGTGTAGAGCAGCACTCGAACAGTTAACCTGCATGTGAAGGAGGAAGGAGAAGTCTTAAACTGGTTGATTGAACAGCCCTTAGAGGACGGACTTCAAATATGAGTGTGTGCAGCAGAAAACTGAGCTCCATTGTTTGACAGTAGTTTGTGAGTTCCCTTAGTTTGTACATGTGTAAAGTAGTTTTAAGCCTTGTAGTTTGCAGAAGTTTGAGTTTATGTGTTGGGAAATGTTGATATGTTAATTATATATCTTCCTCGGTTTAATTGATTATGCATGATGAGTATTCTAATACAGATCCTTTTAAAACTCACATGGAAAATGTTTAGTTTTTACTCATTTAAAACCAGTCAATAATTAAAAGTTAATACTGGTTTCTCTTAACAATGATCACAATCCTTCCTTTATCCAAGCAGTTTTATGTGCCTGTAAAGTCTTAATCAGTCAGATGGAAGATCATAAAATGCCTTTAGGTCATTTTTGGTTTCAGTTATATTTTGTAAGACACTGATCTATTTGAGGACTTGCTGCAATAAGCAGTTGTGCCCACATCCTTATTGGGGCCTAAGTCCTAACTGATCAACAGCTACCAATCTCAAATGCCACATATGATTTGTTTAGCTTAGTCTTTGTCTACCTTGATGGCAAAGCTGCTGATAGATTTTCTGTTATATGTGCATTTTCCTTTTTATATATGGAATAATTCTTACATTAATGTAAGTTTTGTTCCTAATAACTTCCTAGAGGCTTGACCCAACCACTGACTTCCCTACAATCAGAGGCTCCTACTGTCTACTACTGACCTCCTGAACATTAAACATCAACTCAACCACTTTCTAACTGTTTGGCAATACAAATAGAAGAAAATTTTTTATGATAGAGAAATCTGCTGTAAGTTTGGTATATTTTGTGTCCACAACTTCCATTTTGTAGATTGTGTTCCTTTTACACAACTTCCTAAAAACTCCCAGTGCATTTAAACATTTGAACCTCTCTAGTCAGCAACAAGGAGAGTGTAGCATCCTAGCATGGTTTCAGTGGGAGCGTGCAGCCCACACAGCAGCCTGTTTGTTTCAGTGTGTCTCTGTTGCCTGGCTCAGTGCTGGGTTTGTAGCTGGTACTGTTGTCTGCCTCCTCCTCCACAGGGAACAGCAGAAAATCATCCAGCACATCCCGCAGAGCTGGAGATGAAGGACACTGTCTGCTTCAGATAAGCTCTGCACAGAGGTGAAAATGGACCAAAATATTCTACTCTAGCTGGAGTACAGCTCGTATGAAAACATAGTACTTTTTTTTTTTTTACTTTTGTGGTGATGTGTTTTGCAAACACTGTTGGACTTTTGACAACTAAACTTGCTTGATGGCAAATAAGAACTCCTGTGCTGGTGTCACGCAACACGTGTCGAGAATGCTAAGCTTCTGTTGGGCCAAGCAATTCATTCATGCTGCTGCTATCATGGATATAACCCGTGTGAGAGCGACACACATGCAGATGCTTGTTATGACAATCAAGAGCTAAACAAAGAGTCCATTTCCCTCTTTTAGTCCTTGGCAAATTAGATTTTTATGGTACCATATGTCCTACAGGTGAAGGGCTGTAGGTGCAAGTCAGTGAGAAGATGTCCGCCAGACACTGTGGACATGGACTAGTCATCGGGTCAAAGCGTGGCTGGTGCTGAGCCACCCTTAAAGAGATACAAACCGGGACAGAGTCTTTACCCCACACAACCCCTGAGTGCTGCTTTTATGCATGCTTACTGTCATGCCTACTAACCCGGCTTCTGCCGAGGGATAAACGCACCGGATCATTATGGATTCCCAGAATTACGTCAGATTTCCCATTCATTATTTTTATTTAGAGAGATAGTGTCACATAGATGATGTCTCTCATCCTCAGTGATCTGAATAATAAAGATTAATTGCAAATACTGCAGTTAATAGGCTACAAGAGTTGGATCAGGTGTGAGGTGGGAGAGCGCTGAGGGTTAAACTGACTGTTCAGAACTGGAGGTTAAACTTGCTGCTGTTACAAACTCATCCTGGTGAGCAGAGGATTCAGAAGTGGTCAGAGCAGGTCAAAGAAAGCTTGTAAATAAGTCATCATCTCATTAGAGGGTGATTGGCTCAGAGGCGGCCAGCGTTCATATATATACATATGAAACTAGGTCGCATTTACCAGAATACGTGAGCGTGACAGCGTGAACTCTTCTCTCCTTTGAACTCATCACAGTCGGCGGAGACCATGTTGCCTAGAAACAGAGAAACTGCTTATTCCTCAGTTTCTCCAAGGTTGTCAGTTCACCATTGTTGTTGATGCAACAACACATCATCACAAGCCTTCTAAAAATGTACATAGTGTCATTTAGAGTCACATGTTTCTGCCATGATTATCTTCTCAATGAAATGACATAAGTCTGGGTATGGCCTGAATGTACGATGTCCACCTGACATCATACCTGACATCATGCTCGATTCTTTTTTTACCTGTGGGCCTGTGTAACTGTGCTGATCTAAAATGCCTTCCGACACATTTAGGTGGCTTGTTAAGATTTCCAGGACACGGGGGGTGATTTACCGAGTAATCCTCCATCAGCTGGTCAAAGCCAGTCAACTATTTTTGTCCTACTGATACTACACTGTACTATTCCTGTAGTGTTTTTAATCGTGGCTGACCCCTTCTGCAGAAACACAACCTGCACTGTGTGGATTATCATGGGGGGGGCATTAACTCCATGTGTACATTCAACTGGTAGTTTAAGTGCATTGTGAGTGGTACATCAAAAAATATGATGCAAATTCATAAATGCATACTAGCCCTGACACAAGTATTGGATTTGATTAATTAACTGAGCATCAGAGAATTAATCCACGACAGTTAATAAATTATCAGGCAAAAATGAGAAATATTTCAGCTTCTAAAATGTGAAGATTGAAGGTTGATTGACATCTTACACACAAAATAATCTCTTGATTAATCGATTAATTGACAGTCTTATCCCAAAAATATCCGTCGGTTTGTGTCATTTGGCTTCAGCTGATACTGAGGTCAATTCAGTGCCACTTTACAAGCCAAACCTCGAGCTCTTTGTCCTCCCACAAAGGTCACAAAAATCAAGAAAATGGAGGTTGCTCATATTTCAGAGTGATAGTGGTGGCCTCACCACAGCCTGTAATCTTCACAGTGTTGCAGGAGGGAGATTATAAAGGGCGAGCAGAAAGGCTAGAAGCAAACAATGGAAACAAGCAGAGATACACTGCGCGGAATTTGTTCAGATCCTTTAAAATTTTAACTGATCAACATCCTGTCTTACTCTTTTGTTTCCCTTTAGAAGAAGCTTTAATTTTTGTTTTACACTTTGTGTGATATTAATACACACAACTTTAAAACTTTGAAACCAAGTGGTGCAGATTTGGTCAAAGCTTGGCTGCACAGCATGAGTTGGTGATAACTAACCAGCAGTGAGTGTTACAGGGTTAAAATACCACAATGTTTCTTCTTGACTTTATGGATTATATTATTTTGTTGTGTTTAATCTGTGTGTGTTAATCTGTGTAACTGTTAACACGTGAAATGACAAACCACACATGGAAATTAATAGAGACTGAATATGAACACACAAAAATCGACTTTTTCAAGCTTCATTCTCAAACTATCAGCTCTGTATCTGGTTCATAAAACCCAGCTGATCCTTTTCTTAAAGACTTCCTGTCACACACTTTCTGTATCATGGAGAAGAGCCAGCTCCATAGCAACTAAATGCTCTTCAGTTGTTAGCACTATGACATTAGCGCCTGTGTGAATCACTTGGCCTGAAGGCTGCCTGGCGAGCCTCCAAGGGGCTTCCGTGACAGCACCAGACAGCCGGAGGACAACCCCCCCAAACACACACTCACTCATACAATCACACACACAACTCAGCGTCCTGCTCCTCCATCCCTCCTCTGCTCCCAAGCCTCGGCTGGCTCTGCAGACGCAGGCCTGGCTCGACTCTGGCTGCCTGAAGGCAGGAGGACAGTACCACCGGGGCAGCAGCTGCCGTACCAACACTGGTACACCGGAAATAACAGACGGGCCTGGAGAGCCTGAATGACACTGCTTGCTGCGTCCATTCAAAGACACTGACAAACGCTGCTTTTCTCACCACTTTTGCCCCTGAGAGAATTCACTTCTTAACCCATTTAACCAAGCAAACCTGGTTCTAAGTAGAAGTGCGTAAATATCATCCGATTATGCCAGGTAAGAGACTTGGCTCCCGCCCATATTAAACCGGTTCCTGCGGCATGGAAACTTCTTTCACCTTTGCTTCAGTGCAAGTAGGACTTAAAGTGGAGTTCAGCCAACAGATGGATTACTGAGTGCATGCAAGCACAGTGAACATTCGCCGTTCATTCACACTTCTCGCCGCATCATTTAAGTGAGACTCCTGTGTGTTAAACATTAGAGAAGTTTGCGCCTGATAACCTGAGACGATCAGTCCACTCAGAACCACAAAAGGCAAATGAAGTCGCAGAGGTTGTGATGAATTATCACTGAATGCAGCATTCAGTGCCACTGAAGGAAGTAGCATGCAAAGAGTGTGGTGTATTATATGAACATTATTTCAGTCCTTGATTATTAAACCTGACCACAGTCTTTCTTTGACTTTAACAAAGTGGTGTCTTCTAACTGTACTTCGCCACATGAGTTGACAGTGAATGTTTCCTCTGAGCACCTGAGCCGGCATGAATCAGTCACTCTTGGTGAGTGTGTTGCATGAGTGACTGAAGGTTCCTGCGCTTCCCTTTACCCAGTTTGCAGTTACTATTAATATAGACACCTGAACATTACAGCCATGGACATTAATCTCCTGCTGTTACAGACTCTGCTCCTTTCAGCGGAGATTTGCTCCCATTCAGCAACACGAACATTAGTGAGATCCAACAGTGATGTTAGGTGATAAAGCCTGGCTCACAGTTGGCATTTCAGTTCATCACAAAGGTGCTGGATGGGGTTCTGTTATGGCCTCGTATGTGTGCTCTTTCACTCTGTTCCTGTGCGTCTCCCGTCTCCCGTGGCCTCTGCTGGGAAAAGGAAATTGCAAGGATCAAACGGTGAACAGACTGTTTCATGTAGCCAGTTTTAGATACACTGGTGCACAGAGAACAAGAGGTCAGAAAAAATCATGTCTCAGCAGGGAAGTCCCAAGTCAAGACAGACAAGAGCCAAGTAAAGTCAAGGGCAAGACAAACAAGTCCTGAGTCAAATGCCAAGTCGAGTCTATCTAGTCCAAGTCCTAAATGTGAGAGTCCTGAATAAGTCATTCTGCACCCATCACCATATTTAATGTAAAGTCAAGTTTCAAATCTTACTCCAAGTCCAAGTCTCATGATGCAAGTCCACAGCTCTGTTGATAACTGCAGCCATCATCCACGTACTGTACCCTTCTACTCCTGTTTATTGACGTATTGTCAAAACTTTGGCATCAACATACCTGCAGCACTGGAGAAGCCGATCAAAGCCAGCTGAGGTTAACTGTGGTGGATAATCAAACACTCTGATTGCAGCAGTCATTACCTCACTGAGGGATGCCTCGGCTCAACACCGGCAACTTCAGTCAACTGAACTTCGTAATGGGAGCAGACAGCAGTCCTTTAATGAGGCGCTCTGCTGGGTCCAGATTGTTTACGCTCTGTGTTATGGAAAAATGAGAGGGCTAAATTGAAATGGTCTGCTGGGCCGTGTGGACGTCCACTGCCTGTTTTCTACATCTACTGTCTGACTCACTGCAAGAGGCATGAATGTGGACATACAGTGAAAAGCCCATAACATCCACACAACAGGTTTTTTTTTTTTTATGTGACAGGAAGAGAGGATCAGGAGACAGAGAGATGTAGAAAGAGTGCAGGGATAAACAGGGAATCAGAAAGGCGAGAAGAGAGAGTGCAAAATAAGGGAGGGAAAAAAGAGATGAGAGAGAGAGACGGAGGGCATGTGCCTGGAAACGTGTCCGTCCATGCTGACAGCATGTGACTCAAGTCTGAGAGCAGACTTGTTTTTTTTTTTTGTTGTTGTTGTGTGTGTGTGTGTGTGTGTGTGTGTGTGTGTGTGTGTGTGTGGGTCTCAGTCTCTCTCTCTCTCTACATGTGTGAGCAGGGCTTTCTGATCTTCACCAGAACCCTCGGGATCATGCACACTATGAACAAAGCCTCATCATCAGGTCCGTCCCATTTTCTGAGGGAAATATTCAAATTGATTCATTGTTAATTTATTGTGAACATTTATTTATTTGCTTCCCCTGTTTTTCTCTCCTCTGTGATTGGTTTTAATGTTCACAGGGTCACAGAACATTTGGGATCTACATTTATTTACTGAAGCAGTTTTTTCCTTTTGTTTTATGGTTTGCTGGCGGCACTTCAGGAAAAGTCAGGGGATCAGCAGAGCCAGTAGGATTCATCCTCTGGGAACCATGAATTACATGGCAGTTCATACAGTAGCTGTTAAGATATTTCAAGTGGTGAACTGATTTAGAGAACCCTCCTGTCATGTATGGAAGCATTTGGATTCATTATTTATGTTTCCCCTCTCACTGATTCAGGTTTTCCCTTCATCTGTTACAGGTGTGTAGAAATAAATCAAAATAATCTGATATGACAGAACATCTCATCGTGTTTACAAGACAAAAGGTCGACATTTCTCAAGCTGTGACATTAGAAGTCTGCTATGAATCCTGTTTACTGCGAGATTAGCAACTGCCACAGCGGAGGCTGATGGAAGCCCTGAACAAACAAACAGCCTCTGGTGTTCAAGTGTTCCCTCAGCTCTCAGCATTAATTACCAAAAAGGCAAAATTAGGCAAAGTCCCATTTCCACAGTACTTTATGTAATTGAATTTCAAAACCACTGTTAGTTACTTGCTCTCGTCAGAGGTGCCAAATCATTAATTCGAGTATATCTCTGCTCTAACAAAAATTACAGCACTCTCTCAAAGAGAATAATCGCTTTAATGGATGAAAATTCTGCTCACATCATTATGTCCACTGCAATACTTGATTCAGACAATCTGAGCTTGTTTTCGGCAGCTCTGTGCTCTTGAAATGAACAGAGTTTGAGAGAAATGCATTGAAAACTAAATATTCCTTCAATAACCAGCATCCTTTAATCTTCTGAGACCATTTATTTCCATATTTTGGCTCAATTTTTTTGACTAATTCATTCATCTGTACGTTAAACAGTCAAGTCCTAACAATGAAGAAACCCAGCTGAGCATCCATCTGTGCATCACTTTCCCCTCCTCTCTCTATAAATGGACTCACAGCACATTACGGGCTCCAGAAATACACTGTAACTGTCAGCCATTTGGGTTCCTGCAGCCCTCTCCCGTGTGTGGGCATGCGAGTGTATGGCGGCGGGCGGAGAGATGTGAGTGCTTAATGCAGTGTGTGGGATGTGGAGATGAACAACCCTACACCTCAACATCTCTCACCTGCTGGCAAGTGGAGATGATGAGCAGGTAGGTGGAGAGTCAGCCGGAAAATCAGAGCTATAATCGGTGATCCTGTTTCTGCAGGAAGCCTGAAGTAGAGCTGGAACACACTAAAGACTGTTTCCATCTCTCGTTTGGCAGAATGTGGTTTGAAGTAATTCTCCTGCCATACCATAAACATGCTTTTCTTTGGTTTAGTGGAGAAAGGGGGAATCTGGGCCCCTGAAAAGACCTTTTTAGCTTTTGCCTCAATCTTATGTCCTGACTCCACTGTCCACTAAGATCGACAATCCTTTGTCTACCTCTGTCTGAAATCTAAGAACCAGTGTTTCAAAAGGTTTCCAAAGTAAATTTGCCAATATTATTGTTGTAAACAAGGCCAAAAGTATGTGGACGCGCAACCTTACACCCGTATGTTTCTGCTGAACGTGAAAACAATGGGCATTAATGTGCTGCTAATACAGCCTCCACTCTTTCCACCAGATTATTCCCATTCAGCCATACAAGCGTCGGTGAGATCAGACACTGATGCATGACGATAAGGCCGGGCTCACGGTCGATGCTCCACTTCATCCCACATGTTCTTCATGACCAAACATACTGGAGGACATTCCAGTGACTCGTCCATCTTTAAACATTTCTCGTGGCATAAATTCACTGTTGAGTATGTTTTTTGTTATATGTCAGATAATTAATTTTTTTTTGTCTCTACAAAAAATGCACCATTGTTAATGAGATTTTAAAAAATAGGCTGATAATCAATTCTCTCTGTGGTTTAACTTCTAAAACAGGCCTGAAACGTTTATCAGCATTACAAAGATGTCAGGTAGTTGTTCTTGTTGAATTCCTGTGAGTATTATTTAAGGCAGATATTCTGCCAACAGCTTCTGATGGAAGCATCACAGAGGCCTGAGTGAAGGTTCCCTCCTGTCCTGGTTGAAACAGCCTGTGCTCAGATGCTTGTGTAGTTTCAGGCACAGGACACTGCTGTTACAAGCGAGGGATAACTGCCCAAGTCCGTGTCATTGCTTTGCTAAGTGTTACGTAACAGGAATGGGTTTGTTGCAGATTCAGGATCATTTGAGCAGCAGCAGCAGGCTTAGAGCCTCAGTGCCGCTGGATTATTCCTGTGTATTTCATCAAGCTCACTCGGTTCCCCTCCTCCTTCTTTGATCCCATTTCTCAGAAAGAGAAACCTTGGTCTGACATCGCTTGACCCATTTAAGGCTTTGGGTCAGGGTTGTATGTCTCACACAGCTCTTATTATTTATCCAATTTCTATATTACCAGGACAGAATAAATGCAATGAGCGTGTTGTTGTGTGAGTGGAAAAACTGCCTTTTGTAACGGTTGAGGAAAACAAAGGTCCTTAAGTTAGATTTTTTTTTTCTTTTCTTTTTTTTTTGGCCCAACGTGTGTTATAATAGTAGGTGTGACGCAGACATTTGTCCACATACTTTGCCGTTTTGGTCTATGGAGCTGTTTTTCCTGGTGTGGCTCTTTAGTTCCAGTGAAGAGAAACCTTACTCCTGCAGCAAGTACACGATACACTTTAGACAATAGTGTGCCTGCAGCTTTGTTTAAACAGTTTGGGGAAGGTCCTTTCCTGTTTCAGCATGACAGTGCCCCTGTGAACAAAGCTGTGTGTGAATTAACCAGCCAACAAGCTACCATCATATTCAACCCACTGAACTCTATTAAAGCCACTCTCCACCTTCTTCTGAAAGAAGACTTCAGCCTGAACTGTTCAGAAACACAGTAGATGGAAAAAAGGAACTTATAATTTAGCCAAAGGCTGATTTTTCTTTTATCATTTCTAAAGAGTTAAAAGTTGTTTAATGTTGGCTGTGTGTGTAAGTGAAAACATGTCAGCGCAGAGACTCGTGTGTGCAGGTTTTCATGCTACAGGTTTCACTGCAACAGCTGCAGGCTCACCTGTTCACACAGTCACACCGTGGGGGACTCTCCTCCCCCCTGAGGACAAACTACAGAGTTAACCTTGAATTTCAGGTTTAATAAATGCTTTCTTGGTTAGGCTTATGTGTCAGGCAGTTATGGTTTAAAGGACTGTTTTGTCCAAATAACTAAACATACAATGGAGGTGAACAGAATATTGTTTGTTTTTCACAGAGAATGTCTGTCCAAACACAGTGTCCCAGTTTCTCTCCATTTTACACAAACTTCCCTTCAACAGTTTCATTGGGAATATTTCTTCAGTAAAAAGCAGATCCTTTGGGCTGGTAGTAAAGCAAGATGTCCTCAGAAGTATTGTAGTACAAGAGTGTGTGTGTGTGTGTGTTTGGCTCCTGTGTGTAAAACTGGTGAATAAGACAACAATGGATGAGCAGCCACACACTTGTCAGTGTTAGACATCATTCCCTGTGTTTTCCCTGTGGGGGGTTTTTATGCATCTAAGTTAAAGTTGGTCAAAGAATTGTGTGTATTTTTCTTGAAACATAAAACAATGTTCCCACAACGTCTCATAATGTTCCCTACAGGCTCTGAAAATGTTATGGAGGAAACATTTGCAATGTTCATAGAGCATTTTGCAGAGGTTTATGCAGATCACTCAGAAAAAGTCAGAACGTTTCAAAGGAAATTTCTCCTGCCGCTAAATGTAAACATGAACGTGCACAAATAACCGGAGCTGCTGTTTATCAGGCAGGAACATCCTCTGTTCAGAGCTCTTTCTTATGTCACTTTAAAGGGATTTAGCCACCTATAAAGATTTTTCTTATCGGTGCAACAAACATCTTAATAAATCAAACATCTTATGGAAATGTGACACTGATACTGAGGAGCAGTTACTCCAGATTACACTGTGCAGTCCCCTCTGCTTCCACACACAGGTCTTTGTAGTCTGTCACAGTTTGAAATCACATTTTAATTTGGCTGAAGTTCTTTGAATTTGTCTTTTTATGTGTCCTTGACTAACTCTGCCGCAGTGATTCAGGGGCATGCTGCTCTGTTCAGCTGACCGCTCGCATACAACACATGTTTTGTTTGGTTCATACGTCACAATTTTCCTTCCACAGAGTTTTCTCACAGTTAAAAACACTCAACATGGCCTCACATAATGCACTGTACACCCAACTGCACGGAGAGACAGGCGGAAGCTCGGAAGTTCGTCCATTTACCTGCTGCTGATTGGGTCCCATGTGACCCATCGATACATGGACTCTGATCGCGTTGCCTCAAGTGAATTGTTGAAAATTTCAGACTCCTCAGTGTTGATCACTATCTCCCTAAAATGTAATGTGAATACTCCAACGTCACTTTCAGGACCTGACTCCAAATGTAAAAACTAAAAATGTTATTTTTTTTCGGGACAGTTAAAATAAGAAGGTGATGTGGAGAATTCTGTCGTTCTGTAAATAATTCTGTAGATAATTTATCAATGAATCAGAGATCGTTATGTAACCCTTTGAAATTGGCCAGTGTGTCAGTCTGGAAGAAGAACACTGTCTTTGTCCGGTGTGCCATCTGAATGTTGTGTTTTTATCTTATGCAACAAAATATTGCATGGTTACCTATTAAAAACGAACTAATTTCCATAAGGTGAGTTTTCAGAACATAAATGATGCATAAAGACTGAGTCAGCATGTGTGATGGACCAAATGTGTGGAATGACACAGGACTGACACAGGAGTTAAGACTGTGAACGGGAAACACCTACATTCGTCCCCCAGGGAGATGCTAAATTTAAGTGGAAAATTCAAAATAGAGCAGTGTCATGGCATGAAAAAGAAGATCTGTGGACTGATATGTTGTGACATTTCCATACACATGAGGACCGTTTCAGATAAAAGGATTTGTTCCAGTCTGGTTTTAATCCACGTCTGCACAATCAGCTCCTTTCATTAACCTTCTGTCATATATATGTTCTCATACAACTATTCTTTTCTTCAGCTTGTCATTGTTGTCATCTCTGTTTTGGGGTGATTATTTTTGTCTGTGGAAAAGAAGTGATGGCAATGATACAGACCAACTAATCATTAAAAACAAACAAATGGGCAGTGTACAGGGAGGATTTGAAACTATGACTCAGCCACTACTACTCCAGACAGCATGTGTTTCCATGTGCCACGACCTGCGCAGATAGAATTGCAGCCTGACAACACCCATTGGCTGAAAGTAGGTCAAGTTTAGATTCACATCATTCTTCACTGTGGCACTACAGTGGATTATTTCCTCGCTGCACAGATTTACAGTTGAATGCAGCAGCTGTCGCTCGGTTGTGATACCTCAGTGGTTTGGGGGATCTCATTCATATTTCTGAACACAGTTCATCTGATGGAAGAAACTGTTCCAGGCAGGAATCTAATCTGTCACAAAATGAAGCTGCTTTATTCATAAAGAGCAGGACTGGTCTGACTCTGAGAGCACAGTTTGAATCCAAATGAGTTTTAGTTGAAAGCAAATTAGTCATGAAAATGTGCTCTTACACTGAGAAAACCCATTAAAATGGAATCTATTGTTCTTTCATGTCTTTGCTCTGGGTGTTTGATTCCTTTTTATTTCTAGTTAATATTAAAACCAGTTTATGAAATACCAGTATATACATTTAAGTTTAAAAAAAAAGATATTTAAACGTGGGCCCGAGCTGTTCTCCCAGGTTTCTGATGACAAATGATTGAATAGTGTTTTCAGAGAAAATTACCCACAGTGATAATTCTGGAAAATGTTTTTGGTCAGGTTGAAAATATAACTACACGACTTGAAACTAACTAAGTTGATGTGTAAATGGAGCATCAGTCCATCGCACAGTTATATGTTGACGTACCTGCTCTAAATACCCTGCGGTGCTGCATTTGCAAGAAAATTACACAGGAACAATTGAAACATGAAAGTGTTTGGTAATGGGCTGAAACTTCAGTTCATGACAGGCAATATATGTGATTGATGTGTCTCAATGGGAAACAAGTGTAAACCACGCAGTCTGTCGACAAAACACGTAAGAAAACCACAAAATCTTTTATAGATCATATAGTTTATAACTTCCCTCAGCACATACATAAGTGACTAATTCACTTGAATATAAAAAAAATAGGTATGTTGTCATGGTTCTAGTTCATTCATCGTTTCATTTCTTCAGTTTTTTTTTTTTTTTTTTTGTGCAAACATGTTCTGATTCTTCTGTGATTTCAGACACTGCCGCTCTCACCTGCCTGCCTTTTTCCCTCCAGTAGAATCATCTAAACTGCTCCTCCTCCTCACTCACCTGCTCACCTGTTTCTCGTTTCCTCATGCTCTACAGGATATATACTGGTCAGTTTCCACTTGCTCTCACGTGGGCTATCTTTGTGCCATGTGTCTTAGCCTTCTGTTCTTTACTTGACTGTTTTGATGCTGGTCTTGTTTTGGACCTTTCCTGTGCTTTTTTTGGATTTTGCCTCAGATCAACCCTTTGCACTTTGTATCCCAGCCTGGATTTTTAAATCCCTGTTTATTTTTGTTTGTTTGTTTTTTTTCTAAGAAAAGACTCTTTATGTCTACATCTGCCTCCAGAGTTGTGCCCTTGCGTCCCTTGTGATAACTGTGACACATGTATTACCAGTCCTGAAAGATCTTGACCCAAGTTTGATTTACCAGTTGATAGTTGAGTAAATAACCATTTTTATAACTTGCATTTCTGAGTAAAAAAAAACTGTTAGCACTAGTTTCCTTTAATTATTGTTCCTATATTTGAGCCTTTTGTATTAATGGCTACAGGTGAAAAACATAAATGTGAAGAATCTGAAAATAAATACCACAGAAAATACTTGCTTTCATTATTGATTAATCAATTTTTTTCAATTATTTTATTAATTGTTTCTTCTATGACACACGATTGTCAAAAATGCCCCTTACAGCTTCACAGAGCTGATCCAAGTGTTTTGTTCAACCAGTGATCCAAACACCCAAAAATATTTAGTTTACAGTGATATAAAATAAAGCACTCTGTGTAACATTAACATAATTCTCAGCTCAGTATGCGTTATATTAACGCTCTTATGGACATTACTGCAATATTACCTCTTTTTTCACATACTTTATCTGAATGTACATACCTTGCAACGTTGCACATTATTTGTGCAGACTGTCCTTCTCCTAGTACTCTTTTTATTTAGTAGTTTTTAGTTTTATGGGACTTCCTTGCATGTGTAACATACCTGGCAATAAAGTGTTTCTGATTCTGACAGTCCGTGAAGGTAGCATGGTCCAAGCGGCCGCTCAGATCTCTGAAGCTGTTCCTTTTTTTTTTTCCCACGCTCCTGAACGCGCCGCGAGAAGTGTTCCCGCCCTCCCGGTGCTTTGACGTCACCGGCGTCCGTCTGCGCACATGGATGGAGAAGTGTAGAGGCTCCGCCAAAGCCCCGCTCCCTCCGCCCTCCTCCTCCAGCTATTTGTCAGGCAGCCTCAACGACAGGCAGCCAGCCGCTCGCCGTCCTGCTGCCGTGCGGAGTCCCGTCTTCTCCCTCCGAGCCCCGGCGTCTTTTTTTCTACCGACCGCGAGGATCCCCACGGGCCGGCTAGCGAGTTCGGACGCGTCTCTTTTCTTGGGGGGGGAAATTCAGTCTTAGTGAGCTTTGTTCTCCAGTTGCCCTTCAAGACATATGGAGAAAATGGCCAGACCTCTTCCTATAAACCCAACTTTCCTGCCGCCGACTCACTGCGTACTGAAATCCCTGCTGGAAAACCCGCTGAAGCTGCCCTTCCATCACGATGAAGGTACGTGGTGTTTCTCCGCAGCTCGTTATTTTCATTCTGCAGACAACCACTGTTTTCACAGTTAAGCCGCAGTGAAGGACACAGGTCAACAAAATCCACCGGCAGTCATTCCTCCTAACATTCTACGATCTTCGTGGAAAAAGAAACAATGTGATCTTATTAGTCGGGAGGCGGCAGAGATGCGTAAAACAGAAAGCCGACTGTCTCGGCTGGATGTTGGTTGACTGACAGGTTGACGCGAACTGCAGCTCAAGCTAACGAGCTATTTCAGTTTGCGCTTATGATCAAATTAGCATCATTCAGACGCAGTTGCATGTGTTAATATTGTGAGTGTAACTCAGAGGTGCGTTTATGACCTTTAAACCCTCTTGTCTTCAGTGGGATTTATATTAGTGATACCACAAGCTGTCGATAGAGGGCGTCTTTTCTGCTCCTCAGCTGTTATTAAAGCGTACATTGCACCCTCTGTTTGTATTGTTGAATGTAGAGTGTCATTACATCATCTGAATCAGAATGGAGACCTAATTCATAATCTTAAAGGGTCAGTTCACCCAAATTACAGCGGTTTTTTCCCAGTTAGCCATGCAAATGTCTTTGCTTTTATCTGTACATTAAAACGTCTGCATCGTACTGAGGCTTTTCCGCACCGCTCCAGTAGGATACAGGTGTGTAGAGTTTTGTTTTTGCTCACAGTATTGAAAAATTACACACCAGCATGTATAAAGACATGATGAACCGACAGCTTTCAGTATTTTTTTTTTTTTCTTTTGGTTGAAATTTAAAAAAAAAAAAAACAAAATTCCCAGTTATGTTTTTCCTCCCTCTGGGAAAACTGACCCTTCAAGATGAAACCCCAGGCATACTTTCTATTTATACCCATGCACTGACCCGTGATCCTCCTCTGCAGTGAGACAATGAAATGACTGTGTGCAAACATTCACAGAATTTGGGAAAGACAAGGAGAAAGAGAAGAAGCTGGATGATGAGAGCAGCGCGGCCAGCCACCCACAGTCGGCCTTCCTCGGCCCGACCCTCTGGGACAAGACCCTGCCCTACGATGGGGACAACTTTCAGCTGGAGTACATGGATCTGGAGGAGTTCCTGTCAGAGAACGGCATCCCCGCGAACACAGCGCAGAGCGACCAGGCTCAGCAGGCAGCACAGCCGTCACAGGCCCCTCTCCAGCAGGCCCCACCACCCGCCCCTCCCACGCCCTCGGTGGTGGACCTAAGCAGCCGCGCCACTACCTCGGTTCACACAGCCATGGCGCCTCAGACCTGCCTCCACAGCCCCAGCACAGCAGGTAGGAAGCATGCGCAGCGGAGCCTTATGTGCACCTGAAATTACACCTGCACTCGGGGACGGGGGGGGGGTTCACGCGCTTGTTCACGCCTCCTCTGTGTCAGGGGAGGCTCTGCGCTGCTGTTTGCTTACCTGCCACACACACACACAAACACACTCACACTTTCCATCCGCCATTAGAGTAACTATCAGCCCTGAGATGCTAAGAGAGCATCTCTTTGTGACCCTGAAGGCATCGGCTCAGAGCTGTTGTAGAGCTGTTTCACATTTAGCGCCTGCTGATAAGCCTCTCCTGGTTAGAGTATTTGGCTCCAGGTTAGATACACACTAACACACTTCAGCCCTGATTTAGAACTGGACTTAAGAGCCCCACGGTTCAGGCTAAACAAATTCAAGTCCAGGGATGCAGGGATCTGATTCATGAAGCTCTGATCGGCAGAAAAGGGCCTTGACTCATGTTTACTACAGTTTTTTGTGTTGTGGTGTTAAAGGTATGTTTATTTTTATTAAAATGAATTCCCCGCAGGCTTTGGTGATGACTGATTAAAAGTTGCTTGTGTTAGTCAGAAACGTGATTCTGACTAACACAAGCAGAATCAGAAATAATTAGATTGTGCTGGACTTCATTTAGCCTTTGTTGTGCAGTGTAGACCCAGTGAGATAAATCTCTTATGAATTTTGAGATATTTTTCTGAAGATGTTATTAAATGACTTTATCCTTTGGCTCTGCACAATAGAACCTGCATGGAATCATCAACATATTTAAAATGTAAAGAAAGACAGAGGTGTGAACATAAACGCTGATACAAACCCGTTTATCTCTTTACAGTCAGATTATTTCAGGTCTAAGTTCAGTTTCAGTGATAAAATGGAGCTGTTCATTAAGCAAATCTTATTATTCTAATGAACTGACATGAAGTAGGCAGTTTGTATTTAGACTGAAGCATTTAACGGTGTAACTGAGTGTGTTAAGCTGCTGCCAGACACTATTTGGGTTTTCAATTCACCAGACACCAGAGCGATTTGAATCATTTAAAGGTCCGACCTTCTCTGTAAACATGAACAGAGCAAATTCCTCCACGGGCCAAACCCTGCCACTGCACAGGAGACGGTTAGTGTTTCACATCCACAGTCAGCACAAAGAGCCTCCTGACAGAAGATCTGACGATATGTGACAGATAAACAGGTGGAGCGTTCAGAGGGTCATGGTGTGTGATGCTGTAAATGCTCTGTTTATGTGTGTTTTAACTGTAAACGCCGTTTATGAAGTTCCTGATAGAGTGTGTGAACGCACCAGTGTGTCACGTATTCAGATCACAATCAACCAAACACAGATCAACCTTCTGTGCAGCTGTGTATTGATCTGAGTGATGATAAGAGACCTGATGATTATGGAGTGGTGAATTGTGATTAATCACCAAGACTGATTTTGACCTGGCCGCTCCGTCAGTCATTTTTCAGCTTAATTACATGAAATGCGACCGGCCCTGTTTGCTGGTTGTCGGGCGAAATCGCCCCTGAACGCCTCCCTGAACGAGCCACAAAACGCGGAGCCCCATAGTTGGTGTTGTGTTCGGTCTGTCTGTGCCAAATGTCGGCAGATGTTGTGGATCTCCACAGCTGGTGTACACCGCACAAACACTTCCTCTCAGTGTGTTGTTTCTTATAGTTAGTAAGATTAGGAAGGAAGAAACCCTAATGAGGGTGTAAACACTGTGTTACATTCAGTGTAGTGTGCTAAATACATTACAGGGCGTCCGGTGAGTGAGTGTCTCAGTATAAGTGAACTCAATTTACTTCTATCGAAATGAATACAGTCCAGACAAGACAATCAGAATCTTCACCGGTGTTCAGACAGTAATTAATCGATCAATCACAGCGTGTTTACAGCATGGCTTTACAGTCTAATAATAACAGACTGAACTGAGATGGTTTCAGCCACTTTCACATCCCTGATGGTCTCCCACCTGCCCAGCTCCTCTCTGCAGTAACAACCACCTAACAAATTATTATTTGTGATCAATTGTGAAAAAACAATTGGTTAAAAATAATCATCACAAGCCTGAAGAGAAATCGGTAATGATAATCAATTGTTTGTTTTGTCCAACCACCACAAAAAGTTGACATGATAAATAATAAAGTTAACAAAATTGTTTGACAGTTGACTAATTGATCGCCTGACAATTAGTGGGGATGTTACTGTAGGTCATGTGAGCCATCTCAGGTGCATCAAACATTAGTTGTGTTAGCTGAATTAATTCGTCTGTTCCTCTAAAGTTGCTAATATGAGTGCAAACAACACAAAGTTTACACACATGCACCTGCTGCCAGTTTAACAGTGACTGTTCATACAAGAATAAGCAGAATAAGCTCAAATCTGAGATTAGAGCAGTCAGATACACGTACGTTCCAGAGGAAGCACATCTGTACACGACTGTTTATTCCATAGTGAGTGCACATGTGCAGCAGCAGAACTTCAGCTTGTATGTGTGTGTGTGTGTGTGTGTGTGTGTGTTGTGTTTGGGTCTTGTCTTCTTCACATTTCACGTGAACGCGGCTGGGGTTTCCTGCAGCGTGCCAGACCATGTGACGGACACATGCAGGCGCCGTGTGCAGCTCCGAGCTGCAAACAGGAGCTTGTCACGGCATGAACCTGCCTGCCTCTCTTCTCTTCTCTTCTTTCCTCCCTCCCTCACTCACTCTCGCTTCCACCCTCCCCTCTCCGCTCCCCGCTTCCCGTCCAGTGTTGCTCTCCCTCCCTCGCCGGGCTCGGCTCCGACACAGCCTGGACTCGGAGCCAAAGCACAGGCTGTACCCTGCAGAGATCACATGGACTCGGGTGTGCTTTTGTCACGTGCACGCAATATTGTTCCAGCTCGCCGAGTCTCGTCTCGTCTAAGCAGCCTCTCCACTGCCACCACCACCACCCACAACAACCACAATCCCTCTGTGCCTGCGCTCTGCTTGCAAGCAGTCTAACACACAGCTGATAACACTGTTATCAGTACCAACAAACAAATGAAAGAAAGAACGGGCGTTTCTGTGTTTTCTCTGCAGAGACGCTGAGGGTCTGTGTCAGGGCCGGTTCAGGAGATGGACCCAGTGCTCTGCTGGCAGGGGCCAAAGGGGAAGTCAGATGTAGGAGGGGTCAAAGGGTGTGTTGTGGTACATTCCAGTGTGTTAGTCGAGGCGAAGGGGCTCAGAGTGAGACATAAACCTGCACATTTGAGGAATTAAACATGGAGGTTGTATCTTTATCCACCTGTAGAAATAATTAAGTGTGAAGCATCAGTCTGTCAGGACTTATCAGACATGCACTCAGATAACTATCCCCTTTTAAATTTGATCTTTCCCACTGTTGAAGCAGCCAGTTTCCTCTGGCCTGGTCTCTTGCAAACCGAGCAGCGCTCCTCTCGAATGTCTCGTCATGTGGCCTGTGGACAGGATCAGCGTGTCCTGCATGAGTGACCAGGAGGAAGTCCTCTTCACTTGAATGTCATGCGGCCTAATACTTTATCAGTCAAATAAACTATAAGGCTGGTTTATTTTTCTTGAAATTACCAAAACCCACAACGTGTTAGTCCATCCCTCAGTACTATCTGACTTCATTCCCTCTGAAGATGTAAATGTTTAGAAACGTGTCACAGAAATAGAGTGTTATATTTTAAAAGGCTCAGAAATGTCCTAAAACAGCTTTTAAACAGACGTTACTCAAACCGGAGGAGGTAGCGGGACTATTTTCAGTGGCGGATTAATACACATTGGGTGCTCCAGTGAGTATTTGTGGCAGCAGGACAGTGTGTGTGTGTGTGTGTGTGTGTGTGTGTGTGTGTGTGTGTGGGACCGAGTCAAAATAAGCTTGGATTATCACACAGGCTTTGAAAAGTTAATTGTCTGTGTTTTCATGAGATTTTTTGACAAAGATAAAATACAGAATATCATTTTCTTTTTTGGGGCTTTTTTTTGTGAAGGAGCTCGTCCTTCAAAAGAAGGAAACACCTGCTGCTGTCGTCTCGTTAAATTCTGGAACGATTTTAAATCCAATTGGCCTCCAAAGTGCAGACTCTGAGAGGAGGAGGAGGAGGAGGAGGTTAGCACTGTCGCCTCACAGCAAGACAGTTCCAGGTTTGAACCCCGGTCTGAGCTCGTCTGTTTGGAGTTTACATGTTCTCCCTGCTGGGTTCTCTCCAGGTACTCCGGCTTCCTCCCACAATCACAAAAACATGGGTTAGGTGTGAGTGTGTGCGTGTGTGGTTCCTGGTTCATCTAGCGTGACAATAACTTGCCGGTGTGTGTGTGTCTGTCTGTGTGTGTAAATAGATAAAATACTCTCATGCCAGATTAAAACTAGTTCCACAGGTATTTCATCAAGAGGCCTGTGTATTCCAGCTCTGGTCTTCTGGTCTACCTTTCCTGGCATGTTAATTTTAGATTTCCTGTTCGGCGGGGGGGTATTTTTTTTCAACAACTTCCTCTCCCCTGGAATGTGTCGTACATTAGTTAAGCACGTCACAGATCAATGAACAGGCTTGTACGTCTACTTTTAGCCCGAATCATGCTAAGGTGAGGCGGGCTATTTTCAGGTGTGTGTGCAGACCTGACCGATTATCCAACACATTACTGAAGTGGTTTATCGTCTATCGTAATAGTTACAATTAATTATCTGTTGATCGATTAATCAACGACTTGTTTTAGCCGGAGAAGAATCATGATGTTTTAAGAGTGCGTTTGTGTAGTTTGGTTTTGAACTTGTGCTCGGACAGAACAAAATATTCTGGAAAATGTTGATGCACAATTTTCACTGTTCTCTGACATTTTATTGACTAAACAATCATTTAATCCATAAAATAACTGGCTGATCAACATCGACTTCTGGAGAGTATATTTCAAACTAGTGTCTGAGAATGTGGTCGTGGTTGTTGTGTTCTCACTGGTGAATGTTTCCACATTTGTGCTCCGTTTTATGAGGTGATAATTGGAAGGCTTAATAGCTGTGCATAGTTTTTCAAGGGAGCACTGATCAGTGACAGCAGGGAAATTTTGTTTTCCTCGAGCTGAATGAGAAAATCAGAGGCGGTGTGGCACTCACTTGAGGTTTTCACATCTCTGGTGAAGAAGCCCATCACTTCCTCTGGGTAGGACTGTGCCTCCTGACGTACAGATAGCACAGGCCAAACACAGGCTTCCTGTTTGTTCCTGGTTCGCACACAGAAAGCAGCCAGAGCCGAATCTGATGGCCCCTTCTCAAATCTCAAATCAGATGTACACTCTGACCGAAGGTCAGCGGCATTGACTGGCTGTCATGGCAGGCTCACAAGTACAAAAATCTAGGTCATGATGTACAAGCTGCCTGCGGATCAGCAGCTCGTGAAAAAGCTCGCTGCACTTTGCTGCTTTCGGTCGTGTTCCCTGTTGTGTTGTTCGTCAAGGTTTTAGTGTCGAGCAGGGAATGCAGGTGTGGTGTGAATCAGAAAACAAATTGGAGCTAATGTGATAAATCACAGAGTAATTGCTCCATCCATCAGCGAGCCAGTAAACTCAATCGCCCTCCGCTGGTCGGCCCCTCAAGTCCACAATTTATGAGGGCGTGCAGCGGCTCGGTGAGGAGCGGATCACCTCCAGACTGTTCAAAGACAAAATGTGGTGGTTTGAGATCAGCCGACAGCAGCTGCTGATACCTGCACAGGCTGCAGACAAATCAGCTGATGTGTTAGTGTGTGTTTACCTGTGTTTTTAAAGCTTGTGTGACAGCACCACCTGCTGGTCAGACGAGGATCATACTTCTCTGTGCAGACAAAATGTTGTTTTTCCAGTAAAGCAGTCACCTGCTCTCGAGCTTTACATCTGCCCCGACGCTCAGGCTTCAGCTGGCGAGTCAGAGTCTGACATGTCTTCAAGAATCAGCCCTCGAACGCACAAACATGTGAGCTCAGAGGGAAGAAAGGCGGCATTCAGCTCCCCCTCAGAGGCCTCCCCCTCAGAGCGAGAGGCTCTCAGCAGAGTCACCCGCCGCTGCTCCTCCGGTGTCCTCTGTCCAGCTTTAAGAGCTTCACAGAAAAGATTTGATGACGAGCACTCGCTCCTGACCTTACATAACCAATTATCCCGAATGGAAGTGGCACCTGGAACACTGATGGTGCCATTTCTGCCATTAGGGTTGAACTCAGAGGTGCTTAGAGTTTGGTTCCTGCTGATTTCACCATCTCTAACAAAGAATTAGAGGTTTTCAGCACTCATCAAGGAAATAGCCCAATTATGTGCTCTTGCAGGCACTTGTTAATATCTGTTCTTTTCCTTTACAGCACTGCCCTCAGCCCGAGACACCCCCAGCCCCATCGACCCAGAGTCCATTCAGGTGCCCGTGACCTACGAGCCCGACCCGGCAGACCTGGCTCTGTCCAGCGTGCCCGGCCAGGAAATGTTCGACCCCAGGAAACGCAAATTCTCCGCCGAGGAGCTGAAGCCACAGCCCATGATCAAAAAAGCCCGGAAGGTCTTCATTCCCGAAGACCTGAAGGTGACCTGCTGCTCTAAGATTTAGCCGGTGATCTGAGATTAGATCCGGTGTTAGAACCCATTGTTATGTAAGCCAGCGAGGGTCTAAGGCAGGTTAAGCCCTGAGGGGAGGTAGACCCTGGACTAAAAGCCAAACAAGCTTCATTCTCCAGCAAGAGGAAGAAATGAAGTGGTTTAAAATCCATTTTTTTAAAAAGCAGCAAAAGCTTGATTAGTTAGTTTTGAGTAAGTTTGAAGATTATGAAGCCGACTATCTTTTGGTAACTGACTACTTTTGATGCTTGGTGCTGTGACATCCAAAGAAATACACTGACAGACCTGAAGAGCTTTTTATAAAACATAATGACATGGTCAGAGTGAAGAGACAAAGAGTAAAAGTACAACCTTAACTGTGTTTTTAAACAGGAAATCATCGCATTCACAAAAGTAAAATTCAGAGGGGGGAGGCAGAAAACTCATTATTTCACACCTCAATAGATTTTAAAGTATTAGTAATAATTCACTCAACAGCAATTTGGGTCAAACTGGTAGTTCAGGTAGTTTAGTTTGGATGAATCACACTCTGATGAACTACAGACACAGAATGATGATGAGCTCCAGGGTTTTCATCGGAGGGTCTGTGGTCCTCCACAGGCTGGAGGAGTGTCTGAGGAGTCAGTGAGGGAAACGGATCAGAACTTGACAATCTGAAGATGTTGTTGCTGATTGGTGATAGAGTCCTGACCCGTCTGCTCATTCTGCTCCTCAGGACGACAAGTACTGGGCCCGGCGCAGAAAGAACAATGTGGCGGCCAAGCGGTCACGGGACGCGCGGCGGCTGAAGGAGAACCAGATCGCCATCCGGGCCAGCTTCCTGGAGAAGGAGAACGCCGCTCTCCGCATGGAGGTAGCGGACTTGAGGAAGGAGCTGGGCCGCTGCAAGAACATTCTGGCTAAATACGAGGCCCGACACGGGCCCCTGTGAGCCCCAAAAACCCCCAACACCCCCCACCACCACTGAACCCCCCCTCCTTTACTGCCCTAACCCCGCGTCCCTCGAGTTTGAAGGACAATGTGTCTCTTTTGGTGGCACTGCCTCCTCCTCCTCCACCATCCCCACAAACCTCCCACCTCCTCCCCCCTACTCCCCCCTCCAACCAACACACACCTGTATGATTCTGGTATTATAACTGTCATTTTGACTTCTATCCTAAGCTTCGATTTGTCTGTTCCTTCTTTCATTTTCTGTACACATCGTTCAACTGAATATATATACATATACATAGATAAATATATATTTACACATGCATACTTCCCACTTTAATGTACTGTGAGGAGTTATGAGCCAACCCACCAGCTGAGTCCCCCCTCCACCCACCACCCCCCGCCGCTACCTTCCACGTTTGAGAAACGATGCCATGCTGTTTGTTGTTCACTTTCATACCAATTTTATACGTGACATCAGGACTGAAAGCAGTCATTTCCTGTTTCTCCTCTTCTTCGTCTGTGTTACAACCATGTGATGTGTCAGAGCCTGCTTCAACCCCCCAAACCGGGTGTTTTTAAGCCTGTAAGGTTCGTTTTTCCTCCTATCAGCGACATCGTCTTTAACCCTTTATGAACTCCTTTCTTGATGTTCATGTTGTGTGACAGTTGTCTAACCCCCCCCCTCGCCCAGCGTTCTCACACAGCTCCCCTCTAACAGCATCCTTGGTATTTTAACGTTCAGATAGCACTTAAAAAGAAATCTTTTTTCCTGTGCAATCGTGATGTAGATTTGCCGTTTTTTAAAAAAACACTGTATTGGTTTTTCTTCATCACCCGGACACTGAGCAATAATTCCTGTCCAGAACTAAACTGACGTGACTACGTCTGACGTTCCTCACCCATCCCTGCTCTCCCACCCCCCTCAATGGCAGATCACTACCTAGTCTCCCCCTTTTTCACCTCACATCTTAGCTCTACTCCGTTAACTGAGGTAACCTTAGTTGACCTGTGCACTAATGCGTGTCTCACAATCTGATCCGGTGCAATGTTTCCACTCGCTCAAAGTTTCCTCCGCCTCATATTTATCTACCTTTTATTTCTCAGATGGAAGATTGTTGTTTTTTTTATATATATATTCTGTTGATATAATTGTTAGTATTAATACTGCTCTTGACATCGTTATCGTTTAGCCTCCTCCTTGTTTTCAGATTTAAGCATGATTTCTTTCACAGAACGAAAAGCTATCTTCAAACAAATCTGTTGATAATTCTTTTTGCTTCTGTTTAACTCTAGCATGATCAGTGAGTGTTTTTATTTTAGAAATCAACAGATGTCTGTAGTCTCTCTTTGTTGCTCTATGTCTGCCTTCTTTTTAAAGATGGCTGTATGAATGTAAAAGATGTTGACAAAAAAAAAGTTGGATGGTGTTGTCCAATACTGTGGTTAACCCAATCGATTTGTTTACTACAAACCAAACGATTCACAACAGAGATGATATATTGGTTACAAGAGATATGTTTATATAAACCTATTCTATAAGTTGTTCTTTTTGTACAGTATTTTTCCTATACATTACTGAACTATGTATTTTAAAGGCACAACAGATCCAGAATATTATAAAAAATACAAATATATAACTCAAAGACAAATGCATATAGTGGTATTTTAATATTCTATATTAGCTAGGATGTGGTCGTTTTACAGAGATTTGTCAATATTCAGCAGCACCCGAACCCCCTGGGTTATTATTATCAGCAGTACTATTATTATAACTATGACAACACTCCTGCTTATAGGCTCCCACATCATGTTAATCCCATTAAACACAAAGGAATCAGAAGCACCAAAACAAAATGCAGTCCAGAAGAGAGAATGTACTGTCCGGCCTTTTCTAAAATCCATCAGTTCACATTCAACACGAAAACACGCTTTGTTGTCTTTGTTGAAGTTACTATGAAGGAAGGGAAACCTGTAGCTGGTCTCTATCGCTGCTGTGTGTGTGTGTGTGTGTGTGATTGGTTCCTTCAGCCAGTGCAGTTGTAGTGTGTCCCTGAGCCTGAGTGATGGACACTGAGAAGCTTTCGAAGGCTTACAGTGGAGTCCCCCCAGACTTCAGCTGTGTCGTCCTGTAGAGCTGCAGAGCTTTGTGCTAATCAGTCAGAGCTGGGACATGACTGATGTGTGTGATTTTTTTAAGACTGATACTGACATGTCTGATCGTCTGTGTGGAAGTTCAGGTGTGCAAATATTAAAAGGGAATAATGTAAAAGAATAATTGCAACAAGACTTGGTATCTGTGCATTAAATATGAAGCTGCATCCTGTTAGCTTCGCTTAGCTTAAAGACCGGAAACAATGGGAAACAGCTTAGCCTACACCAGGAGCAGCTCTAAAATCTGTACAAAAAACTGTGTGTTTTTGTGCAGATTAAACAAATGAAATGTAGGGTGTTTTTCTGTGAGCTTTGGGATCACTGGTAGGCAGATCCTGTGACCTCTGGACAGAGCCGGACTGGCTGTTTCCACCTGTTTGCAGTCTCTGCACTAAGCTATGCTAACCAGCTACAGGCTACAGCCTTAAATTGACTGTACAGATATGAGAGTGGTATCAACCAGCTTCTCATCTAACTGTCTGCAAGAAAAACTAATATTTTAATCCAAAAGAAAATTCATTTTCTATTTGTGTCCGTATGATGTAAGATGAAAACAATCCTCTGGAAAAAGAAAAGTTTTTCTTTTTGTTAAAAAAAAAAAGAAAGAAACAAAACAAAAATCAATGCACTTCTATAAATATTTTTATAAAATTAAGTTTTTTTTCTTTCTCTGTAATAATCATGCCTTTAACACATGGGAATAGAAATTCAGTGTGTTGAACTTTTATTTTGTCAAGCATCATGTGCACACAAATGGAAAATGAAGCTGGAGAAATGGTTTTATTTAAATACTAGCAGCAGTGGACGCCCATCAGTTTACTCTGTCTTAAAATTTGGGTCGTCAGAGTCAAAAACAAAACATCAGAAAATTTAAAAACATAATCAGAGTCAGTATCAGTCAGTAAAACATCACAGGGACCCGTCAGTCTGATCCCGGTCCAGACTTGGCAGATGAG
This sequence comes from Toxotes lorentzi, assembly GCA_037833715.1. Taxonomy (NCBI): domain Eukaryota; kingdom Metazoa; phylum Chordata; class Actinopteri; family Toxotidae; genus Toxotes; species Toxotes lorentzi. The sequence continues at coordinate 1,941,044 of JBBMJY010000010.1, read as the reverse complement.
TTTTTCTAGCCACAAACTTTCGTCTTAGTGTTTTTGCGCTTTAGAGGGTTTTTCCCTTCTGCATCTTTTCTGCACAGACGCACTCGAGTGTGAACAGGGTTTTAAAGAAGAGTGAAGACTGGAACGATGCCTCCCCGATCTGTGGAGCATCTTTTCATGGAATCATCATATATATATATAAATATATATATAGGAAAAAGCCAATAATTAATCCATGCGTATCCCAAAATTACCTCACTGTCGAGTGATTTCACTACCTCACCCGGAAATGTTAACCATAATTCTGAGTCTATTCCAGTGCCTTGAATACACTGACTGTTCCCCAGTCTCTCAGCAATGTAAAGATCTCATCGCAGCACCACTCGGATAGGTTCAGATCTGCACTGAAGGGCTTCTTAGTGCATCAAAAATCTATATATTATATACAGTGACAACTGATTTCATTTCTTATTTTGGACATTGCAACAGACTTGTAACCATTGTATTCATGGCAACACCAACGGACTGTTTCAGAGTGTGTAAAAATACAACATAAAGGAGTATTCGGTCTTGCTTGTCATGGAATGGATGCATAACATTTCTCTGTGCTGTTCAGCCCTCGGCCTCTCTGTCTATCTGTAATTTGTAGTGTCTAATAAAATCCCAATTCTTTTCTGACGTGCTCTGATTTCTCTGCTCATCCGTTCAGAGTGGATCACAAAGACTCAAATTCAAATTCTTAGTTTAGTTTAAATTTATCCAACTGCTTTGATTCAGCTATAAATCAGTCTTTGATGCCTTTGAGAAAATTTGCTTTGTTCATGTAGAGACAAGCTTTCACACACATCTTCAGCTCAGATCCATACAGGATACAGAATCCATGCCGTCACCACAGCGTCCTGATGGGAGCCCCAGATTAGTGTCACCGATTCAGTCTTCAACCAGTTAAGTTTTGCTGTAATGATTGTATGAATTCTTGAGTTATGGCCACAAAAATCACGTTTATGAGAACGGGACGGACAATCTGAAAACATCATCCCATGTTTTTGTTTGGCTGCTTTGTGGATAAAGTTTGTTTAAAGTTGAATGAGACTCTGGTCTGGAGGCGCAGACGTGGGGGAATTATTATTCTTTATTTTCACATTAGAAAGGTGATAATCAGTATATTGGAGGAGCATTCATGTTAATGCAGCACCATTATGCAGCCACTGCAACAGACAAGAAGCAGTTTGTTTTTTTCCCTGCAAAGGCCAGGATCATGTAATCAACAGAACAAACAACAGAATATACAAATATTACAAAACAGAGTGGTTAAGGAAAATCGTTTCAACAAGAGCCACAATTAAAAAATGTGTAATCGCTCAGCTCCGTACATCACTAACAGATAACAACAGAAAGGTAAGGTCATGAGTCAGGAGCCAGTGAGCAAATTTACAAAATGAGACAAAAAGAAGAGCACGAGGTTTCTCCACTGATCAAACCCGGTCAGAACACGGACACCAAACACTGTTCGTCCTAGTGGTGCAAATCAAAAAAAAGAAAAAAAAAAAAGAGAGAGAATCAGTGGAAATACTGGACTACAGTACAAAGGTCGTGCACACACTCTACTGCACGCTGTTCACATTACAAACACAGTGGAACAATTCTGTCTCATCTCACTGCCTGAACTGATTTTCTCTCATTTGGCTCATGAACAAAATCCCACCTCACCTCACCTGTCGCCTTCACACTTCCTGAAATACTGTGAATCACCTACTTACACCGGCCCACCAGCAGGGGGCGCTAAATACTACCAGGATCGACCGAGGACTGCATTTGGATACAAGTCAGAAACAGATCAGATGTGTTGAAAATGAAATGGTTGTTCTATAAAAATGGACAGAAAATGGGAAAACAAACGAATAACTTTGATCATTTCCTTCCTTCATGATCAAGAAACAAGTTCTGACTGCAAATCCATCAAATCTGTATTAACCACTGATCAGGGTTGGGAATCAATCAAACACTTTTTTGGTAAAGAGCAGCTTCAGTTGGTTGGATTCATTTCCTGTTTCAAATCAGATTTTGCCAATTTGTAAGTATTTTACTTTGGCAAAGTTCCTGTGCAACTGCTTGTGTTTGAAAAACATGAGACCTTTGGCTTCTTATAAACGAAAGAACAAAAAAAAGGTTTTGTTTCTACACTGTAACTCCAGCGCTGATACCCGGCCCAGCTCCTGAAAAGAGCTGATTTTTAGCACCTCATATCCCCAGTGTTCAAATCACCAGCTAAAATGGATGAGTCTGAATTCTGACACACAAATGATCCCGAATGTGGAATGTGACTCTCTTCAAGTGATACAAAAGACTATCAAATTTCTCAAATCCTCACGAATGTGCCAAAGTTAACCGTAAGAGTAAAAAGTCCAAATTCTCTCCCTCACTGTCAACTTTTTTTTTTTTCTTTTTTATGTTTTTTTTTTTTTTTTATACACTGAAGTCGTACAAAACAGCTTTTAAAGTAGACGTGTTTGTCAGGCAGACGCTGAAAAACCTGTTCTCCTCCACGTTAGAAAAGAGTAAACCACTTGTGGTCAATATTTTCGTAAACTTTTCAGCTGTCGCTGCAGCTTCAGTGGGCAGTTGAGGGAGTCGGTGTGGAGAACAGGCCCCGCCTCCGCGGTCACGAGTCGAGGAGGGTGTCGGCACTGGGAGCCTTGTAGAGGTATTTCCAGATGGCGTAGTAGTGCACGGCCGCAGCCAGCGCAACGAACACGTGCCAGATGGCGTGGGCGAAGGGGATGACGCCATCACTCTTGAAGAAGAACACACCGAGGCAGTAGATGAGTCCACCACAGGCCAGCTCCTGGAGCCCCTCGGTGTTGCTCTGCAGAACATTAGACAACAGACGTTACATAACAAAACAATTCTCCAGATGGTTATTTGTATTAAATTTACTATTTGTGGCTGCAGAAAGAAAAAAAAAACTTTTTGAATGTTTGAACCAGGCGTTAACAGACACTCCTGTCACACCAGCACTGCAAAACAGAAATTTAGTATCTGATACAAAGCTGAAAAAGAAAAAATAATGGAAACCCTCCAACAACAGTGAGCCCCTAGAACTTCAACAAGGCCCCATGAGGTTCCCTAAGCCCCACTTTGAGTACCACTGCCCTTTAGTGTCAGCAAGAAGAGGAAGTATCACCCCCCCGCTGCAGCAGGCTGCTGAGCTGCTGGGTGATGATTCAGGACATGTAACGAAAGAGAATTTGACTGTAAATAAATTACCATTGACGTCACGACTGATGCTGGGAAAAATCCCATCGTCAAATAGAAGGCCAGCTCCACAAGTTTGTATCTGTGAAAACAAAAAGAAAGGACGTGTTCAGGAGGGAGGGGTTAAAACCAAAATACAGAATCATAAAAACGTGAAGTGTAACAGCAGCAAATTATCTAAAAACACAGGAACAGGAAACCTTTAGATGAATCTTATGGATCCAATAAGTGATTCTGATTCCATAAATCATCTGAACAGGGCTTTTTCCTGCTGCCTCTCATTTACAGACAAATATGACATTAACATTTGTTCTTTAATCTTTATCTTATCAAACACAATGTGAGCAGAGATTTGTTTTAATGACTGTAAAACAAACTATTGCTGTGACAACCTACACGAAGAAAATCTCAGGGCGTCAACAGTCAGTGAAGAGTCCGTGATTCTGACTAAGTGCGAACAATGAAACGAAGCGCAGATGAAACTTGCCAAACCTGCCTTAAAGATTCTGTGATTTTCCATAGTCAAAGCAGACCTGACACCAGGCGGTCAGAGCGGGAGATAGAGGGAGGATGAGGAAACGGAGTGAAAGCACCTTTTTAACCGATGCATGAGTCTGATGGTAGCAGGGCTCTTCAGATGGTAACAGTAACAGGTAGTAATTCACTTGTATCATAAAATGGACACATGGAGATCTGCACATTTTTTTATCCAGATTAATCTGTCAGTCTCTGAATCCATCAGTTAATTGGTTTGATCGATAACATGTAGAAAATATGGATTCATTCATTCATTCATTCATTCAGTCGAGGAGCTAAAACCAGTCAGTTCTTTGGTGACTCACTTTTCATGGTAGTTGAAGACGTAGATGGTTCCAGCAGCAGCCATGAGCCACACAAACCAGCGCATGTGTGCTGCCAGAGGGCCCAGTTCACGCAGGTTTAACCTGAGTAAGGACAAGCACCTGTGTTAGGTCTCCATGTGTGAGAAGCTATAAAGCCCTCTGAGTATATACTGAGTATATACTCACCAAGGTGTGTAGGAGGCAGCAATGAAGAAATAGATAACCACCCTGTCACACATGTGGAAACACTGCTCCACAGACCTGAAACAAACAGGTGAACAGGTGAAATAATCAGGCCTCTGATTATTTGCATGTTCACACAGGGAAGAAAAAGCCTCGGTGTTCAAAGACTTAAGATTTACCATAGCAAAAGGTCTTTAAAAGACTAAGAGCGTTATAAATACTATAAACAGTATACACAGTATGAGCAGTGTATACAATATGAACCACTGTACACAGTTAGAGCCAAAGCATAGACTACTGCACATCATGCAAATCATCAAATTATAAAGTTAGGAGTTTATCTGTTGGACACAGACTGAGACAGAGCAAAGGTTGGACTTGAAATTTCACACCAAATAATGGCGTGAATGCAGTGACATGGACGCTTCCTCGTCAACAGTGAAGCAGCAGTGTGCTGTTGCTCCCAGAGGAGACAGTGATATTAATTCTACTTTCACCACTTGAAATTAGAGACCTGCCGTGCCGCATACTATTACTCTCAGTCTAAATATTACAACAGGAATAGCTGATTGTTTGCCTCCCGCCCTCTGTTGTCGCGTCTGTGTCCTGTATGTCACGTGTATGTGACTTTATGACAGTTTGTACTTTTTCCTGCCAATATGCTGTGTCATCGCTTTCTTTCTCCTGACCTCATGTGGCTCTTCTTCCAGGTGATGATATGAAACACAGTGGAGACCAGGAAAAGGGCACAGAGGCCCATGCCGTACACCCAGGCTGTGATCCTCTCCCAGCGGTTGTCCGACAGACGGTGCAGCAACGCCATGCCCACGAAGGCCGGCACGATGAGAAACTACAGGGACGACCATCAAATGACAGAACAGTAAAAAAAAAAAACACATTTTAGAGCATCAGTGAGGTTGAGCAACTCTTAATTTGAGATTATATGATCGACATTACGAGGTAAATACGAGCCACTCACTGCATGAGTGTAGCAGTTTGCAGCATGCTCATAGCAGGTGGGCTGGTAGCGGCAGTTAGCAGAGGGCCGTCTGTTCATAAACCTGAAACGCACAAATAAAACAAAAATATTAACATCTCTGTGGGGCTGACTGTGCACTGTGCTTCCCTCCAACAAGACTTTATCAAGACAGGGCTGGTGTAAATATTGATTTAAGGACGTAAACAAGCTTCCAGCATTAATATCATAAACAATAAAGGTGTTGTGATTCCTGTATCCACTGCATAACCACCCTGTTTACATGTGTCCACTGATCAAAGGACAGACAGATAACACTGTCACACCAGTCACAGAGTAAACACTGTAAGGCCACTCAAACAGGTAGATATGAAATAAAATAACAAAAACGCAAAATAATAAACTAAAAACTTTAACTAGAGACCCAGACCATACTCACATAACGGGAACAATGGCGGTACAATGCTGCTCATACTTTGAGACTAATCAGGACTTGGTGACACTTTGCTGATTTAATGCTGGTTGACAAATGATAACTTGAGCAAACAGTGTAGATTTATATCATAATCTTAAAAGTATATTTATAACTCAGTCTAAGCTAATGACTGAATGTATTTCCCACGATACTGGTTAACAGAACATTAGTTACATCAGTTAATGTGTCGTTTATTGACTTATTATCAGCAAATGCCCCTCACAATTAACCAACAGACCAAAACCCAGAGATATTCCATTTACAATCATAATCTGACACGGACCTGTAGAATAATTAACTAATATTTAAACTCTAATTTAACTACATTTACCATTTCGTGTTCCAAAGGTAATACAAGAAACTGACTGGTAGAATGAGGTAACTAAGCATCACTGACGTTAATGTGGTTAAATAACAGCAGCAATGTTCAGTCAGTCCAAAACATCGTACTTACAGCCGGATTACCGGATTGCACCCACCTCTGAAAGCTGTTCACTCTCTTCATTTCACTGCCTTATGGACCACAGGGAGCACAGGGGGGGGGGGGAATCAGCGAACGGCAGCAAACAATAGAGCTACAAACCCCCTGACTTACAAAGGGAGAAATAAAACAATAAAGTGTCCTGACAAACCTAAGGAAACGGAAGGCCTAGCATGAGCTAGTCAGCTAACGTTATGCTAACTTTCATGCCAGCTACGAGGCGCCGGCGGCATTAACGCTCCCACTACAAAGGCACCGTTTTAGCCTTTTTCTTAATACCATTCTGCAACAAATGCTAACTCGCTCCCTTTTTCGTTAAGCTACAAACATCCATAAGCACCAGCGGCGGCCAGGACAAACAGAAAAGACCCCGCAAGCAAGCAACCCCACCGGCCACTGACGATGTGCTGCTCCCGCGGAGCCGCTCAACTAAAATATGATTCCCCCCCACGGGTGAAGATGTTGACTGACAGCGGCTTTAGCCAATGAGGAGTGGGACGACGGGCATATCGGCCAATCAGATATTAGATAGGCGATGTCGTGAGAGGGGAGTATCTGGACCATCTGTTGATGGAAAACGAGCAAATATTCAAACGAATGAACAAATAAACAAGTGAATAAACAAAGAAACAATGATATTCATAAATGTCTTTGCACTTGTCCGTGGTTTCCTTTAACTCTGTCTGTGCTCCGTGTTGTAGGACGTGGTTTCTCTTTGTGGTGCTATTCAGTGACCCAGTTTGTGATTGTAGGTGAATGTTTCAAGACTATTTCATGTTCATCTTAAATGTTGTGTCAGGTGTGTGTAACAGTCCAATGCAAAAACTGTAAGAATAGAGATGCAAAGTCAAATAACACAGACACAATGATCTTATTGCAAAACAGCTGCTTTTCATGTTTTGGTATCACTTTCTAAGCTGCCCTTTATAAAGGGTTTGTTAGTAACAAATATCCATGATAACAGTTTAAATAAATCATTTTATTACTGCTTTACAGATCAGTCACTACCATCACCATAAGCCAGCCACTTCAGAATTGATGTTGTGGTGAAAACAGTTGTTTAACGTGGTCTCGACTCATTATAATCTAACATCTGTCTGCCACTTTTTGTCAGATTCTGTACAGACACTATCGTTCAGCAAGATCTTTAAAACAAAAGTTGTTCCTCTCACTAACCACACTGGTCTGTGCCAGCAGCTTACACTGAAAAGGAAACTGGCTGATGCTGTAGCTCAGTTCTGCTTTATCTTTTTAAAGCATTCACAGCCACAGGCAGCTTCCTGTAGAGTATCACAGGCAAGGAAATGCATAATTCTGGTGGTGCAGCTGAACCTCTGGCAGAAATCTGAGTGTGATGTTGCAGCAGTCAAAGTGACCCAGCCAGACAGTGGGTTGCACACACAGTGTCACTCTGTAACAGCCCAGTTACATAACAGCACTGTAACTTGACCAGTGACTCTTAGATATAACGGAGTGTTTACGTAAGACCAAAGCGCAATCCTTGGGCTTAATGAAGTTCAGGCTGTGCACTCTAGTATGGCTAAACACCACGAGACAGAAGTGAGCTGAACCCTGACTCTGTTTTCCCTTGCAAATGTTTTTTTTTTTTTTTTACTTCTATCCAAAGCACTTGAAGGATCTTTCTCTATCAGCAGACACAAATAACCAGTTCCTCTTGGTTTACAAACACTGGAGGAAAGGTCGAGCATACATGAGGAATTCAAACAAGAATGGTTTACTATTTCAAATAAAGGTCTCTGGGCCTTTGTGGTACGCACACCGTACCAGTAGGAGCAGAGAATGGGATTGATCCAGATGAAGAGAAAAAGCTCATTGTCCATGTTGGGGTTTTAAAAAGGGCATTATCACAGACAGCGGGTGAATGCCAGAGGCCACATGTCAGCAGACAGCGTCTCCTTGTTTCTGGCTTCACTCTGTTTTTCCCCCATGCTGCTTCGCTAACACCTCTAATGTGATACAGACCTGAGAGTGGAAGGTTGGCAGTGTGTCACAGCGGCTCAGGGTGGCTTCCTGTCCTGGCCGTAAACAATACCCGTCTGTGTCTGACTTGCACTGATCACCTGCCGAGTTTGGTGGTGGATGCAGTTTCCCGGGTCTTTGACCTGCACTCTCACATCACACAAGCAACTGTGTCACTTTACGTAACTGTGTGTGTTCAGAGCGATGATTTGATTTAAAGACATGACTGGCTCCACGGAGAGGGAAGTCCTGTCCTTAAGGCAGCAAATCTTTAATAACACCACTGCAAATTTGTCAATGGATTAATCATCACAGAACAGGACAAATCAATCCCTTATCATTCTGAAGGTAAGGTCACGTTACACCTCCAGTCATGCAAATATTCTGTCCTTCCACTTTCATTTCAGTTGAATTTGCACAAGTTCAAACTCAGATTTCCTGTTTGTGTCCTGGCTGGTTAACGAAGAGACATGTCAGGGCAGACGCTAACTGACAAGAGCAAAGTTCAGACATCTGAGAGTAGAGGCTGAAAGAATTAGGATTTATTGGTTGAAGACTGAATTGTGCATATTGTTAAAAATAAATGAACAAATATTTTAAGGAGATGGTTCCAATGTTTTCTTGTAAAAATCAATATCCAAGTCATTATTATGTTTGCAAATCTCTGATTTATCTCAAACCACCAACATGTCTAACTTATGATATGATATGGAGGCTCCTGCAAAAACAAACAGCAAAAACAAACAGCAGGACAAATTCAGTCGTCACATACTGATTATGGACAATATTTCTGAACCAACTCCACAATCACACAACCAACTTCTCCAGTGATGTAAATGCTAACTGGGTATGAGGTCTCCTGTAACCATGACCTCTTTATGCTTCACCTGTCCACCAGTTGCCCCCAGACCATTTCTCACCTTTGCCAGTCACCTGACCCTGCTCCTCCGTGCACACCTGTCCCTCATTCCTTCATCAAGCCACACCTGTCCCCTCATCAAGCCATGTTGCCATGTTGTCTATGTTTCTTTTCCTGTTTCCTGTCACCTGTTTGTGACCTGCTTTCCTTGTTTTTTTCCTTGCTTTCCACGTGTAATCCTGTTCACTGAAAACTATTTCCAGTGAATTGCCTTTGATTTAACCTGCTCTATTTCAGCGTCTGAATTTGGGTCGTCTTTCCTGTTGCCAAATACCTCAAATGTTACCGTTGTTATGAGGGCGAAGTATCTGAAAACACTACTGAGGAGTTCTGTGAGTTTGGCTTTTCACCAGCCAGAAAAGCCTTTAAAATTCTGTCATAAGTTGTAGGGAGTAAAATATTTGTACTGACCTGCTGATTAAAATAAAAATGTATGAATAGCGACAGTTTTTGAATGATGGTCGGACATGTTCATGCTGTTTGACACGATCTTGCTGTCTCATGAGGGTCGGACACCTGCTGACCTGGTTTCAGTGTTTTAAACTTTACCTCTCAGCTGCTCAGCCCCAAGATAAGCTGTCAAATCAAATAATACTAAAAGCACACACATACACACACAGTCATTCAGAAATGACTGTGACAGTAAAGCATTTTCATGGAAAACAATTTTAAAGACTGAATTTTTCCTGCACTCACCTTACACCTCAGTGTCACAGACAGAGGTCTGGGTTCTAAATGTTCCTCTGTTTCTGAGTAGAGAGCAGTGTTTTAACACACATTTCTTATTTCTAACGAATTTAGGAGAAAAAAATATTAACGGATGGAGAGAAAACGGAAATGAATCAGGCCCACTGTATGACTTTTATATCAGTAGCAGCTGTGTTTGAAATCTTTATTAGGAAATTACAGACATTAGCAACGCAGCTTTGACTTTGAAAGGACATAATGTCCTAACTAAAATGGCTTTAACAGCACACAGAAAAGGAATCCCAGTACCTACATCAATTGTCAAGTGATAACGATGCTAATGTATTGGCATCATTTCATGAAACAAAATGAAGAGAACTGTGTGTTTCCGTTCTTTGATTAGAGCAGCGTCCTGACCCGGTCACATGATGCCAGACTGTTTGTTCATAATATTCATGGCTACACAAACACGTCTCTGTCCCTGAAACAAGGCTCGTTCTTTTAGTTTTCACATGGTATTAAGATGAATATGGTACATGTTTTAGAGAAGAATTCCAGAAAATATCCAGAACAGTAACGTGGAAAATTAAAATGAGAACAAATGAGTTCCATAATGTATTTACCATCTCTTCTGCTGGTCTTTACCAACTTTACAGAGAATACTGTCGGCCTATTTTATGAATGAGATCCATTTAGCGCTATTTCTCAGAAGCAGGATTACACAGGGCTTCCTCTAGGTTTCTGTCCACGTTTCCTGTGAGAGTTCTCAGAGCTATGAGGTCTATTTCTGTTGAGTGTTGGCAGCACAAACCGAAGCTGTAATCACAGTCTGTTGAATAATCAGGACCCAGGGCAGTCACTTTCTTTTTTAACTAGGAACCAAGAACTGATTCAGTTGTCTGTATAACATCTCCTTATCTGTACGTATTGTCTTTGAGCTAGGCTAAATTAATAGGAGTATTAGAGTAGATTTACAATGTAGCTTGGGCTTTGTTTCAGCTTTCGGCAAATGCACTGTATGTAATAAATCTACAGCATATATAAATATGACATACAGTATAAAGTACTATACACTTGATATGGTTCACTCAGAGGTCCCAGGAAAGGCTCGTTTAGTGCATGTTTCAGATTCGACAGGCATCGAGGTTTCACTCAGCTTAGTTATCCTGACAGCTCAGTAAACCTGCTTCACGGAAACAAGTCCCCTGCTCTGATTTCGGACCCTCTGACTGCTCCAACAGGTCAGCTAATCATTATAATCCCCACAGATTACAGCAGGATGCTGCACGCAAGACCAACACAATAAATCGCAGAGCTGGAAGGAGCTGAGAAGCAGATGCCAAATAAAAGTGAAGTAGGACAAATCTTTAGTGCATTAAAGGAAAAAGAGATCGTGAAGACTTGATGGGCAGTTTATTCATCCAGAGCAGTCATGTTGTCATGTCGACACGGCAGCAGCTTTATGTCAACGCTACTCTGTTAGCTTATTAAACACTGCAATCATGTGCTTCACTGCTGTTTACATAAAACTTTGTTTGCATGTTTCTGCAGACTTGATAGACCATATCTGCACTTGAGTGATATGAGCAACACGAGAGAAAAAGCAAAACCCTTCAGAAGTTCAGGTCTTTCTTTATGTGGGTTGTCTGTTTATCATCCTCATCAAAATGAACACCTGATAAAGTTTTGGTTTCGGCTGCGCTCGTCCTGTGGCAGGTAAGTGGAGCGCTGAATCACAGGATTAATGTCCTCTGGCTGTGTGGGTGGGGTGATTAAAGACAGACGTCTCCAAATAAGAATCTAGACGTTGCGGGTCAGGACCTTGATCGGAGTGCTTTCACCCATCTGCCAGCAGCTTTGACAACCGCATCCATGCACATCACACTTCTTCGAGTTATGTAAGAGGAAACTGTCCGTCCCTAATTCCTCAATGGCAGCCAATCAAGAGCAATGCATCTCTGATTCTGACAGAGGGGTTAAAGTAGAGATAAGAGTTTTATCTACATATTGGAGAAGAACAAAGTCCAAAGACAACAAGGTGCAACTAAGGCACTTTGTAAAGGCTCGTTTAAAGTCCAAGGAGTCACAGATTTAAGGACCCTCACTTAGTTTCTCCTCTACTACACTTTCCTGTATGTTTTCCTGACACTAACCTTAATCCTAAACCTCTCTCCCACTCTCTGTCAACACAACACAACAGAAATGCCCTCTTTATTCCTTGTGCTTTATCAGTTGTGACATTTCCTCTCCAGAGCAGACCGCAGGCTTTGGCTTGAGATCCTTGAGATAAAGAGGGATTTCACGTGCATACACATAGCACTTAAAGACATCAACACGTCAGTCTCCCTTACCGTCCAAGTCTGCTTCTGTGTAGCTCAAATCCTAGCATTGTCCCAGCAGCGAAAGACAAGAAAGCATAAAAAGAAATGTATGTACAAAAAAGAGTCAGGTAGATACAAAGGTCTCTCTCAGACCATCGTGCTCTTCTTCTCCCTGTCCGAATGCACTGGCTCGTGGTAGGTTGTGATCATGTTGGTCGTGTCCCACCGTCCCACCGGGGCTGGAGAGCTCTGCATCACCACCAGCCTGATGGGAGACTGGGTTGGCTGCGGGTCCGGGGCGTACTCCTTAGTGGGATCTTTGCCCCGGCAGTCGTACATGATACACGATATCAGGAAGACCAGGAGCAAGATAACGTAGCTGGCAATGAGGATGCAGAGGTTCAAAGTGACAGGGTCGATCTCCTGGTAGTTTTCCAGAAAGCCCATGGTGCCTGCTTCATGCTGGGCGGCCCTGAGGCCTCAAACAACAAGCACCTCAGAGGCAGGGAAGGTAGAGGGTATCGACGGCCGGCCAAGAAACACTAAACAAGACTGGTGGCAGCAGGGTTTTCTTCCTCTCTATCCTCTTCAATCTGTCTCTCTACTGTCCTCCCCCCTCCTTCCCTCCATCCTCTCTACCTCGCTTCTGTCTCCCGCCTCTCTGTTTCCGATGAGCGCCATGGATACGTGGCTTTGTGGTAAAAATACTTTAATCCGCGCCATTCCGCCAACCTTGAAATTCAGCGATCAATGGGTCACTTTAATAACTTAAGCTTCATCTGTAACTCAGCAACTGTGACAGATTCTGTGTTATATCATCTGCTAGCAAGTGAACATGAATTGTTGAGTGTTTGACGTATTTGAGTGTGTGTGTGTGCGTGTGTGTGTGTGGTGTAATCTTAATCTTGATTGTGAGTGGGGATTGAGGGAGGAAGCCATCTGGCTAAATAGAGGCTGGAGAGCGCGACTAAAAATGCTAACATGCTAACAGAAGACTTAAAACAACACAACAAGGTGAAAGCCATTTGTCTGCAAAATCTATGATCTCGTGTGATTTTGTTGAGCATGAAATGCAGACAGATTACAGCAGCCTTTGTCCTCTGTCTGACAGGGAATCAGAGACAGGATTATCACTGTGGATGACAAACTCCTCAGGTTTGTAATCTGTGTGTGTAGGTGGACGCAGGCTTTCTAAAAAAGAGACGTAAAAAATAAAGTTGCACGTGTTTCAACAGGTTATTTGTACCTGCTACTGCCGTGCTCTCATATGAGATTAGTGAGACTGATGGACAGCAGAGGGCAGCAACTGGCAACAATGGAAGAGGGAGTGACATCAGAAGAAGCAGAGCTGGAGGCTGAACTTTGACCCAGACAAACACTTGAAGAAGGAGGGAGGGAGGTTTACACCGAGCACAAATGAAGCACAAATGAAGCAATCATAACTCACACTGACATTCTGATGTGAAAAATAAAGACAACTTGATTATGTGTGCAGTATTTTCAGAGTATATCCTCCTTTTGTTATTCCTTATATGTTGTTAGCACCTTCTGCATGATGTTGAATTAAGGCTGTGCCCCAGTCCCACACTACAGATTGATTTTAAACAGGCTTTGAGACAAAAGCAGGTCTAAAGTGTTGTTCCATGTTAGTTCCAGTTTGCACAAAAGTATTATTCAGTCTGTCTGTGCATCTGTCTTTTGAAACGTTAAATCCAGTTTTAACTCTGATTTTTACCGTAAATCTTCCTCAACTTGTTTTCAAACATATCAAACTTTCCTCATCAAAAACTTCTTTTAAAAATTGAATGAATGAATTTAAAATGCGGTTACATGAGTCTGAACAAAGTTTGTCGTCATAAAATGAGTTTGATGCACCAACAGCAGGTCAGTGCAGTTGACAGGCTTCTAACCTAATCTCCTGTTAGATCTGATGTTTTTGTAACTCAGATCTGTACAATCCTCGACAGTTAGCATCTTTACTCTTTAACAAAAGAGAAATGAAAATTCGTAACATGAACAGGGAGAGCATGAAATCCAGCACTAATCTGTTCCAGCTCTCCTGCAGAGCAAACCCTGTCACTTGTGATGATTCCTGCCTCCTGGTAAATGATGGTGGGCGGCAGATGTGTACATTATGTCTGCAGAGCGCAAAATGACCTCACTCCTTTCTTGATGTTCAGGCCTAATCCTTCTATATGTCCAGGAAACTGATGTCAGAAGCAAAAGGCTTGACCCCGATCCTGCACGAAGAGCCTCTGGCCTCTGGATGAGAAGTGACGGGGTTTTTCGATGGGGTCTTTTTTTCAGGCTGACGAATCATCTGCCTGTAAAAATGATGACCTCTGTGCGTCACTGATCCTGGTCCTGCTCCAGAGGTCAGCATCTGGAGGAGTCAAAGTGCACTCTGCGCACTGGAGGCACCGATGACCGCATCATTTCCCTTTTGAATATTTGCATAACACATGTAATAATGTGCTCACGATGACTGATTGATTTTCATGTAACAATCAGGATCATATACATGTGGATTAAATGATTAAATGAATGTCAGACAATTTCTCTCATTCATGAAAAAAAAAAAAAAAAAAAGCTCCAGGGGACAAAACTCCATCTCATGGGTAACACCACCTTCATACATACAATTTATGACTATGAACTAGATAATAATAAATAATTTATTTTTATTTGGAGAGCAGACAAAGCTCCTCATGTGCTCAGTTAAGAACTGGGATCTCTCCCCTGGAATAGATTTACAGGTGCTACTGAAGAGCGGCTTTAATGTTGTGTTTTTGTTGTTATTCCAGTGCTTCATCTCTTTACACTTCAGAAGTTTAAAGCCTGTAAAACATCAGGTGAGCAGTAGACTTTTCTGTTTTGTGTTTTACTGTAACTGTGCATCATGATTTCAATCACTTCAAATTCACATTAGCTGTAATAAAAACACACACAGGTTCTGAATCTTGTTGTTTTGTGGAACTTTATTTTGTTTGTGTATGTGTCTGTGTGTCGTACGTTTGTCTTATCAGTGGGATGTTTGACAGAGATTCTTTTTCTAAATCAAGACAAAAAAAGAAAATACTTCCAAGAAACAGTAGCACTGTGAAACAAAGGAAAGCTGTGATTGTGTGGACACAGATCGTCCGTTTCAGGCTCTAAAAACAGCAGCAAGTCAGAGGAAGAGTGGTGCTTCTGTCCTGGGAATGTTTGTGTTGTTGTGGTGTCGGAGAATGATTAGCTCAGAGGATGTAATAGGTTTGTCTGTGTATACCAGGCTTCTTGGGTGGGGTTTCTCCCACTCGTATCTTGGAGATATGGATCTTCCCCAGCGCCAGACTCTGGTGCCAGGGAGTCCGGCAGCCTCGACGGGGACCTGGAGACAGACAGTGGGGAGGGACGTGTTGACAAATCCTGCAGGAGTCTTTAGCTGTTTGTGGCTGAGAGCTGAGGATGTTAAGAGTTTGTCTCAGCTTTATATTCATCCTCGGTCTCTCAGGCATGAAGCCCCGACGTGTTGTTTGTTCATTTTCACAGTGTGAAGCTGAGTCTCCCTGTGGTGATCCTTTGCTCGATCAGATGCCCTCTGACCTCACCTCTGCTCTCCACCATCAACCATCCCAAAAACAAACCAGGACAATGAAACAAGCCGTGTTCCTCCAAATGTGGCCATTTGATGTGAACTTACACAGAGATAAGATCTTTATCTCAGGCCCTGGATGTCTATGTACCACTGATAAATGTGGAATAAAAGACCAATAAAGGACTCATGCAAAGAATATCATTTTCTAACATTAAAAAAAATGGAACACGGTCATTTGTTCTTCCTTTAGTTCTGCTATTCAGCCCATGCCGATAATATCTTCCCCAGTACACTGAGGTCACTGACTTTGTTCAAGCTTTGCTCAGGAGAGTAAAAAACAAAAATAACATAAGAAAATAACTTTAGTTTATACTAAATATTTTATACAAACTAATTAGATTCAGTCAAAAAACTTAAAAACTTTATTTTTATTAATAATTTTGAATTAGTAGTCACATAACAAGATACAATCTCTACATATCTTTGATATTTGAAACTACAGGGGATCCAGTAACAGTATCACTATCACTTGGTTCATGTATTTTCGTTTAATGTTAACTCAGCTACTAAATTCGTGAACTTAGGTTTCCTCCGTAACGAAAGGAAAATGCTAAGTCACACTGAGGGAAAAGCTAAGATTACAGGCGTGAGAGAAAAGTTCCAAATAACTTCTCAGTGACAGTTACACAACAAAACAGTTCTGGTTACATCCACCAGTACAGTTCTTTAAAACGGGTTTTGACTCAGTCTCTTGTGCTGAGCCAAAGAGGAATGCTTAGTTGAGTCTGAGCTGGCCCGTAGGGCAGAGGGCGGTGGGGGGGGTGGATTAACGTGATCCTCCGTCTCCTTTGTGTCTTCAGACTGTTTGCGTTACTGCAGAGATGTTCCATGAGGTCAGAAAGGAGGTGCAGTTACACAACCAGGACACAGCTGAGGGACGCTCCTGCTGCGCCACTAACTCAGGAGCACTGTGTGGATCTGGAACCCGTCACTGTCAAGTTGTTTTTCTTTTTATTTATTTTTTCACTTCTCCATTGTTTTAATGAGACATCAAACCAAGAGTGAGGAAATATCACTGAGTTTTCTTCTCTCCGTGTAACTTGTTTTCCTTGAATTCAATAAATGTTTTCATGGTAATGGAAACAGACACAGACTGATGCCGCTGAGCCCCTCATCATAATAAAACCACATATGAGGCGTTGACCTGCAACATCGGTTCAATTTTCCGTCTCTATCCGAGTCCCCCTGGGTCCCACGATGACGTGCACTGACTTCATCTCATGCATGAAGAAGAAGGCTGGAGGAGCAGGTGACGGACGGGCCGAGGACCTCGCAGATGAGATAAAGGCCCAAAGAGAGCCCTTTCCTTCCTGAGTGGTGGACTGTTTGTGTTACAGCGTTCTGCGTCTCGTCTTCTGGGTGTGGGAACCTGCTCCTCCCAGAGTTCATGGTTTCCTCTCGTCAAGGACCCGCCACCAGCCTGCCTGTGTGTCGCTCAGCCTCAGAACCGACTGAAGACGAGTGTAATTGGTCCACATTACACACTTTTTATCATGTTGTTTAAACCTCTTATTTCACAATAGTCCAAAAAAACAAAAAAAGAACACGTGTCAGTTACTAAAAAGTACTGATTCCTCCTACTGGCACTTTCCTGAACGAGAAAACTAGACAAACTTCCAAACCCAGCATAAATAAAACCACATTCTGATTCAGTTTAGATTATTATTCAGAGCAAACGTTTCCTCTGAAACAGAACAACACAATCAATCTGATTAATGGCAGAAGTTGTTCTCTGTCTTTTCTTCCAGCTTTGTCTTGGTTTAAACGCCTCGGTTCTTCTGTGCTGCAGCCCACATTCACACCCAGTTTAAACCAGCAGGGAGCTGTAAAACTGGCTCCTCACCATTGTCTCCTGTACGTCACCACAACAGCTTGTACACTTCTTCCCCAGGCAGCGCTCAGAGGAATGTCCACAGCTGATAAAAACTAAAGAGGCACCCCGAGACACACACCTCCCCCACTGGGGCTCACAGTGATGTTGTTTACACTCACTCAGGAGGGTGAAAAGTGGGGGGGCTGTGGTCTGGTTCTCTTGTTGACAGGGATCCAGGGTGGTGGCCTGCTGGTTTATGGGGCGACAGCTCCAACGTACGTAGAGACAGCAGAACAAATCTGGATTTTCACATTAGTCTGTTTAAACTGTTTCTGAAAACGTCCCATAAATTTAACATGTAGAATTGCGTGTTTTCCCATCACTGTAAAAATTAAAATGCAGCATGAAATCCCGTTTTAGTTTTGACCTGCACTAGAAATGTATAGACAACAGAAGTTTATTTGTGTTTAACAGGTTTTACAGAAGAAAAAGAAACGCTGATTAGACTGAAGTTGGATTCATAGTTTGTTTGTTTTTTTAAATTTTGATCTAATGATGAAAAATCAAAATTCATGCAACGAACATCGTTCTCATGGTGACGCTAGAGGAAAAGTCCGAAGATCACCAGAATCAAATGAATACATCGTATGGGCACCAAGAATGACGTGGTTGACAAACAGGCTGAGATTGTCATCCACAGAGCAATGCAGCTAAAATCTTTTAATTTGAAAGTCTTTAAAGGTGGAGGTATATTTAAAACATTAGGAAGTTGTTTCCATCTGTGTGCAGCATAGCAGCTCAATACAGCTGACTGCTTCATCCACTGAGTACAAACAATCCTACGGTGCATTCAGGTCGTTCACGGACAATATAATTTGTCACAGTGGCCATGAAAACCTGGAAATGTGAAATAAAAGTCTGAAATAAACAAAGGATCGCTAACTGGATTTGTGTGTGGGGAGAGGCCCAAATCTAATCAGAAAAGCCAAGCTTCGTTCTGTAACTGAAACAGATGTGGGACTGTTTTCATGTCAAACTTTAATCAGATACGAGAGTAAATATGAACAATCATCACAAACCTCTTCTCAGGCTGAAGGCGACATCAGCTCATACAGTGTGCTGCTGTGAGTGAAGGACAGGGGGAGGTGAGGTGGGGACAGGCCGTGGAAAAGGTTTGGGGAGGGAGTTTTGACGTTTATGAGCAGGGAAGTTTCAGCTCCACAAAGCAGCTCAGCTGTTCGGACGAAAAGGAAACCAAGCGCTGTGAAGAAGCTACTTCCCATGACACCTTGGTGTTTGTAAAATGACCTCTGCGGGCATGTCAGACACACCCTCCCATTTCCTCCCTGAGACATTCAAATTATTTACTTCATTTGCTGACGGAGGAAAAACGGTTTATGGCTGCCAAGATTGTCCTTGAAACACCAAACGAGACACCGAAAAACGGAGAGACTGAAAGTCTTTGTTTATAAGGGGTTTACGTAAAATCCCTTAAATCATCACATTTCTTTTAAAGTATTTTATTTCATTCTTTATTCCAAACTCTCCTGTCTTCAGCTAACACAGAACAGATTCACTGTTACTGAATGAAAAAAGAAAAACAAAAAAATCGCATGAGATAATACTCCACTTCAAAGTTTCACTGTGAAACCAGAAACTTTGCAGTCAAACTGGGGATTCGATGGATTACAGCAGAAATCATTCCAAGCTTGATGCCAGTGGAGATTAAACTGCGCTGTGGATTCACGTGGCAGAACCGATTTGTATATGTTTCATATGTGTTGCATTTCCGGATTTGAAGCGATCCATCCCTTTATATTTGTGCTTTCACTCTTGTATGCACTTTGACCCTGGGGGCCTTCACAACGTCTTCACAGACGTTTTGGTTTGTTCCTTTAAAATCGCAGAGACTTTGCCGCTGTGATCGACAACTTTTCAGTCAATCACAACAACAGGAACATTGTTCTTCTGAGACCAGAAGGAACAGTTCTTGTTTGTCCCAAGTCTACAGCCTGAGACCATGTGTATTCCCATGTTATCCCGTGTTTGTGTGTGTGTCATTTACTAGAAAACGATGCTCATAGTCGGCCCAAGATGCAGCGTGTTCTATAACACATCTGCCTTTCTTTTATTTTTCCTGAAGAGTCCATTAATAAACATTATCTTCAGGATTACAGTAAAACTCTGGTTGTTCCACTGAAGTGGGGCACGACCCGTTTTGAAACTGCTTTGTCTAAATCACAACATATGTGACCAATGACACAGTTAATGTGCTTTCATCAGACTTTTATGCAATCGGCCAGCGAGCGATTAAATTCAGCAAAGCAGGAGCAAAACTTTGATTAGCAAATACTCCTGTGACACTGTTTCCCAAGTCTCCGCTGTGGTTGCTGAAGATTAGGAACAGCTTCCAGAAATCATGTGAAAGAGCTTAGGGTCACAACAGCAAGAGGCTTTTACCTGATATTCACAGATGCTCCTCAGCCATCTACAGTATCGTATCACTCTTCTGCAGCGGGAAGATGAATAAGAGGCTGACACATTGGTCATGCATGCAGTTTTCTTTTTTTTGCGAAGCGTGTGCGTCAGAAGAGGCGATACCAATCACAGTCCGGGGAAAAGCCAAACAAACTGCCTGTAAAAAAAAAAAGAAGAAGGAAAAAAACACAGTTCGATTCAGATTCGAACGACTGGTCGTGATTTTTCTCGCACATATGGCCCTAATCATTCCTGATGCATGATGGGACTGACAACAGGGTGTTAACTTTTGTTCTGTCAGTTTTTTGTTGTAGTGAAGAAGCCGTCCTCTCTCTCTGGGTTTGATCACAAACTTTTAAACAATTAGATTAAACTCTGTGCTCCAACCGCTGTTATCATGTACAGATCTCTATGTACGAAACACTGTCTTAGTGTTCATACGAGATCTGATGTGAATAAAAATGACTTCTTATGATGTGTATAGAACATCCAGGTGGTAAAAACTCTCATCTTTAAATCAGAGAGGGGTAAAACCTGCTTCGAGGTGGATTCACACACTTCCCTTCATCGTTTCTCTCACGGAGAAAAACACATCAAAGGACAGTTTTTGACAGTTTTACAGCCCTGGGTTTAATGAGGAAGTGACAGACGACTGTAGAAACAAGAGGAAAGGGACAAAAAAATAACAGAGAATAAAAGGAGCTGCTCTGAAGCAGTTTACTGGAAAATTAACGTACTGCCTCAGCAGTTCGTAATCATGTAGATCGTGCGTGCGAGCTCCAGTCACCTTTTCTGTTCGCTCAAATAAACATGGATCAAATCGGACAGTATCACCTGTGAAGTTTTAGCAAAGAAAGAAAATTCAAACTTTAAAAGGAAATAGTGTGTAGTAGTAATAGTAATAGCACAGTGTTCACTGTTTTTCCCCACCATACAGATAAACTGTTATAATTCACTGTTGAAAAATAAATAACATCGTTACAATAATAAATACATGGTTGAGGTTATAAAATGATTATGTTTACAAAGAACAATGGTGATTGTCTGTTTCTCTGTTGGGAAACTCCCATCATAATTCTACTCACCACTACAGGGCTTCGTCACTTTACACATATTTTTCTGAAAATCACTGATGCAGACTGACATTTAACAATAAAATGGAATTATGGGCTATAATAAACTCATTACAGACAACTGTACAGATGCTGTAGAAAAGCATCGCCACCATTTTTGTTTGTTGGTATAATTCATGCTGAAAATTTAAATGAACTCAAATATTGTTTCAGCAATAACAACAAATCATCATTACAATTGCACTTTTTTTCAACCTTAAAGCTGCTTCAGTTGATTTTTTGGCCACTAGAGGGCAGAAGACCTACACACATTTTTGAACAGCTAACACTGCTAAAAAGCTGTGGAACAAGTAGCGTTTCACTAACTGGTAAAAGTAAATGAAAGGTCAAGATTTACAAAGACGTTGTTTACTTCATGTCAGGGAATAAAGGGTATTATGGTTCGTAAGCTCCTTGTTGTGTTTAGGAAACAGTTTTTCGTCGTTTCATATTGGAGATGACACTGTAGTCCTGTTGAAGTGGGACTTACTGTAAAAATGGGAGGAAATGGTGAGGAAGAGCTTTCTCTTTATTATGTGGAGGAATGAGGGCAAACCGAGCAGCCAGCCCCTCCGGGACTGTGAGCAGCCAACTCTTCCGACACTCCAAGAACCACTGGCAGCACATGAAAGAATCAAAGATGGAGCCTGTCGTGCAGAGCCACTGTGCACTGTAAAATACTGCTGGCTCTCATTGTGTTAAGTGGAGAGGTTTTGCACTTTGGTTGGTTTTAAGTCATAATCATTGTGTTCTTTTGCACATTTATATGAACTTCTTGTGAGGAAGGTTTGTCAAAAAGACACAGAGTGACCCGAAAGAAAGAATGGATTCAGGACACTTTACCGTTTCCTGACTGAAATTGCAATTTCAGACAACATGTGATCATGTGATCGCCAAAGCTGCGCTTTTTTGCCATGCTCCTGACTGACCCAGGATCTGCGTTGTCAACCAATCAGAAGCGGCATGCTGCCCGTGGAAAGGTGACGCTAACCAATCAGATAACCCGCTCCAACGGCTTCATCTGGACCAGAAGCGGAGTGACGGGATTTAATCCCCAAGAAAAACAGCACGTCGGTCATTTGTGAGTATTTCGAGTTTGAGGCTGTAGACGTGCTCCAGAAACAGGTACTGTGCAAAACCTGTCGCGCTAAAGTTACAACATCCGGCGGAAACACAACCAATTTATACCGGCGCCTGCCATTGGTCAAGGACTTTATACAATGTGCATGCATGTTGTTAATAAATACATTTGAATGTTTTAATGGTAGGGTGTAATTTTTTGTCATGTTTGTAAATGTTACTGTACATTGTGAATATTACACTGAAGCTTGATTTGAAGAAAATCGTGAATCAAATCGAAATCGCAACATCTGCCAGAAAAATCGCTGTTAGATCTGAACAGACCTGTTTTACACTAAGCTTCATAAAATATTTCCAATTGTAGGCTGTTAAATTTAAAATGTGAATTCATGTAGAATAACCTCCTGCATTTCACTTGTGCTTCCTCTTTGGTTTTATACAAAACAAACTAAGTGATGGGGCAGAGACACACTGTCCAGGCAGGAAGGAGTTGAGCTGATGCGTGAGACTGAGAAGAGTTTCACAGCTACAGTTTGGCTCACCTTCATGCCCAGCTTGGACTCTGGGGTTTCACTTCTTTCCAGTGGGCGCTGTCCTCTCCCATGGAGCTTTAGTACAGGACGACACCCACGGACCCCTGCTGCAGCACAGCTGTTGTTCATGTGTCCAGACCTCGGAGCAGATCCATATGTTCTCACAGCACTGTGCCAAAGTTTCAGGCACTGAAAGTAAAGTGAGGATGAGTTAAAAAAAAAATAAAATAAATAACACCATGAATAGTTTTTTATTTATCAATGAATTTTATACAAAAAGCAGAAAACAAAAAAAAAAAAATCTGCATCAAATTAATATTTGCTGTGACAACCAGGTTCCAGGTCCTCAGAGGATGAATCTTGCTGACTTTGGTGACCCCCTGACCTTTCCTCTGGCGCCTCCATGAGGTTGACACGAAATGTGATGACGAATATCAGATGAATTGTCATGAAATTTGGTTCACACATTCATGTTCCCCTGGGTTTGAACTTCTTTGGTGACCCTTTAACTTTTCATCTGGCTCCACAATCAGGTCAAAGTGTCAGTTTATTACCAAATACCTGCAAACTAATGAAATTCCCATCAGCCTCAGCTGTGCCTGTTAGCCTGCTGATGTTAGCATTTAGTTCAAAGCACCACTATGGTTTTAGGATCGTCTAAGCACAGCCTCACAGATCCTCTGAGAATTACATACACAACAGACATGAAAAGAAACAAACAACCAAAGAAGACTTCTGTGAAGTATGAGCCAAAAATGAAACTACATCTGAACAAGCGACGACAAAATCTAACGAAAACTGTCTGAAATCCCCGGAGTTTGGTTCTGATCTGTCATTTTATCTCCTGACACTGAAAAACAGCATTTAAGTTTTGGCCTTGTAGTGTGAGCAGACCTTCCCACCGCGGTGCTTGTTCCTTCTCCAGCAGCAGAGCACTGTAGAATAATGTTAACATTCAGACGAGCTGAAGCACCTCAAATAAAACAAGCCTTGAAAAACATCTGGCCTCTCCGTGTTCCAGGTTGTTCTAGAAAATAACCAAACGTCAGCTCAGTCCAGTCAGCTGGTCAGAGAGCTGTCAGGTCGGGTCTGCGTCAGCCTGTTCATGCGACGTCTGCACAGCTGTTTTCTTAGACTGAACTGAACTGACCAGGATCCCTGTAACGCTGAGCTCATTATGTTTAATGGTGTTGGATCTGAACAATGTGCAATCGGTTGTGTTGAAGTCTGGAATTTCAGACTTTGGTTTGTTCAGTGTTTGGCTTTTCCTTCATTGAAAGAAGCTCTGTAAGTACTGTGCTGAGGCACTGGAGTATTTACACTTATCTTAGTTTACAGATGTATACAGGTTCAGATTAAATCATAAATGATTCCCACAACCATCATCTTTTCTTCCATGTATTCATCTTTCAGCTCGTTTTCCTCATTTCATTCTTTCTTTCATCGCCCTCTTATTTCTTCCTCCCTTTTCTCATTTCCCTGCTCAGAGTTCTTTCATTGTTTCTCTCTTCTTTTTTTCTTCTGCTTCCTTTTGCCTACTTTTGTCCTTCATTCTTTATTTACCATCTCTCTGAATTGCTTTTTCCTTTCTTTCTGGACACTGTATTTCTTTCTGTCTTCATTAAATTCTTCCCATTTCTTCCTCTGTTAATTTTCTTATTTTTTTTTTTCTTGATCCCCAAAAGTGGAGATAAAAGGTTTTCACCTAACAATGAAAACATAATAAATACTGTGAGTACTTTTGCTTTTTTGGCACTTTAGATGCTGATAGTTGTTCATTCGTGAGATGTCTTATTTGTACTTCCTCATTGTGCTGTAACTAATTCCACTTGCATGACTTGAGCTCTTTGCTGTTTATCAATACACTAACCCGGCAGCGTGGCGCTGAGTGAAATGACAACCACGCGAGGCACAAAAAGTGACGCACGCAGTCCCTGCATGAGGTGCCAGCAGTGTGTAAAGAGGCTAAAGACGCTGGTGGAGAGCACCTGTCAAACTTCATATCAAGTCACCCATTTTTCCAGCTTCAGTCTGCCTCCCTCTAACCTGACAAACTGGGAGGCGATGCCTCACTGTGTCAAGTGTCCCATAAATGTGTTACTGATCTGATCTCAGAGTCCATACGGTACCAGCCTATAGCTGATTGCGTGCGTGGTGGTGATCTTTCCCAAAAGTGACAAAGTGTGTTGTAGGTTCTCCTCTGACGCAAGGAAACCATTTAGTTGTAGTGTCTGGTGTCACAGGGACGCATAGCAACGCAAATGCTGCCTATAAATATACTTCCACGTCCAGGCTATTTTAAACCTAACAGAGGCAAATAGGAGAGTTCGACTTCCTTTTACCACTGAGAATTTATATCCTGAAATGTGAAATAAATTAATAAGAGTCTTATGTCAGACGGTCGATGCGAAGAGGTGGTAAAATAATATTTAAGTTGAAAGAATAAACATGCTGAAAATAAACCGTTAAAAGGTCAGCTAGCCCCCAGAAAACCATTTGGCCCTGCAGAATGAGCATCGGGTGCAGCAGTCGCTTTGTTTGTCCTGTGTAGTTTCACACAGTGGACAACCAACGCAGCATCTGAGACACCTCACAATGTCAGGACAAAGACACTGGTGTGTCTCCTTGGTGCACAGCTGAACAGTAAAGTAGGTGGCTCTCATCCCCACCCCTCCTTTCAGATCACCTAGTGCAACACAAGGTGGTAAGCTATGATTTCCGATGTTCTGTAGACACATCCATAGATTTCTGAAAACCTTGGCAAGTAAAACCAAAATCTTCATGACTAGACGCCACTAGATGTAAGTGGGAAGATGCTTTGTTCTGCTTTTTATTATTTGGGTGAACTGACCCTTTGATTAGTCAGCTGGTTTATTTAACTGCACTTTAATGGCATCCCAAGTTGAAGCAAGAAATATTTACTACATTGAGTTTGATTATTTTAAATAATCAACACAAAGCAGAGTGTGTATATTTGTGTGTGTGAAGACTCAGGCACACCCATGTACGTCATGAGAGAAAGGAACATTTCCTTCCATTCAGCTCTGAAAGCAGGGAGCTGAACGTTTTTATAATAACTCATCATTACTCCAACCTGTAAACCTTCTCTAAGAAACACAAACACTGACGTCAACTCATCAAGAGTCACGTTTCCTATAAACATTAAAAGTCTGACTGATTCGTTGGCAGGTGGAGTTGCTTATCAGACAAGTTTATTTCTCAACTTTAAAATGTCCTGCTACCAATACGTATCTGTTATCGACCAAATTCAGGGCATCCTTGTCAAAAATGTGTGTTTATGTCTAAAGAAAGAAAGATTAGCTAATTAAAAATGGAAGGGTTCTTATCTGTGTGTCAGCAGCTAGCCCAGCTCTGTCCAAACTTTCAGAATACTCACAGCATCTCATTTGTAGTTTATCCCATTTGTTTGATCTGTAAACAAACAGAAATGTAAAAACAACGACGAACAGCAACTAAGGACAGTGATGGTGTGAAGCCTCCTGACGTCTTGTTGCAGTGAGGTTGCCAGGATTCATACCGTCGTGGATGTGGAGAAACTAAAAGCCAGAGACACGGATGTTTGTGAGTGGGTAAGTTCAAAACTGTTATTTCTCAGTTTCCAGTCTATATGCTAAGCTATGCTAACCACATCCTGACAGACACAACATTAATAATAATCCCATCATCTTACTTTTCTTTCTCAGCTCATCCAACTGTTCCTTTAACTATCAAATACCAAAAGTCCAGGATGAGTTGAGCTTTAAAAAACCTTCACGATTGTTCGTCCCAGCTGTGATTAATGAGTTTATTAAACCTCATGACGTCCTGTTAACGGTTAATACATGCAAATGATTACATCAAAGCAAAATATATGTAATATTGTATGTAATTTCTTTACATTATGGAAGTACACTGTGGACAATAAGACCATCGCCACAACACTGCGTAAACGTTCCAAATTCACCATAATGAGCAATAAAACTCCAAATTTGGATTCATCACTTATTGAATTTGTTAAAAGACGTTGTTTAATGCTGAATATGATGATTATGAAGAGTCAAAGTGCTTTAAGTGGATACATATTTAAGGTTAAACATACCCTCTCTTAACATCTGTAACATCATCTGCCATCTAATCTTTTGTGATGAACAGAATATATTGGCAGATTTTTAACAAAGTCCTCATCAAGTACCATACATCCATAACAGGCAGTTCATAATCCTTTGAGAAGAACAATGAGGCGTTATAAACTGCTATGTGCAGGCTGAGGTGCAGAAAATGAGGCATGAATCATTGTCCTGGATTGTCCTCCAGTTTCCCTCTCCTTCCATGGGTTCTTTAAACCACAATCCCTCCCATTACAATCAAAGCCACCACATCCAACAGCAGATTAATGGGAGACTTCCTCTCCATCGCTTTGCACAGTGGTAATTCATCTTAATTGTGATACATTCCTTCTGGCCGCGTTCCCAGCTCGCCAGATGCTCAACGTCTGTTTGACAAATAAATCCCTTACAATGTCTTCAAAGCTTCAAGTTCTAGGCCTTGAGAGTCTGCGGTCAAAGCTTTTACAGGTCTGAAATCCAGCACATGCTGCACAACATCTGCTTACAGCTGGTTCTCCAGCTCCAAACCATGTCAAGATCAGGCCTTTTCAGACTCAGGATGTGTGTTGTTCAAACTGCGAGTTCAGGTGAAAATACTCCTCTGGTTCGAGACCAGGGTGGTTTGACTCTCCCGTCGCCTCTCCTTCTTCCTCTCCAGTCTCACCTTCCAGCAGACGGCACTGGACGCTAAGAGCACCAGTCCAGCCGAGAGGAGCACCAGGCCAAAGTAAGAGATGGTGGATCCATGTGAGTTGAAGCTGTAGGCCACGGCGGTGACCACGATGCCCGCGATGAGCACCACCACGCCGAACGGGATGGTGCAGCGATAGCAGGACAGCTCCGTCCCACCGGTGGCTGCAGTCAGCTGCACTTCATTGACCAGGGGGATGTTTACCATCGTCACAGCGGCTGCAGGGCGCTCGTTGTTACCGGCCTTCTCTGGGGTCGCAGGCGTTCTCATGGCGTCCTCATGGGCTTCTTCTGGCATTGCAGGATTCAGCAGCCTTCTGTTAACCAACCACAGATGGTTCCTCAGTGTTGCCCTAACCCTTTTCCCTTGTTAGGATCTCCCAGTCTGTGTGGAAGAAGAAACCAGTCATTAAAGGGATCAGTGAAAGCAAAGAGTCAAACTTGTTGCTCAACCCTGGACACAGCGTTGCAGAAGGAAAAACAAAAAGCTTGCGGTTGCTTTTTGTTGGAATTCAACCCCACATTTCACAATTCAACGCCTCTTTCTGACCACCACATGCTGCTTTAATGAACCCATGTAACATCTCTGCACAGCCACCCCCTGACCCAGTCAGAGGAGCTGTCTGAATGTCTAAAGGACATTTAGAAAAGACATTTAGCCCTGCAGAGGGTCAACAGATCAATCTGACCGGGGGAAAGATGCTTTCTGAGTTAGAAAAGGAAAAGAGGAAACACTTGTGAAAATTCATAGAAGGAACCAGTCTGAGGAGGGAAACGTCACTCTGCCTACAGATCACTGCTGCAGCCTGAGGTGAGGGGTCATTTGTAGTCATTACCTTGCTATACAAATGCTGGAAACCAGTGATCAAACCTATACATATTCACATTTTTAAAAGGCTTGTATTCCTATAATTTCCATTGAGGACCCGTTTAGTTTCCTGTCTCTTAGCTGGAAACAGAAGCTTTAAATTTGCAGAGTAGAAATCTCCCTTTAATTCACTTTGATGGATCCTCTGAACAAACTAACTTCATCTGATTGTAGAAACAGTGTTACACAACAGTGACTGAAGTTGTCTATCCTTCTACCTTCAGGTGTGTTTCCATGATTGTTTTAATATCGTTGCACCACTTTAGGGTTGCAACAAATGATTATTCTCATTATGAATTCATCTGTCAAATATTTTCTCAATTAATCAATGAGTCACTTAGTCTATAAAATGTCAGAAAATGGTGGAAAATGCCCACAAGAATTTCCTAGTGATGTCTTGATATTCAGTTTACTATGGTATTCTTCTGTTCCAAACAATAAACCAGTTATCAAAAGAGCTGCAGACTCATCTTCTGTCTATTGACCAATCTATTAATCAACTAATCACCGCAGAAGAAAAGCATCAGGACAGACTCAAGAATTTAACTGGAGTTAGAGACCAAGGACCAATTAAAGGGCTCAAAATAGGAAAAAATAAAACAAAAAACAAATGAGATTTGAAGCCAAAACTGTACACCAGGACAATCAGAACCAGAGGAGGGACACAGTCTGTCTCGATATAACAGTCCACATTACAACTCTACATTTCCAGCAAATTAATCTGCAGCACCGCCATGTAAATTACAGGAATAACTGACCATGCGGAGCCTGACTTCAGCTTCAGTTTAAACCCAAACCTTCGCTGGCTGTTCGCAGTGTGGAGAATCTGCTTGACATGTTCGACAAAGGTTTGTGTAGAAAGAAGAAGAGTTGGTTACTTCACAGCCGTTGTCCATGTCCCACAGTTTCCAGAGTGGCTCCTCTGCTGCAGTGAAACTATGAACAGAGCCGCTCATAAAACATTCACTCAGAATCATCTAATTAAAAGTGAATGTTGTTTTCCTCTGCGCTGAAGCCGACAACAAACAGCGTCTTTCTCCGGGCCGGAATCTGACTCCCATTCATGGGAAGCGTGCGCCTGTGAAGTCCTCAGGTTAAGACCTCTCGGCCGGACTGCCATCCCCATTCAGAGCAACTATTTCAAGTATCGATGACTGAACTGTGAAGTTCACAAAGATGAGAGGAATCGCCTTTTCCGGTGGAGTATTTCAAAATAAACCGCATTTTGCTGATATGTAATGAGTTTCAGTTCATTGGACACATTTATTTTGAAGTCCACGTTTGTGCATTTCCGTTACTGTTTTTATTTTTGGTTGGCTGGCTGGCTCAATATTTTACTGATAATTTGAAGTAACTGAAAGGGTGAAATCTTGCGCAGTATAGATTCAGCTAACAGTATTTTAATTCTATTATTTACCATTTGTCTTTGGCCACGTGCAAAATTAATCAATTTCTGTCTTTAACTTCATTATTTTTGTAAAAGAAAGAGAGTCTCTGTCCCATTTAATTTATAGTTCTTGTAATTTCACATCAGTAATTTAATATTTGTACACTCTGTATTTCTTACTGAGCATTTTCTGAATTCAGGGCCAGTACATGCTCATACAGTATGTGCAATGTAATCCTTAAATGTACCTGTAAAGCAGATTTATTTCCATACATAAATCTTAAGAACACTGTTTCTCTCTGGAGAGGAGGAAAAGTATTTTCAGTGAAGTACCAGCAGAGGTAGAGGAAGCATTTAGATCCTTTACTCGATTAAAAGCAAACAAGTACAAGTACAAAAAAATCTTCTTATTGTACTGGTAAGTGTCTACTTGCCAACTCTTTTATTTTGAAGGTGGTGACCGGAAGCCGGGTGTTTGACTCGCTGCTGATTGACAGTTGTTGCAGGCGAGTCGTCATGTCGCTGCGGTTTGTAGATGAGGAGTTTCAGAGCGCGTGGAGGGAGCTGGATGAGCCGCAGCTGGAGGGAGGATGGGAGCTCTTCACCGAGACGATGGGAGTCAGGATCTACCGCCTCTATGACCAGGTACAGACCAGGTTCCCTAAGACTGCTGTTTTTACAACAGGAAACGGCTGCTGGCGATGGACCGAAGGAATGAGTTTGTTTCGGCCTCTGGCGTCGCCAGTGTCACCGATTTCTATTCTTTTCTCTTACAAAATTACATTGACGTTGTTGTTTTTAATATAATTCATTTATTGACAACCTTCATAAACACATGAGCAGCGGAGTCCCAGTGGCAAGCATGGGGAAATGTCCGGAAATTAAGCGAGAACTGGTGTTTTTTTCACTTGCCTCTCAAACCGGATGCATCGGTCACACCAAACTCCATTTAAAAACCTGTCAATTAAATACTGCCTTACATTTGGGCAGGTATACACACCTTGTCAAACCTTACTGAATATATTTATGAAATAGTGGACGCCATTGTTCAGCTCGGCATACATACATTCAATTCACTTTAAATAGATGTCTGATGCTCATAACATTAAATCAAATTCTAAAACTTTATTAAAATGCTCTTGGGGGAATTACTTGTGATACGTTTATCTGCTTATTTTTGACTAATGTTGGACGGCATTCATTGATGAAAAATTCTAAGTATATATAGCATACGTAATACAAAAAAAAACACTCTGCAATGTTTGGGCCAGTCATCCAAATAAACTTTTTCACATTTGGCTTGAGTCACTTGAGTCTCAAAAAATGCATATTGCAGTATTCCATTATCAAAAACATGATATTTTAAAGTTGTCATAAAATAAATTTTGTTCGGGGCTTTGATTCCACTGCAAAGGGAAAGCTAAGCCACCTTAAACTGATGTTTTTGTGAAGGGAATTTGGTATGAATTTCCATTGCATTCAAGATGACATAAATTTGGCCACAAAATCTGTGATTTAAAGTGACGTTATTGCATTTAAGGGTGTTAACTGTATTTGAACTTCTGAATTAAATCCAACACACTTCCTCCCTCAGAGTGAGAAAGGGTGTAACGCAGAGTGGCTCTAATCAGAGTTGTGTGGTTTGGGATTAGTTACATACTGTGGGGTGTGGCGTGTAGCCTGCAGTTGGAAGACTGAACCTTCATGTGCTGTTTTCAGGAAACTGGGCTTTATGAGTACAAAGTCTTTGGTGTGCTCACCACCTGCACTCCAGAGCTGTGTGCAGATGTCTACATGGACCTGACCTATCGGAAACATTGGGATGGATATGTGAAAGGTAAAAACAACAGTAAGGCGAGGTTCACACTGTCATTGTCCTTGCCACCCAAATCAACTTTCCCTCATCTCTCTCCTGCCTAAGAAATAATCTTTGTCTTTCACATTAGTGTCAATAGTTGTTTAATTTCTCTTCTGTAGTTGCTGATATTCACCATGGCTTGTTGGCTTTAACACACATTAGGCTTTTGTTGTCGTAGCCTTTTCTTCTTACATCTTCTTTTCTTGAAATACTGTTCAGCATATAGACATGGATTTACTGTGACAGTTTAACAGAAGTAACTTTTTTAAATTCTTGCTCCTCATCTTCATGCACCTCTAAAGTGTCAAGGTAACATGTTTTACAGTAGCTTCAGTCTGTAGTCACAGTCATGTAGTTACCTAGTCTGGTAGCAACAAAAATCCAACGTGAATCACATTTACTGGGTAAAATTTCCTCCATTGTCGGGTGGTTTTTGGGATAGTCTTGTTTTTTTTTTTTTGATCACATGTCAGTGTATGATGTATCCATCCATTTTTAAAATTCAGAGCTCTATGAGAAGGACTTCGGTGGACAGTCAGCAATCTATTGGGAAGTGAAATATCCGTTTCCTCTGTCGAACAGAGATGTATCCTTGGCAGGGCTGGGAAAGTTGAAAGGAGGTGGTTATGGAGAGCATATTTTCCCAAAAATCGCACTTTCCCAGAGCACCTTCCCTAACAGCCCAAACCTCAGTATGTGTATGTCAGGGAGAGGAGAGATCTGGATGTGGATGGCAGGAAGATCTTCGTGATCCTGGCTAGAAGCTCTCCAGAGACGCCGTGTCCAGAAAAGAGCGGCGTGCTGCGGGTCAAAGACTACAAGCAGAGCGTTGCCTTGGAGAGCGACGGAGCCTGTGGAACTACAGGTAACACGTGATGAAGGAATATAATGATACTACAGACACTTTGTGTGTGTGCATGTAAACAAGTGCTGAAATTATCTGAATAATTGGCTTGACAGAGAATTAATCAAAATTATGATTCAAATTAATTCAAAATTTGATAGTTAATCAGAGGTTTAAGTCATTTGGATTGTTGGTCGGACATATTAAGCAATCAGAATATTCCGTCTTGGGGTCTGGAAACTTGTTACAGGCATTTTTCACAGTTTTTTGCACATTTTATAGATTAAAATGTGAAAAAAAATAGAAGAAAAAAAACTGTTGTATAGTCTCTGAAAACAATCTTTAGTGAATTCCCTTTTATCATTAATGAACATGTTCTTTATTTTAGTTTTCTTGAATTACTTCGACAACCCCGGTGGTATGATTCCTACCTGGCTGGTGAACTGGGCAGCTAAGGTGAGTGCATGCATGTTTGTTTTACTTTAAGTTCAATTTTACTGGAATGCAGGACAAACAATGCAAGCATACTCTATGTAAAAGGAAAAAAAACATTTCACCTCTTTAAATCTGATTGACCCATGAAGTAACTGAAGGGGCACAGGCCTGACTGAAGAGTTACAGATGGGTCACATGCAGAGAATTTCATCACTGGGATAAATAAAGTGTAACATGACTGGTCTGAATCAAGGCTTCATGGCAAACATTAGAAATGCAGAGTTGAGTCCATAAGTAGCTTTATTCTTTTTTATAGTGTTTGTGCTTTGTCTGCACTTTGATGTTCAGGGTTAGAAGTTAGATTTTCTTGTGCAGACAGTAAAAAAGAAAAGCCTTTAAATGGAATTCGTACATTTGACAAAGCCTGAGAAACAATTGTTCCAAATATTTTAACGATATGATGGATTCAGACTCACAGTTATTCCCAACATTCCCACCAGCACATTACAATCTTTGAAGTGTATATACGTTCATTGTTTCCCTACACAAACAAATTTTTGACGAGGGCTTTAAAGAGGGTGTTAAAAGGGTTCACTTGCAGGCCTCTAGAGAGCTCCATCCCTCCGTCTGCTTCATGGTTTTCCAGCATTATTGTTAGCAGATGTGTGGCAGGGTGATGTCAACAGCTCCTCACTTCGTTGCCCCTCCTGGGTGGGTCTTTTTGGCACATGTGTTTGTGACTCTGACTGATTATCTTTGTGTGTTTTTATTAAACAGAGCGGGGTTCCAGGTTTCTTAACAGACATGCAGAAGGCCTGCAGCAATTACAAAACGTACTGCCAGAAGAAATGAGTGCAGGGAAACAAGACAGGGGCTCATGCACAAGGGCTTTCATCCATTTTATTGTTTTTAGCTTTTGGGAGATGTTTTGATGTGTGTTCAAATTTGACTTTTCTCTGTGGGTATGAATGTGGCATGGTGTGGGCTGCTACTTGTTGTTGTAGCATGCTATTGACTCAGGCATGATCTGCATGACCAGCCACCCTCATTTATAGGCTGGTGTGAATCAATTCTGTTCCGTTGTGCTGTATTACCCAAAACTGTATGTTCTCCCCTGTGAAATCATTGTAAGCTCCAGTCCCCTTCAGGATTTAGGAGCTTTCATAGGATATCTTTTAAGCAAATGTTTGTATAAAAACAAATCTTTCATAGCTTTCAGTCTCTTTTCCTTGTTTAGATTTTGTTTACTCAACATGATAAATGTGACAGACGCAAGATAATTTGATTTATTGAATGTCTGGTCACTGGAATTCACTGGAATTCACTCGTTTGCTGTAATAAACTGAAAATGACAAATCTGCACTTTTAAAGGAATGTCGCCTTGTAGACTTCTTGGGGTTCCTTTCCATGGGTACATCCCTTATGCAAAAGTTGTGTTATGGATGCACATGGTCAAAGATACAGTATCTGAGTACTGTATTTAGGCTGAACCTCAGTACCTCAGCACTCCTGTTGATACAGATGAATATGGTTTAATATGGTCATGAAATGCTATCACTGTGTAATATTGCTGTGTTGTTGAAATTAATAAACTTTAATTTGACATTTACAGGTGTAAACTGGCTGTTACATTTTCGCCCAGCATGCCATTATAGTCACATCCACTGTCACACAATTATGCATTACAAGTAAAATGATTATCTAAAAGGCCAATGGGTGTGTACGCTGTAATGTTGTCTTACAGATGGAATAATGCCATGGTAACCTAATCACTGCTAAGCAATTCCATGTGCTTGACAGTGACAATGAGAGTAAGGTTGATATTCTCAGATGGCAGTTTATTAGATAAAACTGCACCCAGCAAAACTGAAACAGGCTCATACAACAGACCTGCAATAAATCCTCCTTCATGGAGGTCATAACGTTCAGTTCAGTTTAAATTATTTAGTCATGTATCTGACCTTCAATGGTATAAATGTGCTGGATCATCTTTACGATCATTTTGGCAGCTGTAGTTTGTGATGTTGTTGAACTGTATTGCATTATACAGTATATTTATTTTATTTGACCTACCCTCATTGATAAAAAATCAGCTTGACAAAATGTTTCCCCATGACTAGGCACCAACACTGTACACTGCTGGTTTTTATAATTTACATATTTTATAATTTTTATAATTAACATGAAAATACCTATAACATAATTGCTAAAGCCCAAATGTAATCTTAAAAAAAACCAAAAAAAAACCCCTGTATATTCAATATAAAAAGCTAGACTGTAAGTAAATGGGGAAAAAAACCCCCGCTCACTTACTGTTCACGTGTCTGGGACACTGTTACCAGATTGGGCCCTTTTTAACCAATCAGGCTCCACTTTCTTTAATTGGGCGGGTAAATATTAATTTGGGCGGGTTGTTTTATTTCCGCTGCTCTTATACGCCACTGCCCATTGCAAATAAACTCCTATTGAACCGCTCAGAAGTCATACTAAAAAAAAAGATGCTCCTTTCAACTCCAGAACTTTCCTGAGAATCACCACGTTTTTAAGTTTTCTTCAGTATAAAAGTAATTAATTAATATTTGTTGGTACAGCCGATGGTATTTAGCTAACAAGAACTGCTAGCAGCTAATGTCGGCTCACCTCCTGCGTCGGACCGTTGGGCGGGATCTGGCATCTGATTGGCCCACCTGACCTGTGTCACATTGCGACACCGGCAGGTAAGAAGACCAGGACCTTTCCAGCGGCGCAATTTTTAAACTTCCTGACCTGGGAGAGATGCTGCTACTGGTAAGAACCAAACATTTTCATGTACTCACGGATTAAGTAGAGTTTTGTTGAGGTTTTTTAAGTGTTAGTACGACTCCTCTTTATGCTTTTGTGATGGGAAATTTTTCTGGCCATGGCTTTTGCTGGGTGTTTAGCATGCCAGCAACTTTGTTATGTCAGTAAGTCCTTACCATGCTAGGTGCCTCACTACTGCTTGCGATATTTGTTTCTGCCAGTGGAAAAAAGCAGTGGAAACCTTTTAAGAACAGTAGGACTGATTACCAGGCAGACCACACAACCACTGTTTTAATATATTTGAATGGTTTCCTTGTCATATTTTGTCAAGCTAACAGGATGTTTTCTTACTACTTTCTGGAAGATGTAATTAGCTTTAAATGTAATTTCTGTGCTGGTAGCCTATCCCCAGTTTGTGCCACTCATTTATTACCATTACAGTTGAGGCACAGAGCTCAACATCCACTTTTCTGGACAGAAGCCCAGAATCTTTTAAGACGTGGAGTTGGGATCACAGAAAGATAAGATGAAAGACAGGACATTCAGGGACTGTCGCAGTGAGTGAAAATGTTCATGTATTAGTATATGTTCTGGTGACAGTGATGAGCAATAGGCCTCTGGCTTTTGAGGCAACTTTTCTCTATTACTGTGTGTTTTTACACAATGTTTTGAATGGCAACAGCTTTTTTTTTTTAAATCTTAAGTTGAGACTCTGTTAAGGCAGATGTTTATTCCTTAAGAGCCTTTGTGAAGTTTCATTCTGAGGCATGAAATTTCAAAGCTACTGCAGGAAATATTAATGCCAGAAAAGATGCAGTTTCCCTCCCCAACAAGTGTTTCTGTCCATAAAAACAGAGTATGAGAGCAGACAGCCACATCCTGAGAAGGTTGGTGTGTAGTGTTGTTGACGTGGCTAGATATTCAGTATTCACTGATTTTAAAAAATGGAGACAGCAGCAAATCGTCACATTTGAGCAGTTAATATTTGGTGTTTTTAATTTTGGATAAAGAACTTCTAAACATGTTGAATCAAAGGCCTGATATACATTGTAAGTCTAGTTCCTGCTGCCTCAGAGGAGTTCTCAGTGGAAACAATGAATTACAGGGTCATTTCCTTGTTGCCCTTATAATCCTCCTGATTACTCCTCTGCCACAGAGGCAAGAGTGAAACCAGGCCAGGGACCTTCATCCCTCCCATGCCCTGACACTCCCTCCCACCCCTGCCCTGTTTTTTTTCTGTGCTGATGAGTCGTGAAACTGAAGTGTTGGCCCAGATGTTTCCTGACGGAAGGTGATGGTTGTAGTTTCCTATGAGGTCACTTTGCTGGTGGTGTCGTGACGGTTTTGTTGGTCTGTACTGACTTATTCCCCCCCCTTACTGTCTGTT
The DNA here is from genome assembly GCA_037833715.1 of Toxotes lorentzi. Classification (NCBI taxonomy): domain Eukaryota; kingdom Metazoa; phylum Chordata; class Actinopteri; family Toxotidae; genus Toxotes; species Toxotes lorentzi. The sequence goes on along the minus strand of JBBMJY010000010.1, from coordinate 1,903,937 downwards.
TACCATAATCATATGACCGGATCTCCTGTGGTCTCATTTATAGACAAGTAAGATTGTCTGCATACCATCAGCCCCATCTAGACTAGTTAAAATGAGAACTTACTCGGTATCTCAAATGGTCTTTCATTAGTAGTTTGAACAAAACAGAGGACATTTTGAGATTTAAATAATTTTGCAGTAACTTCCAGAAATAAATTTGCTTTTTTAAAGGTTTGACTTTGATGAGATAATGAAACGGATCCAGACAATGGCAAAATGAAGGAAAATGCTATAGAGCGAGCTTCACTGCTGTTTTCTCTTTAGCATGTTCAATTAAACAATGAACATCTGGTAAGTGATAAGGATCAACATCTGTATATTTTGGTCCAAAAATAATAATGATGGTGGCGACTGGGCCAGGCATTATATTTCACATTCAAAGTATGTTTCACTTTTCATATATATACATATACTCTTCTGTAGGGAGATAAATTATAAGTTGTATTTTATTTATTACAGGTCTTAGGTCACACAAAAGGACCTAAGACCTAATATTTTGTGTTGTACCTAATCTGGACCTGAAAAGAGACATTTGATTTTAGGTTAGTCAGTCAGAGGCAGAGTATGAGCTTGCTTTTTCCAGGCAGCATTATGGTCGTGGATGTGGTTGTTTACAATGAAAGGACCCCTGGATTTCAGTACTTGGCTGCTCTATACAAATGTGCATTTGTACCAAAGGGTCGCTGCCTGACAGCTCAGTGATCTTTGATGTTTTTACTCCCTCTGGTGGCGAAAGGTGTACATTGACTGAAGTCTTGCCTGCAGTATGAGGACCGCTAAGAGCAGACTACCTCAGCTTTGTTTGAAGAATCGACAACAGCTTCCACATTGTCATGTTATGAGCACAGCTTGTGTATTATATTAATTATAGAGATCCAAACAGTGGCAGTCACACAGGGCAGAGCTCGCATTTTAAGAAGTCACATTTTTGAGGAGTTTACAATATTCATACAGAATCTGTCATTTGTAATGTTCGATATATTCAACTTTCATCCTGCAGCAAATTCGCGTTGTAGGTCTGATTCATGATGTCAAAAATCACAATATGTGAATAGGAAACTGAACAACATGGCGAAAAACTGAACAAAAACCATCAGTATCTTACATTAGATGTAAGGACGTTTGGTTAGTATTTAAAAAAACACTTGCTCAAGTATTTGAAGTATGTGTACGATACATTTTTATAATCTTTATAAAGATATATTATTTATATCTTTATAAAATTATATATCTTTATAAAAAAAGACAACCATATGATTCTACACCTCTTTGTATATGGTAATATTATGGTAAAGTTAAAAATACAAATTATTAATTAAAATGGCTGAAACTAATTATACTAATTATATTGCTCAGACTCTATAAGCATGTCTCCTGTTGAACCGTGTTAGGAAGTTTAGCTCCCATAAGATAAATCTGACAGACATCACAAACAGAAGGTTTAGGAGGGAAAATGTTGTCACACACTGTACTTGCTTACTTTTTAAAAATTATTGTAAAGTTTTCACTTTAGACAAACATAGCTACAAAGTGTCAGAGTAACATCGTTGTCAGCAAAAGACAGTGAATTAAATATAAATGTGACCGTATAAAACAAAATTAGTTTAGACTAAGTGATCTTTCATTTCAGTTTCTGATGCTGACCGTCTGACTGATTGGATTTGAAATGGTGAGATCTTGTTTCAGCAGAGTTCTCATCCGTTTGTTTGGGAATAACAGTGGCAGCAGTGACAAAAATCAGACGCTTATATCCCACTTTAATGCAACATTTTATCCCCTGGAATGTCTTGGGTGAATAATATTCAGTCCTGGAGTTTTTCCACTGCCAGTCTTTCACAAATGGAAGACAAATATATTTCTTGGCCGGCCATTGTGTTTCAGAGTGAGGCTCTTTTGATTGGTAATGTACAGGGCTAATTAGCTTAAGAAAGTGATATAGTTTTTCGGCTGGACTGCTGCTCCCCCTTAACGTCAGCTCAGATTTCCCAGGTGCCTCTCTGTCTGCCAGAGGTAACAAAATAATGGCTCCACTTAGAAGCCTGTTTTTCAATGTTGTTTTTTTTGTGATTTTTAATAGATTACTATTAGAGATATTGGTGTACTCAAGGGAATCCTTGATCCTGAGTAGGCTTTTATGTGTTTTCTTCTTTTTCTTCTCTTTGCTGAGCTGTATTTTGGTGGAAGGCCTTCTGCTCCATTATGAATGCAAATTCACACTAAGGCTCAACTTAAGCCCATTTATAGAAAGGGAAAACTGCAGATACCACTTTCACTGTATATTTTCTTTTTTCTTTCTGATATAGAATGAAAGGAGATCCTGTTATTTACTTTCTTAAGCGTGATGGTGTAAGTACAGTACATGAATTTAACATTTCAAGTAATAGGTTACTTTTGTCATGAATTTATAAACATGTTTGAAGTCCATAACTGTCTTCAGCTGTTCAGAATGACTGAACAGCTGTCTTTGAAAGGGAAGAGATGTGATAAATCATTCAAAACAGGGTAATGCTGAACACGCCAAGGCATTCATGGTGTTGTATCCATGAAATTGGTGGAAGCAAGAATGAAGAAACAAGCTCAAAGTCTCACTTCCTCATACCGGGCCAATCACATAAAGTGAGTGTGCTTGCTGGACTGTCGGTTTCGGTACAATCACAAAAATCGCTGGACACAGCCCTCGCAGTCCTGACAGTGGAAAGATGTGGGGGATGGGGTTTCAGACTCTCTTAGATGATGCCCCAAGCCCTGCATTTTGTAGAATACTGACCCCTTTAGCATACACAATATCGATGGGCCGTGCAGTGTGACATTATTATGGCAAAATCAACCCTGCACCAATATGAAGCATGAAAACACTGACAGTGGCAGCCATGCAAAATGACTTTGCCACATTTGTGTGTCTGCATTGTGTTTATTTAAATGTTTTGGTTTGTATGCTAGCTGTATAGTCAGTCAAGAGATCAGTTAACCACCCAGTGCAACATCTGACAGCACTTTTCATAATTCAGCAGAAGCACATTGAATTCTGAATTTTCTGAATTTTTTAAAAGATCAGTGCCAGTATGATGAGAAGTTTCCTTATTAATTTTAGAACTATCTCATCAAAGGTGTCATGGAGACATTTATATAAAACACATTTACAGTACTTGTGGGTGTACTTTTTTTAAATTTTTTTTAAGAGTGTTTCTGATTAAATGAACTCTTGAAAAAGTTCAGCCTTTTGCTGTCACTCTGTAATTTTCAGTTGGTTCTACTACGTCCTAGAGTTCTGAACTGTAGGACGTAGTAATATAACATTTGTTTTTAGTAGATTTTTCATTGTTTTGGCTCCGCTTTTCAGTGTTTATTATTTGTGCTACAGAACTTTGGACCTCTCTGGCACCACTGCTGCCTCTTATAGAAAAAATAAAGGAATACATATACGTACATATATACATATACATACAGCCTTTCTGTAGATACATGCATACATGAACGTAATAAAAAATTATTTTAACCAACAGGAAAACCTGGATAGATACCAGCTGATAATGTTCGGATGTCTAACATTCACCTTTAGGCTACGCAAGTTACATAACACAGTTTTCATTGCAGTCACCATCAGTAACTTTAGCACAGCTGTATTTCTCCTGCCAGTTTTCAGTCGAGTAAATCAAACACTGGACGTTTTGAGGTAATTCACCCTCAGTGAATGATAATTCATCAAACTGTACAAAACCTAAGTGGTTATTCAGATGACTGGTTTCCTATAAAAGAGGGAGTTGTCTTCAGGCTGTGTAATTTAGATATGATCTATGTGTGCATTTAGGAAACTACAGCAAAGTCCTGCTTTTCCTTTTTTTTAAGCACTTGCACTTAAACACAACTATGGATTTTACTTTATTTCTACTTTAAGGCCTATTTAACAAAGAGCTGAATTACTCAATAAAAATTCAGCTGCCATTTACTCTTTTGTAATGTCCATCCTAATGTTTTTAACATCTCAATAAAAATTGAAAAAACAAACTTCAGACCTCTTAGATCTGATATTTGTCTCTGTCTTGAAAACTATTTTTCCATCCTCATTCTCCGCAGACAGACCTTCTGCAGTGCCAGTGTTTTGTACCTGGTTAATGAATGGCCTCTTTACGAACACACTATTGTCTCAGCCACTCTTGTGTTTCAGAAATGACCAGAATGGCAGTCCTGGACTTTTTATACTGTACATCTAGCCATGGTGATACCCTTTGTTAGAGAATGAGTAGCTCCCTCCACACTGACATGCCTGAACAACAGGAAAATAGTTTAAACTCTGCTTCTTTCTTCTCTCTTTGCTGGTAGTGATATCCTAGACTATGCATAATACAGCCAGGCTCACTTTTTAGTTGTCACTTAAATATATTTATGCCCCTTTGTCTGACAACTGAACAAGCAGGGAACAGTGATTTGATCTCGACCAGGGAAAGTTGTCTGAACAAACAAACATAAATGCCTGCTCAACTGCCTGCGTTAACATTTATGTCAAATCACACAGAAGCTGAGCTGCAAAAGAAGGTTTCTTAACTTTACGCTCAGCTCCTGAGCAGGCGTATGCCGTTTGTTATCCAAAAGATCTGTTTTCCTCATCTATATTAACCACAAGTTTTCAGATTTATCAGCTCTGAAGATAATTTTCAGTTTCTGTTAGTGGTGAGAGGCATCTACACTGCAATTAAGACCTCCTCCTCTTTACAGTACACTTACAGTGAATGCATGTCTAAATTTAAAAGGCTAAACTCTTCTGCTTGTCTGTGCCTGTATGGATTTGATTGCATAACGGTAACGCTCGTGTGCTGCAGACTGCACGGCTAATGCCAGCTATTTGTTTTCCTGGGTGTTTTTTTTGCATTCATTAAAAATAATTGTGTTTTCTGCTGAGCCGACCACAGACTGGCACCTCCTCTGAGTCGCAGCTCCTCTCCGGGCCAACATAAGCCCTGCATACCATGGAGGGACGACTTGTGTTTACCTCACCCAGACCGACGGCAGACTGAGGGTCCTCTCCTTTTTCTTCTGTGGTTTCTGGCAGCCAGCACCAGATTCCTCCATGTCTATCACTGCAATCAGCAGGCCAGACCCGCAGTCAGCCAAGCAGCTTGAAACAAAGCAGCATGAACGGCTGAACATAAAATAGGTGAAGCGTTTCTTTCTGGATACTGAGAAGAAGAATCTGTTTTCTCTCTCAGCTTTGTCAGTTTTCCGCTCTTTGTCATCAGAGGACAGTTCTTCTCTTTTGTGATAAGCCAAGGTGCGGCATGTCCAAGTTCCTCCTCAGAAGCGGAACTTAGAGCAGCATAACATGTCCTACAATGTGTCTTAGCACCTCTTGAAAATGAAACCTCAGTATGTTTTCTCTCCATGGTCTGTTGGTACACTGGGTGTCTAATTAAGTGTGATTGTTGATTGGCTACTGAGCAGATTCATCACTCTGACTAAGTGTAACTTTCAGGATCCCACACCTCAAATTATATCATTACCTCTAACCATACACATAAAACTAAAGTACGTGCTGATATGCTAAATGTCTTATTTAAATGGCAGAAGGTGTAAAGCATCCAGAAAATAAGGGTGTTGGTTAAAAATGCTTGTAATGCAGAGACATGTTTACCGAGGAATGATAAATAGCATGATTTGTGCTGGCACCATCCAAATGCTTTTCTTGGAGCAATGCTTCACATTCAGACTAAATCATACTAATACCAGTCAAGAAACAGCAGGGAAATACTAGACCTGCAGTTTGTAGTTTTTGTTGAAGGTGAAGTTTTTGTCTTTGACAGATGAAACAAGCTCCTGAACTTTGACTGGAGTAGATTTGATGAGCAGTGTGAAGTCTGTTTGGAACGGTCTTTGAAATCTCTGATTGATTTAGCTGGCAGATTTAATCGTATAGCACAGTTCAAACACTGAAGCAGTTTCAGAATCCATTAACATAAAATTATAGCATCTTTAAAATTATTCTGATGAATGGTGTGAGTTGTTGTTTGTGGATAAATGAGACAATCACCTGGTGCTATCAGCGCTTTAATCTTTTTGTGTTTTTTCTTAAATACACCCACTGGAGAAGCCGGAGGTGGGTATGTAAAGCCAGAGGTAGATTTAAAAAGTCACCTTAACTATTGATATTTGCAGTTTTCTGTTTGTCTGTTTCCTCCGCAGTTTCTCTACCATGATCTTTTTGCCCTGGCACTGGATGATGAAGTCCTTATTCTCAGTCCTGCCTAAAAAGCTCTGATTGACCCAGTCGTTATTTTTGATTCTGGGAAGCAGCCGTCTAAAAGCACAACACCGGACCGAATAAAAAAAAATAACAAAACAGATTCAGTGCAAAAAACAAACATCTGATCAGTGGAGTGACATCTTTTTACGATCTACATATTTGTGTTTTGTTGCATGCTGCATTTTGCATCATAAATATCAAATCAACCAAGAATGACATTGTGCTAAAATACGTGTAGACACCAAAGAAGAAAAAGTTGTTTATGAAATGTGCGTAGATATGAATCTCTTTGTCTCCACTGCTGTTTGGGTTTCAGTAACCAGCACTTTCTACTGAGCAGTGAGACAGTTTTAAGAGAAATGTTTGTTATTTCACACCAAGCGCACGGAGCCAGCAGTAAACCCGTCTGTGAACTTAAGTGCTCTTCTATAAACTTCCTAACAGTGTATTCCCTAGTAAAAAAAAAAAAAAAAAAAATTCTGTGTTGGTCAGAGATGGATAGGGGGCATTTTGGGACCAATAAACCCAAAATACACAAATACCTCAAATGAGATGTCTCATTGTAGCCTGCAGACTGATTTATTGATTCTCAGAATCAAAAGCCAGTCACCCTCATACCGTCGCATTTCACAATCAAAGTGGGAGTTGGGGGGAGGACACACAATGGCTGTGACAATATTACTGTTATTATCATTCTGCTGTTGCTCACTCCACACTATCAAATCACTGGTAATAGATATAATCCATGCATTGCTGCAAGAATGTTGTTGAAATCCCTGTTTAAGTAGTCTGCACTTATCGAGATGCTTTATGCATAAAAACGAGTGGACTTCTTCAAACATATTTGGACTGAACCAGTCTCTAGAACTGAAGAAGCTTCTCAGATGAGAGGTGAAACGTCTTTGAGCTTCAAACAAGAAGTCCAGTTGCCTTCAGTCAACCCTTCGGATACGATGACCTGGATGAATGCGAACCCGCACAGACACAAAAGCGAGAGGGGACACGTCAAAATTTCAGCCTAAGGCTCCATATTTGTGTTTATAAAAACATCAGAAAAACCAGAGATGAAGCTGCCCTCCACCTCGCCTGACCTGATCTCTGTACGGCAGCAGTAACGAGCAGTAATGACTGCACATCCTCTCCCTGCTTTCCAGTAATGCTCCTAGATATGATTGAATCCTGCTCTTCGTCGGCTCTTTTCAAACACGTGCCTGAAAAACTGCCCCATTACAACCCCAGTTAACTGCAGCAATCCGGACTGTGGCAGGAGCAACATCTTGCAGTATCATTAATGCCACTGCTCATTATGACTTTGCCCTTGAATCCACACATACCAGGAGGAATCGAAAGTGTTTAATGGCTGCAGTCATGGCAACAGAAATTCTGCCTCTTTCTCTTTTTCCTGGAAAAATGCATCTTAATCAGCTGCACGGCACACTTGTGTTTAGTTTAAGTGTCAGTTACAGAGCAGACCCACATCTCCACATTTCTTTTTTTTTTGCCTTTTGATTTCACGTTGGCTCAGCAATGTACCGTAACCGCCTGCATCCACAAACAAAATGGAGTTAACAAAATGAGACTTGTGTACATAAATTATTCAATGTACCTCAATTTAATTCAGTTATTTTGTTAGCATGTTTTTGGAATCATGAGATAGGCTGAGGTCCAAGCTCTCAGGGTTTCCTGAGCTTGGCACGTATCAGCTCTGCGGCCGTGTTAACTTTGTGTTTGTAATTAGTTTAATTCTACAGTTATTAAGCCGTCTCACAAATACTGGAAAGAATCCAAGCAGCAGACTGGATTCTCACAGAGCTTGCCATTCAGGCTTGTCTGGATGAGTCTGGTGCCACAGTTCTTACGTGGGATGATTCCACATGTTGTAGTTTGTTTTAGCTCTGCAGCTCCAAACTGTCAGTGGCGCACACACTCTTCAAAATAAGGATATATACACAATCACTAGCAGGCTGAACTGGACAAATATTGTCAGAGGAAAATGCTTGACCCTCGAATACCAGTCTCCACAAGTACCCTGGGATGAGTTGATCTAAAATCTGAGCTTGTTTTAACGAAAATTTATAAAGACTTTGGATGGAGACTTTAGTTGAGGTCCCTGTTTTGACTGACTGTGTTATTAATCGCCTTGAAATGTAAAGAAAATGACTACTTGTATGCAATATATAACAAAGGCTGAGTATCATTTCACATTTTTTGATAGTAGTGCCAATGAAATACCTGAGTTTAAAGTAAATATGATCAAACTTCAACCATAGACACATGAAGATCCTTTTCTTCCAATGACAGTTTACATCACAAGGGACAGATTCTGTTGAGGCTTTTAGATGGTCTAAAAATAATGATTATTTTCATTATTGACTAATTTTTTCATTTTTTTGACTCACCCGTTAATCATTGAGTGTAGAAAATGGTGTGAAATCATGTTGTAGAGCTTACAGAGACCAGTGTGATATCTCCAACTTGCTTGTTTTGTTCCACCAGCAGTTAAAAAGCTCAGTGTTATAAAACGGAGTCAAGCAGCAAACTCTGACATTTCAGGAGCTGGAATCAGGGAACATTTACCATGTTTGCTTAATAATAGACTAAAGGATGAAACAATTATCGAAATTTCTGTTGACTAATGAATTAATCGTTTCAGCTGTAAATGACGGCCGTGAATGAAACCATGTGTCTTCTCAAAGCCCTTTCATGGTCTGTCAGTAAAATGAAAATTAATTAAAACAGAGTTGGTTCTCCGGAGGTCAGAAACGGCAAGAGAATCCCCTCATGTTGATCTTTTGGACTAACAAAAGGTAATTTGATGTTTTTCTATCTCTTCTGTTTCCTTTTGTTGTTCTAACTGACCATTTCTTTGTATCCGTTACCATAATAGCCTGTAATAGTTTATTTTTTTAGCATTTGAGCATTGACCTGACAGATAAGAGCATCTTTGAAGTGAGGGGGTGTTTGTCATTGTCTCAAAGAATATACGACACTGATTATTCGTGTTACCGTATCATCTGAACTCTTTAAGTGGTTTCCCTGCCGCTTGCTCTGAGCGCTGGTCTGGATTCAAAGTGGATTGAGAGGAGCAGCTTTGCCCTTTGTAGTCCGCTTAGAGGCCAGGGTGGACAGGGCTTTGTTTAGTCTGACCCCAGTGTGCTTCTTCTGCTCCTAAAGCCTTTGGAGATGCCAATCTCAGAGAGTTTGAATGACCGGCAGCACATCATTCACTGTCATCCACTACCATACCTCAGCTTCTCAACTGGTGCCACTGTCCTTCAATAGACAGACATGGATAGACATCACTGTCATAGGGGAATCCTCCCTTTAAATTTATCACAGAGGCTAGATTGTCAGATGTTGGTTTATAATCAAGTTTACCCCAAGGCAGGGATGATTTCTTTCTAAAGCTGCCATTTGACACTTACTGTAAATGACAAACTAGTATTAGGGTCCTTTGTCTGAGTGAAAGTAGCAGCCAGGCCAGCAATTAAACTAATAAACCTAATTATTAGGTTTTCCTTAACAGTCTGACATTACTGATGCATTAATGTGTAATTCAGTTAATTCTTCTGTTACTTGCTCCGCTGGGTAGTTGGAAGCTGGAAGTATGACATGACAAGCCAATTATTTTTGAGTGAAATTTGAATTGGTAAAAATACTTGGAGTAAAAGTATGAAGTCCCACAAAATGAAAACTTACATAACTAGTAATACATTTTTCAAACAGCTGATTCTGATCAAACAGCAGCTGATCAGAATCAGAAGTGACAGCAACAAGCAGTTAAATGTATTTTTTTAAACAAACATCACCAAAACGTTGCTCTCTCTTCTACCACAGTCTATATGATACAGTAAAATAAGAACCTCCTTTTTGTGTTTGTGTAATTCTGGGGAAATGTAGGAGAGTCCTGAATTAGAGGAGGGTGGAAAATCATTTAGCAAACAAAGACCCTTTATCACAAACTCACAGTTTGAAATTTATCAGGGTTGTAAGTCACGGTGTGACTAAGATTGAAACTCATTTTTTTGCCAGATAAACAATATATTTTTCTGTTTAGCTCAGTGACTACCAGACAGTTGGGTAAATGCAATCAACTCTCAGATTATTGGTTAATAGTGAGTGTGGGCTATAGGCCCTCCTCGCCAGGAGGAAAGCACGTTTGAAGGCTGTACAGAAGCAGGCTCCCCGCCAAGCAGAATCAGAAAGACAATAAAAGCAACCTGACCACAGACTCCTCAGCTTTCTCCATCAACATTTTCTTGTCTGTCCTCACCAGCTCAGGCTGTGAAATGGGTTATAATTTTAAATAAATCAGCCACGTACAGGATGTCGAACTACTGCCTGTCAAGCTGCGACTGTCATAACTCGGTCTACGTCGCTGCCAGTCTCTCGCAAACTCTGCAGAGGCCAGAGGATTGAGCGCCTTTGCCACTGTTATTTCTAAAACCTCCACAGGGAAAAGAATGGAAGTTTGCACAAAGCCTCAATCATGTGACCTTTTTTGAACATTTCTCCATGTGTACTGTACGTGTGTGCTGCCTTAGTGGACACAATACGATTTTTGTTTGCTTTTATTTGAAAGGTGATTTACACAAACAGCAGCAGTGCTCTCTGAGGGACCTGGGTGGTCTGAGTTGTTCTTCTTTCTTCGTGGGAGCTTCTTGTTTGACTGTCTCTGGACCACTCAGGTAATTTGAGTGACTCCTAATTAATTGTTACAGCATGGCAAATAGCAGTCCCCCGCCTTTACTTGCAGACCTCAGTTGGCGTCGGACTGACATTTAAAGAAGGGGGGGGGGAAAGGAAATTGTAACAGTGAGTCAGTTTCAGGGTCAGGTACCAGGCCTCTGTCTCTGAGCCACTATTTTCATACTTCAGTGTCTGGGAAGCTGAATTGGAGCAATAAATGTTCATAGACGGTATGATGGATTTTCACGGCACCGTTCAGAACTGGTCGGAGCAGCTGGACAGAGCAGAGCTGTGTCGGGCTAAATGCAAAAACAGAGGAGGCTGATGGTGGTGGATCGATGTCATATTCATCATAAAGATGCATCATCACTCCAGTCAATTTAAACACACTGACACTGATTGACTAGAGAACATTAAAATTGCATCAGCCTGTTGTGAAATAAATTTCTGCAGGAATAGAGTTTATTTAGTCCACTTTATTGTTTTTCCTGGTTGACAGCAAAATGAGCCTCTTAATGTTTGGTCATCATGGCAGTTTCTCTTACGAAACCATAAAAAGCTCATATAATGAGATTAAATGCCACTACGCATACACAATATCCTAAATGATTTGTCATGTTAGACCATAAATTATACATTTAACAAAACCTCCACAGCCGTTTTTTCACTTTACTAAGCCTCTATTTGTATTTTGTCTTGAAAAAAGTATTTGGTTCAGCGTTTTCTCTAAGTCGGATGAAATATCACAACATATGCACAACATCATAAATGATTTATTATGCAAACCCACAAATTATACGTATACCGAACAAGACCAGAGTGTGTTTTCCATACTGTTTATTCTGTGGTAGCTATCCATTTAAATGTTTCTGGCTGTATAAGGTCATTGTAGCCAAAGCTGCAAATGACTGTGGGCAATATTGGATTTTACCATCAGTGTAGTGACATTTCTTGATTTGTTGGGTATTAAATTCAATGGATATAAGAAGACATTTCCAGTTATTCTGTCCACAAACACATTGTCCTTTGTATTTCCAGAAAATGTACTATATTACCACATACTTATACTGTGGTAGTACTGCAATATAGAAGTAATATACTAAGATGGAAGATTTTATTTATTTCACCCACTCTTACCCCACATGATTCATCTTGTCAGCCCACAAATTAAACATTAACAAAAACTTCCTCATTTCCGTAATAAGCCTTTTTACCCTGAGCGCATTCTTTTTTTCTGTTAAAATAGTTTTTAGACGTATTTCTGGAACATTTTAGCTATTTAAAAACCCTCAGAAGTTACGTAATTTGACCGTAATTTAAGGCCGCAAGGAATGTGTTTGAATACAAGTTACCCGGTAATGTTTCTTTGACTGATTCAGGGGGTCTCAAAATGAGTTCAAAGGGTAGAGTTTAAAGTCACACATACTGATATTTACACCTAAAAATGAATATTTGGCGCAAGTAAACAGATTTTTCTGCAGAGACTTTGCTCTCGTCTTTGCCTGCATATGGGCATTTAAGCTCAGCTTCTGTTTTTCTTTAATAAAGCGCCAGCTTGAGTCGCAGAGTAGGCAGGGATCGACCATCCCAGTTGCTGAGACGAGTTAAAGATCTTAAGCTGGGTGGCTCTGCTCTGCACCCAGTGGGCTTAAACATATATCACACTGGCAGTAGGCTGTTTGCTTTCAACCCCCCTCCCCCCTTCCTCCCCCCTTCCTCCCTTCGTGCTCCCTCCCTGCCTGCCCTCAGATGGGCTGGCCACTGATCCCCTCTGTGTCTCTATCTCACAGTGAATCCCTTCTAGTCCGGGGGACAGCGTTGAGTTTTCACAGTCAAACAGCACCCATGCTGGCCGAGAATTTCTTTGATCCCCAAAGAGCCAGTATCTGACGGAGCTACTTGATTCAGTCGTTCCTCTGCGTCAATGGCGTGTACTTAACGTAAAACTAACAAAATGGTAATAATCAACGGTTTACAACAGGCAAATATCTGTTTTGCCACTACAATAGCACGCAATAGCGATTTGATGAGGATCCAGTTCATTAAAGTTTTTATTGTAGTTGTAAATACCATGTGTCAGGTTGGTCTTCCTGGGAAAAACACCCTGAACTGAAGAGCGATATTTGTCAAGAAAAGAGCACCGTCTACAGAAACTCAAACCCTGTGAACACACAATCCAAAGAAGGTGACATGGTGGGACCCCACTGTTTAATTAACAAGAACTTTTTTTAGTGAAGTTCTGTGCACAAAAACACATTGTAAATGATAATTTAGCACCGAGTTGGAAACTGAATTTAACAAAAATGCAGCCTCTAAATCAGAAATAGCTTGTCTGCAGCCAAAAGTGGAACCTCCTGAGCTCACACTGCAGGGGATAAGATGGAAAAATATGCAGTGATTCTGAAGGAGGGCTGGTATGGGTGTGAAAACTGTGAACTGTCCTGCTGACCCCTGTGACTCCTTTGATCACTGGACCTTGGTGACAGTGCATCATTCCATGCCAAATTACCATGTCACAACACAACAGACCATCTATCAATCTAGATTTTCCCCAAAGAAACAACATTTATCTGCTGTAGATCTGAAATGCTAGGAGGAGGCAGTGACGACACAGGAGAGTGCTCAGCGGCACATGTGCATTTGTGACTCATTTTCTTTTCTTTGCTTTATGTCGCTGTACGTTCAGTACACACAGTTAAATTAAATACAGAGCAAACAATTCAAACATGTCAGTTAAAATAATTAATTTAGTTTAACATGACCTGGGAGAACATTTGAATATGAAGTTTAGGATTAGCAATGAAGAGTAGATTTATACTACTGCACGCGTCCTCCCTATCTGAATAGGGAAGAATGACAAATAAGAGTGTTTAATGGCTGTAATCACTCCTCCAAAGTGATTTCCCTGTGATGAGGACAAAATCTCTGTGCACAACGTCTGGAGTCTGAGTTTGACAAATCACATGTGTATCTTCCAAACTTTATCTTTGCAGTACTTCTTATTATTAACACAAGAACTGTACAGTTTGTCCCCCATACCTTGCGCTGAAATTGCTTTAGGAAAGGAATCTCTTCAAGGCCAGAATGGACATGAGGAACTAACAGAGTGTCTCATACCTGTTTCAGTACATGAATAGGAGTATTGTTTTAAGACCAGCTTGAAGAAATGTGAGCCTATCCTTGAAAATATACTGTGAGATTAATTTTTGTCATAATTATACAGAGTCATAGTGGGTCTGCTGTTCATCCCTAATCTTTCATACATGTTTGCAAAATGGTTGACATTTTATTTTCAAGTTAGTTTTAAAATTATTTCCAAATCTTGTAAATGTAAAATAATATGATATTGTAACCAGTGTAATGAGGGGAGTGGCTCTTGATGTGGAATTCAAAATGAGGCTCACTTTAATTTACCAGACCAAACATTTTATTCCTCTGTGTGTTGAAGTAGGAAAGACGGCTATACAGTTCAACAGACAGCACAGACTAGATCTTATCAAATATTTGTCTGTTTGGGAGTCCGTGAAATTAAAACCTTTTCATTAAACCACTCCTCTCTGCTGATGTGCCTCTTAGGATTTCCTTTACACAACATACAACACAACACAACTCAACTTCCTATGAGTTTCACACATCAGTTGCAAAGACCAGGTCCATCTGTTCTGTCTGCATCTGGGCACTTTTCAGTAAAAGCATGGGTGTGATCTAAATTCTTTTTTTTTTTTTTTTCTATCACATACACAAGTGCAGCTGGTGTCTGCTGTGAAGCTCCGTGGAAGTCTTTACGTTGCATTCTGCGTGAGAAAAACGCTTCGGAAAACAAACAGCTCACAGCCTAAAGCAGTGGAAAATGTCTTTGTTTCAGTGTTTATGTGATGGTCTAATTTAAACTAAAACAGATCTCATTGGTACAAATTGCCTGTTAATTTGCTTGTGTGCAACACAGATGTGTGATTTCATAGTCCAATAAATTTACCCACAAGAATCCCTCTAAAAAATCAGATTAAATTCCACTTTGAAAACAGTTAATTTGCATCTTACCATTGAACATGCAGCGTGTACAAATAAATGTAAAATTAAGTGACTTCTTTATGCTCTTACGGGCGATTCGGGAATTCTCTCAGCAGGATGTATAAATCAAACTTAATTAGGCACCTGAGCAGGTATGATCTCTCACTGGTATTTTTATGCTTGACAAAAGAAAGATGGAGGAGAACAACCAACACATTTTCAGTGTTTGACTGCAGGGCCCTTGGGAAGAATGTGTCTACCACTAAAGCGTCACCTCTTAAAGAAAGCATATTACGTTACATGCAAACATGTCATTTGTGGGACACTTGGGTGGAAATGTCTCCCTGGGGAGCAATCAGACTGACTCCAGCTTTTTAAAAAGTCTCCTCTCTCTGCCACTCCTCATTTTTCAGACTCCTGAAATTAGGTGAAATCCTAGCTTGTAGTATTTGTCTTACCCACACAGCTCAGTTACATTGATTAGAAATCAATTAACATTTTCCCGGTTTGAAAGTTGCTGTGTAATTTAACTCCGCCAGAGATAAATCAGAGCTTGGACTGTGCAGAACTTTTCTTTTTTTTGGGACTTGCACTGAAGTTTAGGAACAAGAAATCTAAAAATGAAACTAGAATTATATTAATCAACAAAGCAGTTCAGTAAAGTGCAATAAGGTCAATACTCCACATACATTACAAAATACAGTAAGGAGTCCATGTGATTTTAAAAACACTGCAACAAATAATAAGGTTAAAATACCTTGTTAGGCTATGTGTTGAACCAAATTGAGCTTATTTTCATTATTATGTTTGAATTAAATATTTTTCTTTTACAAACAACGATTTGAAAATTTGAATCTGTTTCCTCTCATTTTTTGAAATGCATCTCTGACCAGAAGCCTGGATGTCTAATTCCCAAAAGACTAAGACCCCCCGCACAAAGACTAACGATGTTTTAGTCCACCTATCAGTACTTTCTGATATCGTGCAGAAGACATACATGTTTAAAAACAACTTGGAATACATGGAATACTTTTGTTTCCTAAAGAGGCTCAGTAATTTCGTAGTTAGTATCTGGGGCAGCAGGACGGTGTGTGTGTGTGGGACTGAGTCGAAATAAACTAAAGTGTGTGTGTTTATGGTGATGAAGGAACATGTCACCCAGTGCAACAGTGTGGTTCACTGATGTGTTTTAATAGTTTCCGAACAACAATGGAGCTTTATGACTCAGACGACTAAAATATATCAAGCTTTGGATTCACAGACAATACTTGTAACTGTCATTGTTTGTTTTGGCGTTTTTATGGGATTTGATGACAAAAAGATAAATATAGAATATCTCCAGCTTTTGCTTTATCTTATTGTGTGGATTCACTAAGACTGACTTGGATTTCCATATGATTTGTTGACTAAAAATGTTTAACAATGAAGGCTATGACTGCGAGGAACTAAATACTACAAATAGCAAAGAACTATGACGTGGTAAAAGTGGTAAAATATAATCTTAAGACATGTTTTGGACTGGTCTCAATCCCTTTTTCATCTGTTCCCAGTTTGTTTAAAATCAAGGCAAGCAAAGCAAACTTAATCTGCTCGCTCTGTGTTGTTCCAGGCAACACATTTCCCTTTGATTTCTTTTCCGCAAACGGTTACTCGTTAGCCGTCGACCACCGTCCTCACTGGACAATTAACTTTTTCTCTCTCTAAGTACTTTATTTATAGTATGCAGGACTTTTCAAAACAAAAGTTAAATTGCTTCACAATAAAACAGTCAAGATCACAACATCATATAGGCAGCATAGGAACATGCACAAGAATAACAACAGAAAAAGACAAAAATCCTCTGTTGAGATGAGTGAGGAGAAGAGTCTTTGGTCGTTAGTTTGTCAGTTGCACTGGATTATCTGAAGAGGTTAACCTTTCCAAAGTTTAGGTGCTAAGCCAGGCTCTGGGAACATCCAGCAGCCACTGATTAGCTGACCCGAGAGACTTCGGTTATCATCTGGAGACAACAATTTTGGAAATGTACTGTGGGGCTTCCATATGTCTTCCAAAGACTCAAACCTGGTCCAGTCTGTTCACTCCAGCACCAGAAAGGGCATCTGCTCAGTAGGACTGAGGGTGACTGTATAAGGTTGCACCCTAACATTTACACTCTTGGCACTGGCAACAAAGCAGCCATTCCTCTGGCAACCACCGCCGGTCATTAAGCATAATTTGTCTGGTATCCCTGTGTTGAAAATGCACAAAGGAGGGTGAGTAAAGCCTCTTCTGAGCTGTCATGTGGAGGGATGGTGGGGGCCCCATGCCGGGCAGTGGTGGGGGCCAGACAGCGACAGAGAGGCTGGCTTGGGCAGCTCCCAAAGGACTGCTTGGGGACAACAGCAACTCGAGAGGGACACCCCCACCCCCAAATCCCACCTACAACCACTGCACCACCCCCTCCCTGCACCCGTGCGTCTGACGGTTAAAACAACAGCCCCTGTGGCCAGCCAGGCTCCTTACTGGATTTATGCTTGTTTCTCAGTTCCCACCACCTTCCATTACACTCTCCCCTCTGCCTTTATCGCCTTGGGCGATTATGATGCACCACATGATCACAGCTCAGTCAGCATGGATCCACTTGGTTATTGGACACACACAACTGTCACGAGACCCTTACCTGAACCAGTCTGTACACTCCTCCATTTATACTCTTGTTCCCAGCTTTGGCACTGAACATAACCATAGGCTGTTTGAAGTTGTCTAAACAAATTACAATGTCTTGCTGTTCTGGAGATGAAAGTCTTCATTTTTATATTGTCTTCTAAAAGTTCACCATCTACACTCAAATACAAAGACATTAAAAAATGTGTGACTCATCTTCTTCTTGTTCTTCTTCTTCTTCTTCTTCTTCTTCGGCACAGGTGTCCACATTATCACATCTCTTTTTCTGTCTCCGAGACCCTCGATGAAATCACTTTCATGGATGCACAGTCATCCAACAAATCTTCTTCCCTGTCCATCCAGGGAGGTGTCACTACAGTTTTCAAATACATCCTGCAGAGAACAGTGTCAAAACTGAGTTTTAGGGATGGAAACTGGCGACTTAGGAGCTCCAAATGAAAAGGAAAAATAAGTGGAAATGACCATGGACTTAAGAATGTTCCGGGACTTTTAGGAGGTTGCAGAGCAGAATGAGGAGGTTGTTCAGAATTATCTCAGGCAGTTTTGACTTTCAGAAACACACATGCAATGAAATCTCCCAGCTCACAGAAGGTAGCTGTATACACAGCTACCTTTGTAATGACAAATAAAAAAGGCTCTAAAACTGAAAACAGATCATCATAAGACACAACCAGTTTAAAAGAATGTGTATAAAAAAACATGACTTAATCTTAGGATTTACAGTTCACAAACGTGTCAGTGTAACAGAGGAGGGTTAACTAGTATGGAAAAAATGTGAATTAACTGAACTAAATCAAAAAAAGTCTCACCATATGGTTGTCTTTCTGTAGCACAAACAGTGTATTAGGGGAGTAATCTGAAGTCAGATGTGTTTGTCTGGGAGTTTCTGAAAATGTCTGAGAAGCTTCTAATCTAAACCAGGAGAGCTTCTGTTAAATAACAGGACACAGAAACTTGTGTCACAGAGGAAAAGGGGAAAATACAGGGGGAAAAAAGATTCTGCCTCCCAGAAATGGTGTGAAGTCCCGTCTGTCTCCACGTCTGTTTGAGTTCACAGCAACAACACAGTCGCATGTAGAACCAACACGAGAGGCTGACCGAGGTGTGAATTGGAGGAGGTGTGAGGAGCTTATAGAGCCAATAAAGTGATTATAGGTTCCTTCCTATCAAGCCCACAGAGCTGCCTGACATTTGAGTTAAACAAACTTGTTGATTTTGTCCTCACAGAGGCTCAAACACACAGGCCTGTTACACGACGTTGGACTTCGGTTAATTTCTCATTTATTTAATGTAATCTGACTGTTTTTTTTTTTATTCTGATTCATTAATTCAGTCAGTGAGTCTCAAAATGTGTTCCATTGAGGGCTGCAACTAATTATATTTGATACTTACTGATTTGTTTTTTTTTTTTAATTAATTAGTCATTTAGTTAATATTTTATGAAATGGTGAAAACTGCCCAACGGAATTTCCTGCAATCAAACGTGATGTCTTCAAAACCCAAAGTTCTTTAGCTTGCTGGCATTTATACAGAGAAAAACAGCAATATAAGAAGCTGGAGAAGCTGGAGCCTTGAGGTGTTCAAACTATTAATCCTATAAAAACAGTTGGTAATTAATTTTTGTAGACTGACTATCTGATTAATCAACTGTAGGCTTCGGCTTCGGTCTTGATCCTGTTTCTTGTGGAGATGAGGAATATTTCTTAATGTGGCACGAAGGTGGCTGAGGGGACTAAGCTTTGATCCAAACATGTCAGTATATTGTCACATTGGTTCTCCTTCAGAAACCCATTTTTGCTTGGACACTGGTATGGAATCATTCCTTCATTTTTACCTGACACAGAGCAGTGACAGAGAGGAAAGTGAGGTATGAACTCATGTGTCTGTGGCCCACTGCTCTGGACAGTGCCGGACCACCGACCAGTGAAAGTGACTGCCTGTCTGTCCAATTGCCTGCCTTTCCTCCTGGTTGTTTGACACACTGAAGCCACGTGGAGGCCCGCTGACGGTCTCACTCCGATTTGCTGCTGCCGGAGCTGTGGAGGTGAGCCGGGAAGCGCCTGGGTGGCAGGGCAGCACACGGGGCCTCCCTGGCTGGCGCCTGTAATTTTACCTTCCCATTCATCAGCCAGAGATATTAATAATAACAGCACATCTGGATTCACTTTACTGTCTCATGTTAACCCTTTCCACTACTGCTGCAGCGGCTAGCCAGGCCCAAAGCCATACCCCCCCCCCCCCAACTCAAGTCCCGTTCCTCTCGCTGTCAGTCTTCATTTCTCAGTCTCATCTTGGGCTGCAGAGTTTCCTTTTTTTCCAGCTTCATACAAAGCCAGCCAGCTCACCTGAAAACCTTTAGGAGCACTCACTCTGTCTGTCTTTAGTACGCAAGAACGTAGAAAAAATTGTATAACACAATAACACACTTTGACCTTTGAGCGTTGGCTTGCGTTAGATTAAGCTTTTGTCAGATCCGCCATTTTTCTCACTTTAGAATTGCCGGTGCTGCGTTCGAGGTGCGGAGGCTAGGACAGTAGACTTATTAAACTGCCTTCAATTGCAGCTGTTGGATAATGGTTTATTTTTCTTTTAGATGTGGTCAGGCTACACGCTGTACCTACTAGCTTGCTTCAACTGTACTGAACCCTTACTTGCTCTTTTCAATGTGTCCACTTTGAGGCTTCCTCCAAAGGTTCTTATCTGTCCTCGTGTGAATTCATCTCTCTCAGCGAAGAAAGAGAATTAGATGTTCCATCTTTTAGATTTTTATCACCGTGCCAAATAATCCAAAAGTGTCTACATGAGACGATGAACTGTTAAAACTCAGACATCGGCCTTGCTGCGTGCTCGCTGCTGCAACACGAGTGTCCGTAGACACCTCTGCATGGAGGCAGAGTAAATCCCCCCGCTGAGCTGTCTATAGGTGGAGCCGGGGCCCTGCTACTGGCCGCCACGCTTGGCTCCGTGCCTGTCGCCCGAGACTCCCGCTGGTGGCAACAGGTGACAGAGGTCTGCTGTGTGTAGAGCTGACAGCCCCCCTCACAACACATAGAAACACTTGCTTCATTACCAGACCCCCCTCCCCACCTCCTCGCTGTGAAGCGAGAGACAGGGAGACAGACAGAAGGAGAGAGAGGCTTTACTACTTTTCTGTGGCACTAAACATGAGTTTGAGAGGAGGCAAAAAGCTCAGTGTGCATCACTCATCTGCTCATGAGTCAACACTCATGATGTCACACGCTGCCGTGCCAGCCTCACACACAACTATACTGTATTACCAAATTTTGTATAAAAGACCTTATTTATTAAAAAAAAAAGGGGAGAGTCGGCTCTTTTTCCATGCAGTGGACTGAGCCGTACCTCCCAGAGAGCCCTGACTGTTAAACCATCATGCCACAAACAACCTGCTAAAAACACTTAGAGTATTTCTCCCATACAGAAATAAACACTGGCCAATTAGTGCTCTTATTTTTGGAACTATTTTAGCTGCCAGAGGAGTTGAAAATATAACCAACCAGACATGGCCTGACACGGAGCACTGCAATTTCAGCCCTCGACGGCTCCGTGTGGACATCCAGGAGCTGCTAGAGCTATCAAGGCTGTACATCGGCCTCGAGGATAGTTTATGTCTGAAATGAATCCCTGTGGTGGAACAATAGTGCCACTATTATCCAGCACAGAGAGAGATGAATTCACACAAGGACAGGTCATCTTGATTTATGAAGTGTGAATTAGGAGCTGAGAGTTTGAGACCAAGATGGCGTTGGTGGGGGTGTTGCATGGCACAAACAGCCGTCTGTGTTGTAGGGGGCTAGAGACACAGCAACCTCCTGTCATCCCCCCACTACCACCACCCACTACTACACTTTGACTCCTGGCCTGTTCGCTCATTCACGGGAGCATCTGGCACGGCTGCAGCTTTGGCTTCTGATGATCTGTAGAAATCCAGCAAGATCGCCATGTGGGGATCAACGCCTCAGATCTGGCAAGACGTTAAAATGCACTAAATGCTCCGCTGGCTGCAGAGGACGCCTGCTGTGTGTCTGTGCTGGTCGTCAGGCTTCATTTATATCACACGGTGGGCTGATGGAGCGCTGAATCATCCATCAAGAGTGCAAGTATTTACTTCGATTCCAGTAAAATAAAGGCTGATCTAAAACTTCTGAGCTGGACTCTCTCTTAGGCTAACATGGCGAAGTAGGAGTGGCCGCACGGTGGTTATGTGGGCCTGCGTACCGGTGAATGTTCGTCTGTTTCAGGGTTTGACCAGTACAAGCTGATGAGCGTCCTATTGAATTAAAGGTGACCGTAGTTGATACTCACTAAATATCTGCAAGTGGCCATTAATGGGGTTTGTGTGGCTTCACCATAGAATTCTTGTCTCACAGCTAAGGCTAGATTAAAGCAATAAAAGTTTGTCTGTTCCGACTTGGGAGTGTTTATGCATTATTTAAAGGTGATTAGCCGTTGTGATAATCTTGTAGTTACACCAGATAAACACTGTGATGTGGTTGACAACTCTGAATCATTAGTAAGATGACTTTATAACTGAGAGGTGATGTGGGCTGTAGAAAATTTATCAGACTGATAAAACACTAAACGGTAGTTTATAAAACTTAGGGACAAGATTTTACTACTCTTTTACAACATACATTCATTCATTAGCTTTTAGCTGCTTATCCTTTTTGGGGTGCCGAATTTGGACTTGCATGCATTTGATTGGCCAATGCAGCGCCTTGCCAGATGACATTCTTTGTGGTAAAAGTTCAGCTAATCTTGGTCTGAACGTGGCTGTAGGCCTCACTTCCTGTTTGTGCCCATTTTTTTTTTTTTCCATCCCCGCCAGACAATGCGGGTGATCGAAATTTTTGGCATTAGTTGTAATCTAGGAAGTTTATATACTGTGTGTAAAATTTAATTTAGATCGACCTCGACAAAAAGTGTTTTTTAAATAAAATTCAAAATACTGGAAAAAATTGTTAGAGCAGAAAGGAAAATTGGTACGCACAATGAGCCAAAGGCTTTGAGGGGGAAAAAGTTAAAAGAATAGTTCATAGTTCAGGACTGACGAGCCAAAATATAAAAATACTTGTTACAGTGCCACCAGTTGACCAGTTTCAGGTCTTTTACTTACGTAGAACAGTACTGTCATGGTTATTTAATACATGAGATGCTGAGAAGCTCATCTGTCACTGAGTGATCACTCAGCACTTTGTTCTGAGTTTTGGTTTAATGGCTTTGTTTGGATGCAGAGTTTCTGTCTGTGAAATTTTATGGAGGAATGGAAGAAACACACACTCACACTGGGATTTGGGTGCTTTGAGCATCAACTCAGCAACCTGTGGGAAAAATGAGCTAAATGTGCTAATTATAGTCCTCGTTAAAATCCATGGATATTTATGAGTGTTCTCTACAACCTTAAGATAAGTCTGTATGGATTTAACATAAAGGTTGAAGGTTTCATTTGAAAGATATAGTATGACTTGCTTATTATATAGGTAAGTGTTTATTTAAATTAACATTTACAGCTTTTTTTGTTGAACAGACAGAAATCTTCAGATTATCAGATGCTAAACTGAAGTCAATTTGATTTTAATTACAAATCTGACTGAAAATGACTGTTGAAATTTAAATTTTAACTGTATTGAGAATAAGTCATTGTATTCTCAAACAGGGCAAAAATTGTGTGACTTGCAAGAATGCAAATCTGCCATCTGATTCGTGGTCAGTGGTCAGAAGTAGCAATTAATTTTAATTAAGCTCACAGCAGGAGTGATTATTGTGATTGTATGCTCTTGGATTGCTGAGGAATGGAAAAAAGTGTTAAACAAACTAGCAAATTGCACACCTCCCAAGTGCCAGAGTAAACAGGATAGCACCCACTTCATGTCTGTGTGTATTCAGCTTGGCAGTGTGGCCTCAATTAGCACGAGGTGCGAAACAACGTACCGACAGAGATAAAGCATGTGAAAGGTGCTTTGTGTTTTCAGAATGACGCCGGCACTGCTTTTCGTCATAGATAACCTTCTGCACAGAACCACTGCAGATGGGGCGTCAAGCCTCAGAAATCTGCTTGGATGTTTTAGTTTTAAAAAATGACTACCAAAAGAGACTTTTTAAATATCTCAGATCTTTTGTGATTTGCTCTTTCATGGATGAGAGCTATCAGAGTCCTTTCTGTAGTGTGTGTTTCTACCTGAGCGTGCCTTTTCTTGGTACCAGCGCTGGCGTTGTCTGCCAAGAGAGAAGTCTGCTTTTCCTCACTAAATGAGAAATCAGCAGGGAAGGCCACTACGACCCGTGCACTGCTTAAACAAGGAGATTCTTTTTGAACGTGTATCCTTAAGCGCAGGTCTTCAAGAACCAGACCCTGCAAAAAAGGTCATTATGTTAGCCAGTTTATTAGCCAAAGGCAATTGTGTTTGGTCGACTGCAAAATAAAAAAACTCCTCAATTAAGCAGGCGTCTGTCTCAAGTAGCCTGTCTTTTTAAGGACGAATATTTCACTATCAGAATGTTCCTGTGGTAAAACGGTAGGAAGGGATTAGAAGAAACAAAAACAACTCTGCGTTAAATGAGCCTGGCAATCCTGATGACACTAAATGAGAACCATATTTGAATTTCACCCATGCAGCCACATTAGAAATGAAATATTACCGTGTGTGAAATATGATTTCTTGTAAGGAGAAACATGCCAATTTCATTTTGAAACTTCCTCAAGTGTGTGATGAAGTACTGCTACTTCATTTAAGTTGTCAGAAACAAAATCTTTATTTGCACTTAAAAATCAGTGAGTTTTTTTTTTTGAGTTTTTAATGCAAACATGCAGACACATACGTCGGGTTTGTTTGTGACTGCGTGTATGTGTCGTTTACTCTGCACCGTCTCACGTGTGAATGCACTGGATTGAGCCTATCTGTCAAGCGTTTTTTGGGAGCGATAGTTTATGATACGTGCTGGTCAGATGAAAAATATAAGGGTGACATTTTCCAGACTTTTCACCATCATTCGACTGTAAACTAAATGAGTCGTGTGCTCAAGTGCTTGTGTGAATTAGCTCATTCAAAATGAAACAGAGATGCATTTATCTAAAGCGGATGGTTTATGGCTGATGTAGCAGCTGGCTAAGTTCTTCCATTAAATTATTTTTCAAAGAATGATTCTCTGAGCATGAGTTTAGACAGGTTTGCAAATTGTGATACTTTCCATGGCCGCTGCTTAGTGAGCGTTGTTTATTTGGGAGCTAATTTGGCCGGCTTTATTGAGAGGCTTGCTGTGGCACCGTTACAGGCAGAAATATTGTCCCACTTGAGCTGGACACAAGCAGTAAATACACTGCAAAAAGTGCACTTAACAGGCCATTTCATCTTATATTCAGCCTGTAAATTGTACTTGGTCTGCTAAATGGGTGATACGATTTTGCTTGTTTCCTGTGCCGGATGTCTTGTTTGATTGTGCGCGGCCATCTTTAATAAAAGTAGAAACGCAGATTACTCTACTGTCAGGAAAATGACACTTAAATCAAAAAAATGTGTGGAGCGAATGGAAGCAGATGAAATGGATCTCACCCTTACATATGTTTATTCTTGCTTTATTGAAGCTTTATGATATTTACACTGAGTGAAATATTCAAACCCAAGACTCTGATATATTCAGCCTGACAAGTGTGTAATGACTGACCCATGAGATGGCTGCTGATTATTAAGGGATCCAAGAAAAATAACATGCGTGAGTAAATTAAATAATCAAGGTTAGATATTTCTACAGGTTATGCTTTATTTAAAAGATAAACATCAGCACAGACACAGCCCTGGCTGTGCTCTCCTACCTGTCATCAACACAGTTAATGCAGTTCTCAGAATAGACTAATACTGTCTAAAGGCTAAGACTAATACTGTTCTTATCCACCACTGGTTTTGCCAGTGGTGGATAAGAAATATTCAGGTCATTTATTGTAGTAAAAGTAGTAATACCAATATTGAAATAATCCATTACATTCAAAACTGTAGAGACTCCTAGCAGAAAGATTCATCAGATGACCAACACCTTCACCGGTCACTCCTACTGTGAGACTGATTTAAGGAAGTCTGGAAAACCGACAGGGGGCGTCTCCCCTCCCTGCATCCCTCCGCCTTCCCCTCAGCCACCCCCCTTAAGTGCGATGGAAGAAGGAGGTATTGGGGATCTCCTCCTAGACAACAAACCCACATTCACACAGGGGCACACGAATTACATCACGCGCCTTGCGGTGGATATAACGGAGGTCGCTCAGCGCTTTTCTGCAAAGGAGACAACAGGGGCATCATGCCGAGCCCGCGCGCACGGAGCCCGGGGATACATCTGAGCTTTGTCACCCAGTTCATTATTAAAAATAAGTTCCCCTGATGCTGCAGACTTTTATTCCTGTCACGGATTTTCATCATGGGAATTTGCGAGTTGTAAAGGAC
The DNA here is from genome assembly GCA_037833715.1 of Toxotes lorentzi. Classification (NCBI taxonomy): domain Eukaryota; kingdom Metazoa; phylum Chordata; class Actinopteri; family Toxotidae; genus Toxotes; species Toxotes lorentzi. The sequence continues at coordinate 1,877,852 of JBBMJY010000010.1, read as the reverse complement.
ACTGAAGACGCAGGTTTGGATACGGCTCACGCGTAATTGCGCACAAGAAAGTGGCCCTTTAGCAGCTCCCTGTGCGCACTGAATCACCGCTGGACCTTCTGACATGGATCAGTCTCAGCAGCGTGTAGCCATGTATCTCCTGGTGCTCTCTCTCGGACTTATAGTGGACAGGGGGATTTGTCAGCACTACTACCTTCTCCGCCCTATCCCGAGCGACAGCCTGCCGCTTGTGGAATTAAAAGAGGACCCAGATCCCGTCTTCGACCCCAAGGAGAAGGATCTTAACGAGACCGAGCTAAAGAGCGTCCTGGGAGACTTTGACAGACGGTTTTTGTCCGTTTTATCGCCATTGGAGGACAGATACACCGGGAACGATGAGATCGATGACTTTGAGATCCAAAAGCCCGGCGGAGTACTGCCGAAAGAAATTAGAGCTGTGGATTTCGACGTCCAGTTCGGCAAGAAGCACAAGCCCAGTAAGAAACTGAAGCGGCGGCTGCAGCAGTGGCTGTGGGCGTATTCATTCTGCCCAGTCGTGAACACCTGGACCGATCTGGGGAACAGGTTCTGGCCGCGATTCGTGCGGGTGGGCAGTTGCCTCAGCAAAAGGTCGTGTTCGGTTCCGGAGGGGATGGTGTGTAAACCTGCGAACTCGACCCACCTGATGATACTGAGATGGAGATGCGTGCAGAGGAAAGGGGGGCTGAAATGCGCGTGGATACCGGTGCAGTACCCGATCATCACAGACTGCAAATGCTCCTGTTCCAGTTAAACGAGTATCTGCAACAAAAATAAATTATAAGCTCAACGTTTTTGTGATTCTTCTCTCACATGCACTACCGAGTGTAGGAATGTATTTTCTGTATATGCGGTGCCATGCAGTTATATATAACTCCCTGTACAAAGTCAGTATTATTTGTAACCAGAGTCTACTTTATTTGTGGAGGATATTGGTTATATATTTTGTATTTATGGAGATATGGCGCATAGAGCCACGTAAGGACTTGCTGTTTTCCATATTTGGATGAAGCAGATGAACCTCAGAGTTACACGTGGGTTATTGATACAGCCGTCTGTCAGTGACTTGTTTTATCCTGTAAATTAAGGACATTTGTTATTTATATTCGTACAATAAAACGACACTGAAATCATTTAAAATGCTTTACCTTTTTCTTCTTTTGATCACCTGCACCCCGTCTTAGCGATTGGATACCTCTAGGTCACCTGCCACAGTGCGCACAATGTGTGGTTCTCAGGCTAACACCTTTTTACGCATCACGTACGTTTTACCGTCAGGCACCTGTACACTGCACGATGGTGTCTGGTTTACGGTGTAAACGGTGTAGTTATAGAAATAACAACTTCAACAACACTCTCTGGGAGTAGATTTTTAGGAAGGATACTGGTTCTACTATCAGCTTTTCATTTATAGACAACATGTGGTCAATAGTTCTCCCGTGGCCAGTTAAGCAACCCCTATCTTATCACTGTAAAACTGTCAGTCATACATCAGACCCATTACAAGCTGATTAAAGAAGCAGCCAAGATTCAGTGATTGAAGGAATCAGCAGCTGCAAACAGTTCTCACTCTTCCACAAACCCTCCTCTCCATTTGCAGCCCAGCAGGAGCTGAGCTGAAGAGAGGAGCTAGATTACTGTGTCAGTGGAGGAGGCAGAGGCTGAAGCTCCACATGTCTAACCCACTGAGTCTGTGACACCATTAAAATATGTTTGAAATTCTGTTCTTTCAGTGTCAGAAAACAACCTAGAGACTGTTCAATAAAGCTTAGATCTCTGGTGTCAGTTAGGGTTAAATTACATTTATAGACCAGAGTAACATTTAGAGAAATTCAAAGCAAAAATAAATGTCGCTGAGTAGAAGCATAAAGATGCATAAAATGGAAATACTCAAGTTAAGTACACATGCTTTGTGCTAATGTACAAAATGTGAGTAATGTACTTCTAATATACTGACCGAACTAACCTACAGTAAATACATTAGTTGGAATAAGCTCCAGCTGCAACATTAAAATGCTGCTTACAAGGTAATGAATCAATAATAGTATAACATTGTTATGTTTATTATGTAAATCTGCATGTATGTTCTGCATATTCATTTTGACACATCAGTTTACAGTTGTATGCTTTGTATATGATGCTGCATTTTTAAAGGCTGAAGTGTAAACATCAAAAAGAAATGTTGTCTTGGGCATTATTTTATTAGCATTTCCCCGAAATTCAAACGGACATTTTGATATTTTTTTTTAAACTTTGGGATCTTCCCCAGAATCTAAAGTTCTGTGAGTTTGAAGAAAGTTGGCGAAGTAACATGAGTCTGTAAAGATGGAGCCACCGGTGGGTCTGAGAATTTACAGCTGCAGTTTTCAATGAATTACTTTTCTCTAATCATCATCAAGTTGTAGGTAGCTGCTTCTCTCTCATTCTGACTGAGACCTGAACCTCCCCCCTCTGTTCTTCCTGAGCCTCGGCTGGGTAGACTGCGGGGCACCAGAAAGCCTGTGTTTTGTTTTAGTTGTGTTTAGTCCATAATGATGCTCCTTAGCCTCAGAGCCAGTTCTGCACGTACACATGCAGCAGACAAATCCCTGTACTTGTCACCGGAGAGCGACGTAAGGACGAAGATCTGTACAATAGAGCTTAAACAAACATAATAAATAGCTTTTGATGCATGTGTGTTTTGGATCCTCAGTGCTTGACAGTGATCCTCTTGTCTTTTGCATGATGCCGTTTGTGCTGTTGCATAAAGCTCCCGATGGTCAGGCTTTACAGCTGACAACCTCTGTGGATATCCCTCTATTTCAGGTTTTGTGTGTCACAGTCAGGCGTTAAAGCTCTCAGAAGGATTAGAGTGTAGTCGGTTAACAGCTGCCCTGGAAAATATATAAGATAAAAGTTTCTTATAATGTCTACTTTCTATTATATCTCAGCCTGATTTTGTATATTTTAAGAAACAGGTGTCTTGCCCAGTGTATTTCTTGTGCTTTTATCTCATTATAAACCCTTTCAGTATCTCTTCTGTGATTATTTTCATAACCACACTCAAGAGTTTCTTATCAAATCCTCTTAAAGTTTTTTTTTTTTTTTTTTTTTTTTTGCTGTAGCACAGACAAAGTGTTGAAACTGGTCAGATGATTTGTACGTGGAGTAATACGTGTTGACAGAGCGCTCTGTGCCTGCTAATACCAGCTGCAGACTGGAGGATGCAGGGCTGCTAACGCCCTTCGTCACTTCTGAACTGGCTCTCTGCTCTCAGCATCGTCGCTCAGCATGGCGCGCCTCAGCCTCAGCCGTCCACAGATCTTTACCCAACACCATAATGCTTTTAGCCACCAGCAATCCATTAACTTAATGATCTCTTTGGGTATGGGCTCGCTTTATTGCTTTTTTACTCCCTCCCCCTTTAACCTAATCAACTTTCTTTTTTTCTCTATGCAGATATTCTGAAGCCAAAACATTGCTGCTGATTAAATTCTCCTACAGGGTTCAGATATTTTCCTGATCAAAGCAAACTTCTCCTTGTTAGTTTTGCCAACAATATCAAACACAAGTCATTCATTTTTCATTATAGATGATAAAATTAGTTTTAATAACTTTCACTGGCTCATTAATAGGCCAAAGGTAGCCTCTGTGGCACCTTCATTACGAATACAATAACAAGCCAAGCGTGCCAGCTTGGTTTGTAAAAGTCAGGCTGCAGAGTGATGTTTATTCTGTGAAAATGACAAATTTCAAATAATGCTGCAAAACAGCTCAGCACATGAAAGGATGTGCTGTAATGATGAGGTTTGAAAGCCCTGAATGCACGTTCACCGCTGTACTTGGACCTCGAGCCTATAATAAACTGATACACAAAGTTTTGTGCTTTTATGCCGTGATGAAAGCTGAAAAATACCGTTTGATCTTCATAGCTCTGGTAGCCCAGAGAAAGTTTTGACTGGCAATAGATATTGAACTGTTATAAGACACATTTCATATTAAACTTCATTTAAAACTTGAAAAGCCAGGAGTGACTAATTCAAAGATGTTTTTTTAGTAAGTAAAAAAAAAAAAACAAAAAAAAACGTAATTTGGAAAGTCTGACAGTGAACTGCTGCTATCATTCATCCAGCCCTAATTGCGACTGTGTGTATGTACAGTGCATTTTTGCCTGCCATGACCTTGAGTCATAAAACTGTTTTTTTTTTTATTGCTTTTGTTTTCTATGCTATAATAGAGTCTTTATGTTGGAAGTAGAATGATTTAATATTCCAAAGAAAAATGACCCAGAGGCATCTGCATCTTTTTGTTGTGTAGAAAAGCTTTTTTAAAATCCACTGAAATTTCAGAAAGATTCAAAATGTTCAAAAGATACTAGATCAAATTTAATTTGGGGAAAATGTGAATTAAAATCAACAACTACTAGAAAAAACAAGACATGAAAAGGTTTTAGTATGATGGGAAAAAAACTATGGGTTGCTTTGTAACTTTTCAAGCTGCTTCTAGGGCTTTCATCTGCATCTCATGGTCTTCCTCAACAGATGGTGTCTGCTCAGTTGTCTTGGTGATAGCTCTTGTCAAGTCATTATCATGTGTTCTAACTATGGAAGAGACTCTGTCCATTGAGGAGGACTCAGATGTGGTTGAAAGCTCTGTAAAAAGCTGGTGAGTGGACCTTGAGTTAAGTTTTTTTTTTTTTTTGTTAATGAGCTATGAACTTTAATTTGTGTATTTTGTGTTAACCTTTTAGGTTTTTTAGGTTTGTTTTCAGTCTTGACAGTTCTTCAGCAGTTAAACGAGTCTTCATATGTTTTTGAACTAGTTTGGCTTCAAGTGAAGCACAGTTTTTAGACTGTCTGTTGAAATCTGTGAACTGAAATTTGTCTAAAAGCTATTTGCCTGTTTTGAACTTACAGTTCATTAGTATGTTGCAGCATGTCAGTGTAGACAACCACTGCTTTAATGACCTGAGGGATTTGTCTGCATACGTCTGTCAGTATGATCAAATATAAAGAAGTTTCATTCATTCACTGTCCAGACGTCCAGCTGTGGCTGTATCAGAGGCCTCAGGGAAACGTCTCTGAATGAAGGCAGGTGTTCACTCCCAGTGGAACAGGGAATGGCTGTTTCTGTTGTTCACATGGCTCAGATATGAACCTGTTGCCTGGTTAAAGCCTCATTTTTTTTATTCCTACATTAATTAATTGGTTCATAATAATCCTTTCAGTATATTTAATATGTTGACTTTTTGGGAAAATCACTGCTTATTTCATGTGGTATTGTACTTGTGTCTTTTCATTGTGGAATTCTTTAAAAAAATAATAATAATAAAAGTGTGATTGTTATTTCTTTATTTCAGTTATAGAAATCAGCGAGCACTAAAAATCAGGAGTAGTTCAGTGTTGGTGTGCAGTCCTCTGAAGGCAGACACATCACCTATCAAAAGTTTTATTTGTTTGGTGAAGGATGCTGTTTGGCATGCGACCCAGTTCACCGTGCTCTCCCACACATCTGATAATTAGAGGCTTTTGAAATATCCTCTGCTGGTGCTGCTCCCTGTCCTGGTCACGATGTTCAAACTGAGATGCATGGCAAGGTTGATGTTGATTTTCCAGCATTTTTGTCTGCTGTAAATTTCACCGAGCTGGGTTTGATGTCTTGTGGGTGGTGATCCTGCTGTTTGATGTCCAGAGCTCGTTAATCCAAACCTCATATGGTATGCAAGGTCAGACCCTTCTTTGATGTGCACGGGCAAGCTCTGCCAAGTCGAGAGGGCACTGTTCGTTTACGAAAGATCAGGAACCGTAGCAACCCTGACACATTTTGGCTTTTGTCCATCAACTACTGTGAGGATGAGGTCTGGTTTGTTAAAGGGGCCCCTTTAGCTCTCCTGCTGAAAATACACACAGGAACATTTCCTGAGAAGCAGAATCGAATACAAATCATTTCCCAAACACGCAGGGTAATTGGAGGAATGTGTGGAACGTTCAAGTTTTCCTCAGGGAGCCACCGATGCAGTTTGATGAAAGCTCCACGATAAGGTAGAATATATAAACAAAATATCAGCGACTATATTGACCTGGTGCTTTCTGCTCCATTTCCTTTTTTAAGAGGATACAATCCCTCAGATCACATGACAACAATGATAAATAATTTCTTCATTTTGGGTGAAGGGTTTAGTGTGAAACTCTGCTGATTTTCAAGAACCCAAAACCTTTTTTGCATCTTTGGTTCAAGTTCCTTGGAAACACAGAGGAATGAGTAGAAACAATGTGTTTGTTATGTAAAATAAGGCAACAACAGCCCCCAGTTTGTAGCCAGCGCAGGAATTCAATGCAATTAACTCTTGTGCATTGCATGTAAATATGAAGGTTTGGGGCTCCACGGCCAGGCCTGCGCTCACTCACACACAGGGATCCTGGGTCTTTGTTGTCCTGGGGCTTTGGCTGTCCGCCACACTGCCTCAGTTGGCGGCACTTGGCTATAATTTTCTCACAATGGCTGGCGTGTGAGCCGTCCATCATTCCTCTCCCGTGTCTCCCTGCTTCTTCCAGTGCACCCCCTCCACTGGCACCTCTCGAGCTTCAAGCGTATTCAGATTTACCCGCTCCTGAGTGCTTGCCAAGTCTTTCCTATCATCCTGTCGCCTTGCAACTAAACAAGCTGCCTAAGGATATTTATTAATTTACTCGCCTCACACTTGGCTGTGCTTTGATCAGATGTTAAGTATCTAAAGAGATAATTTCTGGAGGTTTGTGAGATTCTCAGATGAACTGTCGGATCTCTGCAAATTGCTTCCAGGCCCACCTCTTTCTGATTCAGCCTCATACCTACAATAACTTCAGAAAGTAATACCAAGGAGTGCTGCCCTGCTGATATTATTTCTGGTCCCTAAAATGCCATTCAATATTCATTTCATACCAACAACAACAACAAGAAGTGTGTAAAGAATGGGCCCATAAGGCTGCTGCAGAGTGATAAAAACCAGCACAGATGCAGTAACATTTCGATTCTATGATTCATGATTTCGATTTTGTAGTCACATTGCTTAGTGCGTATCTGTTTGGACTGCAGTCTTTCTTTCCTGGAGTTGTGACAAATTCTAGATTTGCAAACTTAAGACGGTGTAATGTGTAATTAATGGTCAAGGTCATGCAGGCACTCATTTCAGTAATGTATAATATAATAATTATACAACAGCTTATTTATAATAATGCACATTTTTGGCAAACATCTCTGTCATTTAGGTCCATCAGTTTCATGATTCTCTTCTGTTTGGAATAAACGCAAAAAGCCAGAAAATAATATAAGTATAAGTAGTTATAGGTACACAATGATGGTATATCGTAAAGCAGTGAAAGATTAGATAGCCACGAGGAAGCTGGAAGCCTCCGGTCTTGTTGCATTTCTTATGGTCTTCATCGTTGGCCAGAAGTCTTGGTTCAGGATGGCTTAGGGCGATTCAAAATACTTTATGCTCTTGGTAGACCATAGCACGATAGGAAGCAAGGTGTTCTGGATACCGGGGATAAGTATGGCAGCTTTCCTGAATAAGCTAGCCTAGATTGTTTGTCTCTCTTCTGGGTGTTGAACATTACGTGGATACACAAGTGTTGTTAAAACAGGCTGAGTTTCGTTAAAGAAGAATTCAGAATGCTTAATACGTTGGCGTTGTGTTGTCTCTGTGCGTCGGCAGTCACAATCTGCATCTGTGCATCTGGGAGTGTGGCGACGGTAGGACGGATACTTCATGAGGCAGTCAAGCTTTTCGTGAAAATGAATCTCTTCCTAAACTTTGAGACAGGAGTAGCAGCTGTGTTTTCTTGGCAGAATGGGCCTTTTGCTAGCTCGCATATCATCCCTGGGACCTAAGTGACTCCCCAGCGTGGCTTTCTTAGCACAAACTGAGGAAATGTTTTTTGTTAAGGTACTCAGTTTTGACCAGTGTAACTTTAAAACCCTATGCTGTTTGGCTCCAGGAGTAGAAGGTAATGTTGCAACAAATAGTGAAGAGGAAGGTCAAAGGAGAAGTGCTTTAAACTTTCACAAGCCCTAGGTTGTTTCCTTTATTTAGATGTGTTGCTTAGGTTCTCTATTACATAAGCAGCATTACCAGCATTAAAAGGTTATCAGGGGCAAAAGCCCTTCAGCACCACAGACTGAGACAAAATCAACTTCACGTCGCCCTCCTGATGAAGCAGCACCCTCATTAAAACGCCTGTGGGTTGCTGATATAATTACATTCTGTCAAGGTGCTGCACAAACATGTCACATAAATACTTTGTTTTCTGGGCAGGACGGGCCCCTGCTTCAGGCATAATCCCAGATTTCATCAGAGATTTAAGTAAATATGTCAAGGATAAATTTCTTTATTGTGTGTATGTCACTTCTTAAAAAAACAAAAACTTGACTGACAAGTGTCACACATTTGATGTTCAGTGTCTAATACTCACTCTACATACATTTGGTTTTAAAGGCTTTTCTAAAGTCGTGAATTGGTTCCAGCGTGGAACCCCTCCTAAAACCTCAAATCGTCGTTTTTACATTTTGCTTGTGTGCAAATTAAATAAACAAGATACAACATGTTAATTACTGAACTTTAGTTGTTGGCGAGACAGACTTCCAGTCTTTAAGCTAAGCTACGCTAATCGCTTCACTGTTCCACATCCATACCTAGGAGCCATAAGATTATAAGACGGGCATCAACACTCTCATCTGACTCAGAATGAAAATAAAGTGTCTTTCCCAAAATGTGGACCTGTTCCTTTAACTTAAAAAACCTGAAGATCACTTACGCTTTCATTAAGGATTTGGGATCATGTAATGTAATGTAATGTAATGAATGTAATACCATTCTTCAGAAATAACACGTAGATCTGTAATGTGTGTTGCTGCACATTGCTTTGAGTTGCCTGTGCGGCATCTATTGTTGCCCTCGAGCATCTTCACTTGAACTGTGCCTCGCCTAAGGAAACCTTCTGGTCCCGATTGTCCTCACAAACCCTCTGGTCTTCAGCCTTTTCTCTACCTGTTTTGTGAGCAAAAGCAATCTGTTTCTGTGCGAACAGAGAGAGAAGAAGAACGCTTATAAAAGAGAAACAAGGGAAACATGCGGTAGAGGATGGAAGACTAAAGATTTATCATCCAGCCATGGAGTGGAAAGAAGTGCTGCTCGTCTGGAGAGTGGGTTTCCACTTCACTTTAATTTGGTGTGAAGTGTTTAAGACACATGAGTGTGGTTTGGGGAGAAAAATGGGAAACCCAGGCTTTTTCCATCGACACCGACACCTCTCTGTTTTCTGATCTATAATTAACACTCTCGGTAGTATTTGCCACAGTTAGTTGTTGACTAATTTGGTATTTGAAATATTTCTTGTTTTGGGTTTGAACTTCTGATAAATGTCCATATTTATTTTTTTAGCCAATGAAAGTTTCTTTCTTTTTTCTGGCTGGACTGGAAACCGTCAGTTTTGAATTTTCATTGAAGGAATATTAATGACAGCTGCGGTGTTCTGAGCAGTTCAAAGCTGCATTGAGGACTATGTCAGGGGATATCTGCCATCTAGTGGTACAGATGTGTGCAGATGTTTTCCACAGCTGCACTTGGTGTGCAGTTCATTCAGATCCTTCTCTGTTTGTCTTAGTGTCAGTGGATACGGAATGCAAACTGCCACACTGGTGTGGTCCGTGATTAAAAAGCACAAGTGTTCAGCATAGGACTAATATTAGCACTGGATGAGCTAAGCTTTTATCAGATATTTTTGGATCTAAGAGTAACACTGAGGAATCTGCTTGAACAGTTTTGTCTTGTTAAATCAAGAGCTCAAGATATTTTCTCAAAGTGTCTGATCAAAAAAGCTTTTTGAACCACAGAAGCATTTTTTAAATACCTCACATTTACAATTTTTAAGATACTATGCCGCGTTTGTGTGTGTCCTTTGTGTTGGCTCTGAGAAACCTGTACTAAATGGCCAGTTTGATGAAGATTGAATGACCTGGCCCTCATATTTTGAGGTCATTGGCACATTAATGGCTGTTTTATTACCTTAGCATGTTAACCTGAAGCTCTGCTTACCATCTTAGAAGAAACCGAGGAGCTGCATGAAAATGATTACACTGCAATTATATCAGGCACTTTGTTGCGACTCCTCACTGCACAGCTGTCTGCTGCCTGCTGCCAAGAAATGGATTAGTTTCACCGCTCCTCTAATAAGACTGTTAGACCAACAGCGTGAGCCCAAATAAATGAATGAAAGCTGCAGACAGGGGGACAGAAATAGATTAATATTGTCAGACTGCGGTGTCTCTTCATCCAGTCATAGCTGGAAAACTGAGATTCTCATTATCTCTGAAGAACAGGGAACAGCCAGAAGACTCTCACCACGATCAGGACCTGTCAAACATTCTCACACAGGACAGGGCAGCGTCAAACAGAGCGTTTTGTGTCCCCAGAGGGCAGAAGTACAACCCAGGCTGTAATAAAACTCAGGCAGACCATGTTGGTCCTGTAAACGTAATCTGCAAAGTGTTAATTACAACCTGGCGCCTCTGTGAAGCTGTGTGTGCTGGAAGTCAGCTGAGTCGTCAGCGGCGTCCTGATCTCCTTCCTGAACAACACGGCTTGAGCCATGGCGACAGCCTTGGAAACGAGATTTTCTCTCTGCTGGGGATCCTGTTTGAATTGGCTGCTTTAAACAAATTAAGAGACAGTCAGATGCTGTCTTTGTGTGACCCCTTTCTCCTCAGGGGTTGGGGGGGGGGGTGTCCAGAGATCCTGTGTTGTTTACTGTCATTCATGTGGAGGGTTCAGGGTTTGTGTGTTTACCACACACAACTTCTCACACAGATGACGCTCCATGAAAGCGCTCTTTAAGCTGCATCATGGCCCACACAACAATGAGAAGTCGGGGCAGTAGATTTGCAATGATTAATCGATGAATCTGCATCTATTTTAGTAATTGATTAATGCTTTCAGTCATTTTTTTAATCGTTTCTTGACCTGGTATGCACTCACAATGGCTTTTCTTTGTCATGATAGTAATGATATTTGGGTTTTTAACTTGATTTTCTCCATTTTCTTAATGTTTCATAGTGTGATCAGGTTTTTTACTTTACTTTTTCTGTGTCTGATCATTTACATCCATCAGCTATGAGCTCTGTTTTGTCCTGCAGAGCATGAAAATAATGTTTTTATGCACTCACTCTGCTTGTCAGGAAATTAATTCCACCTCTCTTTGGTAAGACTTAATTCACAAATGTCTCTCCTTGTACCTCTCGCTCCCTGCAGCCTCAGAGGACAGGTTTCAGTCAATGAGCCCCTCTCTCAGATTTTGTTATTTTGTTATTGTGTAATGGCCTCCAGAGGTTGATGGATGGCTCCTCTGCAGGTCTCCCTGAGGAACAAACCTTCTATCTAGACATTAATCTACTGCTGTGAGACAGACACGCTTGTTTAGCTAGCACAAAGCCCAGTAAGCTGTTGTCTCTGAGAAAAAGCTGGCCGTCTCCAGAGCCACTGGAGGCTGCGATGGCTGGAGCCAGAGTAATGACTTGTGAAATTCACAGATAGAGTTGTCCTGTTGCACACAGGTCCGCCAGCACCAGGCCTTGTTCACGGGCTGTTGCTGATTTATCAGTGCGCCTCCCCTGGTGCCACTGGCTTTATGTGGGTTGACCAAACGACCCCAGTTTGTGGAAAATGAATGCAGTATTTGTGAATGTCAAGGCTCAGAAAAATCTGTATAACATTAGTTTTCTAACGTGTTTTGATCTTGCAGACACAATTTGACATTAAACTTTAAAAACTGACATGGAATTAACCTGTAACGTATCTGCTGAAATAGATTTTTAAAAAATCAGTTATTGTTTCTAAATGATTTTGGTTTTACCGTCAGTGTTTGAGTCACATCTCCACTGGTGTGTTATAGCAATGGTTTCAAATATTTACACTGCTTTGTCCTGTGAAATGGTAAATGTTTTCTCTCCTCCTCAATCAGATTAGGACGTGAGTCTGAAAGTTAAGGAGAGGAGCCTTTGAAGGTGGTAAGGAGGGTAGCTGTGTCTTCCCTAGAGCAGATTATACAAAGATCAGAAGGGCAAACTTCCTGCTGGCACCTTCTGTCTGGTAGATACAGTTTGACTTTGTTTCCTCAGTTTCACAGCAGAGGGAGATTTCTCCTTATTCTTGCCCTGTGGGTGTTAAAAGAAACTGCTCGCTGGGGGAGAAACAGGTTTTCGTGTCAAAAACTGCTTTTATACAATAACTCCAGAATCCCTTTGTTGTCTTATCTTCTTTCTTCTGTTTTAGTTTACTTTTCTCTTTGTTCTTTTGTAACGGTTCTTTGCCAGATTGTTATTACTTGATCATTAGTGTTGTTTTTTGGCACGAACACAGTAAGAACCATGGTTTACAGTGTATGTGACTGCTAGTGTGTGATGCTGCACAGTGGTATTTTGAGCAAAATGCTAATGCCAGCATGCTAACTTGAGGATGTTTAGCAGGTATAAGGTTTATGTTGTTCACCATCTTAGTTCAGCTTGCAGCTCATCCCCTGATCCATGCTGCTAGTGTTGCTAAATAAATATTAATGTAAAAAATTAATAAAAACCTGTTGGCTCATACATAAAGGATGAAATTCATTCCTTTCTTAAGCTTCCAGTTGGCAGCTACGTTATCAATACCACATTTCTCTTTCTGGCAAATACTGAGAAATTGCAACAAACTATTTTGAACAGTTTGGTTATTAGTAAGATGCTTCTTTCTGACCATAAATCAGCTGTAGTTATCCCACATTGACTGGAGGAAGTGAAAATATTACTCTTATTGTAAAATCACTCTAGTTGTATAGTTGATTCTATTTATATAGAATCCCTTTAAGTACTTTTGTTTTAGTTATGTGTGGACCTATGCTGGAATAAAGTTTCTTGGGTGTGCTTTTCCTCTAAATCATTTGGGGATTCCCTGCTCATGGTCATGGAAATTCTTTTATTAGCTTTTAAAGAGCCCACGCGTTCAAACAACCTCGAAACTATAGCCGAGAAAAGCAGAAAGGTTCTGACAAGCTGTGACTCCAACAAGACCCAACCTTCTCAGCCCAGTTCATGTTTACTATTAATTATTTCAATCTTTTTTTTTTTTTTTTATCTCTTGTGGATCAAGTTACCTAATGTTGCCATTTCAAAAATCATTTTTGTTATTGTACTATATTATTGTTCTTTTTTGTACAGTACAGCTCTGACACATTTCACAGGTAGCTGAGTGGCAATTGAAAAAGTGTTTATGGAGCCAGGATGACGTCAAATACTGTGACTAATCAATAGGTCTCTCCCTGCCTGCTTGCCCTTCAGGTGTCCGTGAATTCAGAGGGAAGGAGGCGGAGTTCATCTGGTGTAATAAAAGTAAGCTTGGAGGAAAATGTGACAGATGTGGAGGCCTGTGCCAGCGAGAAAAGTGAGAGTGGGACTGTCAGACATGTCGACTCCGGCGTAGTGATGGATGGAGAGTGAGGTAAGACAGATGACATCGTCTGTCTGAGGCCATGTTGTCATAGCAGAGGATTGCCGCTTGTCTTAACCTCTCAATATCAGAGAGCAAACTGAAGTTTGTTTACACTGCTCCAGTGGAGTAATTTAGAATGAGGGGCGAGGGAGACGTGGGTGTAGAAGGTATGCTTGCTGGAGGGTCGGATCAGGTTTCTAAACATTCCCTTTGAAATCGAATAGCAACCATCCCAGGCGTTTTAAACTCAACAATCCCCGTTTGGTAACAATCCTCAAGGTGGAGGAGGAGGCCAAACACAAATACAAACAGAGAAAATTAAATATCAATATCAGCATTGGCCTTTACATCCTCATATTAGTCAACATCCAGACTGGATTCTGGCCAAAGCCTCTAATTTGTTATGGAGCCAAAATATAGCAAAAAAAAAAAAAAAAAAAATCTATATTTTAACTGTATTTACGGAGAAGCACTAATGTGTGCTAAATAGAGAATGTTCTTTTGACAGTACTTTCTCTATTTTGTATTATGTATGTTACAAAGATCATTGTGAAAGTAAGTAAAATCTTTTCTGCTGCTAAAAGGTAAAAACTTAAGATATATCCCTGTCATGTCTTTGGTTGCATCCTTTGTGTCAGTTGCTTACTTTCAAGTATGCATCATGGAAAACGCTCATATCTTGCTTTCAGACAAAGGCCAGAGTTAAGCAAAGAGCTGATTGATTTACGGCATCTTGTGTTGCTAAAACAATAAGATGTCCTGGGGAAAAAAAGAAAAACCTCCCCGGAGATGATCTTACTGAACACTCTTCATAACAACATGGTTTGGGGTGTGTGTTATTGCGATGGAAGATGGATCGGAGTCTGGCTTATTTTGCCAGGAGTCAGGTGTGGGGTGGGCGGGGGGTCTTGGGAATCGAGGTTGGTGCATCGGCACTGGGGGTGAAATGGGGGTTTAGGCTCATTTCCAGCCCCGGCCTGAAGTCAGCGCTGGGCTGGGCTGTTGGGTATATGTGTGTGTGTGTGTGTGTGTGTGTGTGTGTGTGTGTGTGTGTGTGTGTGTGTGTGTTGGGTGGGGGGGTGTGGGGTTGGGATTACACTGTCACACTGTTCATACTGTTTATGCATACCAGGCCACTGTGAGTGCCTCTTTGTCGCGTAAGTGTTTACTTGAATTTATTTTGGGAGAATTCCACATGACTGGGACGGGGATCTCTATAAATTATGGAATCGAGCGCTTTGTGTAATGATAACTTCTGTCAGTTAGTCAGGCTGTGTGACAGTGTTTTTAAGACTATGTAAATACAGGGGTGGTGAAAGAGGGAGAGGGGCGTCTGTGTGTTGAAAGGTGCTGCAGACTTTCTTGTTCATTTAGTCTCATCAACAGAACAATAACAGTGTGTTAAAATGAGCCCCTTAAACATCTTAAACATTTCTCCTTTCATTTACGCTATGTTAGACTTCAATCCGCTGCATTTCAGTGGGAAATATTGTCCTTGTTTTTCCACCACAGTTATTTGACAGTTAGAGTTGCTGCTTATTTTGCAGATTCAGTTTCTACATACAAAAAATATATGATCAGCTTATAAAATATGATGCATTTGTTATAGACTGAACTACCCAACAGTGGCTCTGCCTCGACCGGTCACAGCATTAAAATGTTGCACACACGTTCATAACAATCCCATAGTAAATATACAGCAATAACATCCGGAAAACCGTCTGCATAAACACTACATTAACGTTTAAGCAGGTTTCGATCACTTTTGTTCTTTTACGAAGGAAAGATTTTTAATGCTGGACTTTACTTCAAAAGACGTATTTTTACACTTCGTTATAGCTAAAATATCTTAATACTTCTTCCACAACTGCTTAGAACAAAAATGTTTTTGCTGTAGGTGCATAATTGTGCTCACACTCACTTCATAAAGACTCTCCACAATAACTAAACCCTGAGACATCTTTTTGCATCCTGCTTACAGTGTATGACCCATGTTGACCGCCGTGATCTCCTCATCCAGGTCGCCAGTGGCACATTGTACTTAATGATTATTTTCTAATTAATTGCTCCACTGCTCTCAGTGAATACCACAGTCTTGTGTGTTAACCACACCCAATACACCTATACAGACCTGAGACAAATTAAATGGAATGAGAGGCTGAAATTTAATCACTGGCCATACAGTGAAAGTCAGAGGCATGTCAGAGGTTTCCAGTGCTAACAAGATCATCAGATTAGGATGTAGTGGAAACGCAGACATCTACATTTTTCTTGGCAAACACTGGAGATTAGAGTAGTTGTAGATCACTCCACCATTATCAATCATTACAGAGGAAATACTATTGACCTCATACACAGTGTGTATAAGGAGCTTTTAAGGTAAGAACATCAGACAGTTGATGCTGTATATAATAAAACATTCAGTTCAGGGATTTCAGTCTCAAATGTGTAAACTAAGATTATATAATTATGGTTAATTAAGAAACTGAGGTACTCTTAGGTGTCTTTACATTCAAGTACCACAGCACCATCTAGTGGCATTTACACTGCATGTGTCGATGAGGCTCAGTGGAGATGATAAGAGACAGTCCCATTGCCTGGGTTTCAGTCTTCATTAACTCAAGTGGAGTTAATGAAGACTGAAACTACACTGAGAGAATGGCCGATCAAATCCAGTCATGACATCTGGTGTAGATGAATGTTCCATCAGCTTGATAAAATTAGTCGCATATACAAGGTCCAGGGCACCTTTTGAAAAGCCAGAGATGTTCTGACTAAGCTAAGCTGAAAGCTAGCATGTTGACAGTAGGTCTACATGATTATATCCCTTATCAGTATATTTATTTAACTGATTGCTTAGTCTGTACAATGTCAAGAAATAGTGAAAAGCCCCAATAACAGGAACCCCACGTAGTGTCTTCAAACTGCTTGTTTTGTCCAATGAACAGTCCGAAACCCAAGCATATTCAATTTACAGTGATATAAAACAGAGAAAAGCAAATAACTGTCACTTTTGAGAAGCTAGAAAACGTTAGGCGTTTTTGCTGTGAAGAAACCCGAGTCAGACATAAGGCTGTACCATTTATTAGTCAATTTGACAAGTGGTACAATACAAGGATTGATGATACTGTCCTACCCTGAAAGGCTCTTTATGTGATCTTAATTTGAAATAAATAGAGTATAAAGAGAACAACATTCCATTGAAATGGTTAGTAGATCTAAAAAAAAAAAAAAATACCATACGGTAAAAACAAAGAAGAAAATTCATATCCCCATAGGCTTTAACATAGTACTGATAAATGACGTTTGGATTGAGCCTAGACTAATGTTTACCTACTGCCTGATGCATTTCTTTGACTTAGACAGCATATATGCTGGAACTATACTGACAAGAAGAAACCAAATGCTGCGCACTAACGTATTTCACCTGTCACCTGTAATTTTACACCTGTAATATGAGAATGCACTCTGTGCGTTTCTCTGCAGATCCCGAGTACTTCAACTTAAACCAGTCTTTTTTTTCATTTTTTATTAAGGCATCAAATATTTGTCTGTTTCATACATTTGTGATAAGTCTTCCAACAGGGATTTTTTTTTTTTTGCTGTTTTTGTGGACAACAAAAAAACGGCAGTCTCCACGCTATGCTCAAGGGGTACTCCCCTTATTGAACAACCTGAAATTCTACCTATCTTTGGGGTAATGCCTTTATGTTTAGTCTTTGAGAGAAAGAAAGGCACAGTCTGCAGAGCAGGATTAGACAGAAGAGTTCAGTCGAAGTGCTTTGTTGCTGAACTCCTCTCAAGGGAGCAGAAAGTGGCGCACATTGTTGTGGTTTCTTTTCCGTTACATCAGATAAAGGCCTTTTCTTTTGTCTGGGAGGCTGGGCCTGCAGCTCCTGAACCCATGCAGGCAGGTGAAATGAGACATCTGCAGTTGCAAGTAGAGAAAAAACAAAAACAAAACCAAATCAAATCTGGTGTTTCAGTGTTAGACATTTTGAAACACCAGCAGCGACAGACACAATGAAATCTGGTGTTTTGCGGTCTGGAACAAACAATGCTGAACATTTCATTGTTGAGCTTTGCCAACACCCAACCTTTTACTACTTTGCACTTTGAAAACAGTTGCCTTTAGCAGTCTCCAAAGCTCATGGGAGGCTTTGACAGACTGAGGGAGAAGTTTCGTCAGGTGTACTGTCCGTGTTCATACAGCCATGTCAACAGGAGCACTTACTCTCTGGTTTTAGTCCATATTAATTACAAGTCTAAGAAGATTAAAGTTGCTGGTGAAATACCTTGTTGAAGGACAGAACTGATGCAAAGGCAGAAGAGCAAACCTCAGCGAGAACCGAGTCTTATCTGAGCGCCAGGAAGGAACAGAGATACTGTATCTGACTCCCCACATGCTTCAGCCCATTTGGAAAAACTGCACCGATTAACTGGCTGCACTGTGGAATGAAACTTCTTCTTTTCGGGGAGATAAAGGTGCGCACAGTTCAACACTGTGTGGAACTCAGGTCCAGTTCTAATGGAGTTTTTCATAACACAGAAACAAAGGTGTTGCCTGCTGCTCGAGCTGGTTGCTGGTACTGACAAGTTTATACAGCATGAGAACTCAATACATTACAGCTATATAAAAACAAATATATGGACACATGGATGGTATACCCTGGAGGGAAAGGTTTTCCTGTCCCCATAAGAAATGAATATACATTTGCAGCAAATGTTAAAAAAGAGGTAGCTAATTTATGAAACATAAAAAAGAACCCGATAGTATTCTAAGAATTAAAAACTGGTTTACATTAACTATCGACTGATATGGATTCACAATACATTATAATACATTATGAACTACGTGTCTGCCATCCATAAAAGAGCTAGCCCTCCTGCTCATGCCTACCTTTCGTAATTTCTTCATTAAGACACTCCTCTTATCTGCGTAGTTATGTATATAACAAAGCAGATAATGTGAAACTTAACACGTACTTGATACTTGAAAGATGAAAATGGGGAGTACATTATTTTTCTCTACAACCTCAGTAACGATGCAATTTTAAACTTGGTGAGACTACAAAAATTTGTTGAGATTTGAGATTAGCAGGCTGCCGTTTCTTGTATAAGTTGTAGACATGAGCAAATAAATAATCACAATCATTAATTGACGTCTGATCTTTTTTTTTTTTTTTACCCAAAAATGTCTTTTACTAAAATAAAAATGAAGAGCAATTTGACCTCCATTCCCTGATGCGTTTCACAGGAATTGTCCAGCCAGAGGTTAACCTAGTTCCTTCATCACCAAATCCCCTCTGTTTGCTTCAGAGACCATCTGGTTTGCAGTGTCTTGAATCCTGTCAGTAGTTGCGAATGCTGAAGAAGCCCACACTGGTCGGTGACTCCTTGACTGTGACAGTAACTAGATTAGCAGTAACATCTGTTACAAACACATGCTCTATCAGACTGCGTGTGGGCTTCCAGTCCTGGTTCTGGACCACTACCGAGCGATCCTGACCGGTATAGGAAGAATCCTGGTCGGAGTCTGAGCTGCTCTCCTCTTCACCTGTGCTCATGTCGTTCATTTTGGCTTTTTTGCCATCTTTGTAGATCAATCTCTCTTGCTGGCTCTGGACCTCTGTGGAGGATGTATGCACACTGCTCTTCTCCAGCCTGCCTTGGACTCTAGAGGTCTGGACTTCAGTCGCCTCCTTGACCTTATCTGCTCCTGGCTGGTTCTTTCGGGCCGGCAGTCTTCCAGGGGTCGCTGGACTCTTAGGAGGATTATACTCCTGATTTTGTGTGACGGTAGTTTTCCTTGCTTGGTTTGTGGCATTTCTCAGGCCTGACACTGGGGTAGTGCCATTTCCAGGGGCATCGTTGCTTTGCACTGATTTGCTCTGAAGGTTGAGTGGCTGAGGTCCAGAAACTTGATTGGAGGAGGCATTCTTAGATGGTACAGAGGCCATTGCTTTATTATTGGGTATCCGCTGCAGTGTTGACACAGGGCCCTGAGGCTTTTTTTGTCCATTGGGGGAGCTGAGTGTATGTTGAGTGGTTCCTTGAATGGGATGTTTGGATGTATTCAAATTCAGCGCTGCAACCCCTTTTGATTTATCAGCAACTGCTTTCAAATCCAGACTTGTGCCACTGCTCATACTGGAGATGGACAGTTTACCCTCCGTGACATTTTTGCTCTGGCTGGATTTGTTCAGGGAGGGGGAGGCAGGTTGGACTGATCTGCCAGATCCCACAGAGCTCATGGAGTTTTTAACAGCCCCACCCTGTGCCACAGAGCTCCTGTTCAGACTACCCATTGTATCCCTAGCTGAGCCCCGATGGAAACCCATGAAGGTGAAGCTTGCTGGGTGAACCGGCTTTTTGATTGCTCCTGGAAGATCTGTGTCTTTGGACGTCTTTAGGATTTTGCGAGGGCCCTGCTGAAATTCCTTCACTTCGGGGGACAGGGGTTTCCTGCTTCGTTTTTTGGGGGGCTCCTGTTTAGCCAAAACAATCTGCGCCTTCTTCTGAGGGACAGGGTGAAGCTCTCGTGTTCTGACTGGGTTGGCCTGCTTAACGCTGCTGTCTTCGTCATCGTCCTCTGATGAGGACGAAGAGGAGGAGCACGAGGATGAGGAATCAGAGGAAGATGATGATGAGCCGGATGAAGAGCTGCTTGATTTTGAAGCTTCGGGCACATTTTCCTAAATTAAAGGGCAAATATTAGATTCAGTGTACGAAACCATCAAACATGAAGTTCTGCTTTAAATTGTACTTACAAGAATTTTTCGCGGTCGTCCTCTTGGCCTTTTTCCTCTCTTACGCATCAGGAGCTCTTTTTCTTGCTCTCTATAAAATTAAAAAAAATATATATTTTGACAAATGCTTAATGTGGGATTAATAAATATTCATTAACTAACCTTAAAGCTCCTTTGTCGTGTACAAATTTAATTTTTGTCGATTGCTTTTTTGCCAGTGCTCAGATTAAAACAAGTAGATGAGCATTTTTACAGCCAACAAACATCAATAAAAAACATACTGTGTATCAATATACAAAGTGTTCTGGATTGCAACTACTTCTAATGTGTAATAATTAGGTATTTTGCATATTTCAAGTACAAAACTAATTTTGAAGTTAACAGACTGTCCACTCATTGTTGTGTTAATGTCTGAAAGGACACTCACTTCTTGTTGAATGCAGCCAACAGTCTTGGGTCAAGGATGTTTTCTTGGGGCTCCCAGCTGTTGTGTCTGAAATAAATTGACGTAAAGAGCGTTACACGTCACAGTGTTCGTCAGAATAAAGAAGCAAGGTGACCCTGCGAGATTAAATGTACCTTCCAGCCTCAGCAGTCTATTATAATAGACCAATACAGTGCAGCGCTCTATAAAAAGAGCAGGTAAGACACATTGATAGCTGCGTGACAGCAGCATCACTTATGAATAATATATTAATAAGTGAGTTGAAACTTTTCTCATTTATTATCACCTGCATGTGTCCTTAGTCCTTATGTGACAGCTCTGTATGTTGTGGAAATGATATGAACCGATGTGAAAATGGCAGTTTGTTCAACAGTTTCTGAAACTGTTTTCACCGGACATTTCAGAGACAATTTTTTATGTTGTCTGAAACTGACAATCACGTCCATTTTGCTCATGCAGGTGTGCAGAGGCGAGAAAGTAGGCGGGCTCATGGTCGATTTTCAACTAATCTCATTAAATTCCCAAAAGGTAAAACTGACCCATTTTCTGGGGCTTTTACAGAATTACACATATCTGAGAAATCTTAGGGAAAGTTTCGCTATTTCAGTCAAATACCGCATAAGGTACTTCACAGCTTAGCCACCAAACCAGATTCAGTTTTTAGTTATTTTTCTTTCCACAATGAGCTCGGCTGTGGTGAAACCCCAGCTGTTCATCTCTGTAGAAAAACATGAACAAATCAGGAAGGAAGGCCATGGAAGTGCTGTGACATTTATGGGAAGTCATGAAAATAACAAAGTTTGTTTCGCAGTTGTTTCTCTATTGCACCTGTGCATCATGACAAGGTCTCGGAGCTGTCTGCTGAAGAACCTGCGTCAGGTTTACTGCAGAAACTATCTGAAAACAGGTCACTGTGCTTTAGCATTGTTTTGTTTTTGTTTTTTGTTTTTCTGGAAGTGATCTGAGCTACATGCATGTGTAATGACCTTTCTCCTCATCACTTGTTGTTGAATGGCCTATCCTGATCAGCAGTCACCAGTGAAATAATCAACCCCCACCCCTTCCCTACACACACACACACACACACACACACACACACAAAGGATGTGGTTCTAACAGAAAGCCATGGAGCTGGCAGGCAACCCTGTGCATTGATGGTGGATTACAGCAACAATGTGCAGTGAACAGAGAGGGCAAGTGACAAGAAATGAAGTCAGAGTGGAGCAGCAACATAAACGCAAAGAAAAACCGTGCGAAAATAACTCTTGAATTTTGAGTTACGTGACCAATACATCATGAAATTAAGTGGCTATAAATCAAAGATCAGGCTCCCGAAAATTTGACTCAATTATTGATTTTCGGGTCCGACTCGCACACACAAAAAAAAACAAACTTGTTTAAAGTCCACAATAAAACGACTTAAATCGATTAACTGAATAAATGTGGTTATGAAAAAACACAAAGAATTAAACCGATGCAGCCTTAAAAGTGTTTTCCTTTTTTCTCCGCTAACTTCCCAAATTTGAGGTGTTATGAACAAAAGAAGGCAAATGTAGAGGCAGAATTTGGGAGCTGCGTTTGGAGAAACAAAACGAAACGATCCCGGTTCTTTGTTTTAGTTCGGACTTTTTTCGGGAAAAAAAAAACACGAGCGGCTCAGCGAACAGTTTTACTAAAAGCAACAAGCGACACGTTGTTGTTGTTGTTTTCATTGTTTCGGGCAGAGCAGCACCACTTGGTACTTACTTAGATGACCATCCCCTCCACTTCACAAGAAACTCCAACTTTCCCTAAAAGAAAACCAAGAGAGGAACAACGTTTTATCAGCAGCTGCCACGGAGGAAAAAAAAGCGCGGATAAAAGTTGAAACGGTGCACGGCTCTGACCTTTCTCAGTCGTTTGTTTAAGATGCATTCCGCATCAAAAACCTGCTCTCCAACGGCGCTCAGCTCCTCCATGTCTGCCTTCGCCCCGAATAAGAACCCTTTATCAAAAGACGAGAGCTGCGTCTAGCCACTCGGAATTACGCTCGTGCAGGAGCGGATGTGGAGAGTCTTACCTTCAAAATAAAGTTATGCGGAAGGTTGCATTTTATTTTTTTTTGGAAATAAGGACTAAACTGGTGTGAAGAGGCAGTCACTCCAGGAAAATTTGCTTTTGGATTTGAGGGCAGGTCTAAGTTGTAATGTCACACACCAAAGCGATAGCTTCATAAGATAGAAGTGTTTTCTCTAAGCTTTATCTAAAATAATGTTGTATGTGTTCTTTATAATTCACTTGTCTGTTAAGTATATTTTAAATTTATCATCAGAAAACAAGAAGTTAACTTAGAAGGCTAATTTGCCATCTGTATGTACCCATATAATAAAAATTTACAGTGTATCTTATAAAATTGAAATATACAGTAAAACTATCATCAATAAAATATTGCATATTGCATTTATGGGTGAATGAGCTCTGGCAACTTCAGCAATTTCACTTGTTTTGGTCTTTATCAGGAAGCAGTCTAACCAGTAAATTAATCAAAATGTTTGACTATACAAATTTTCTAAAGTAAATATTAGTTATTTGATTAAAAATATATTTAACTTCAGTAGAAATTGCTGTAAAATATTTATGATGGCTAAATTAATTTAAAAAAAAATCAGTTAATGAAAGAAACCTTTTCCAAGATGTTTTTTAAGAACCAACGTAATTCTGGTCTTTGGTTAATGTATATTTTAGAAAGTAAAGTGTGGAAGTCGTTAAATATAGGTTCATTTTGAAAGACGTAACAGGAAGTTCAGTGCTTCCGTTCGTACCTTGACAATCGTACGCGAGGCGAGAGGCGGGCAACCGAGAATGTGGCTGTTGAATTATGTCCCTTCGCGGACACCGTCGTCTGATTGAAACATGTTCGTTGTAAGTGAAAGTAGAGACGCGATCGTAATAAGGTAATCACTGCTTTGCTCTCAGATTTTATCTTAAAACATACTTTTTTAGACTTATATATTACTTTTATTACTTTTCTTTTTATAGTGTTTTCTTATTTATAGTTTTTGCGCATTTAAAATAATTAATAGCAATTAATAGATAAATAGCTGGTCTAAGTGTGTAATGTCCTCAGGTGTTTTTATTCAAGGCACAGAATTAAAACAGCTTAATAACCATAAGTAAATTAGGTTTAGGTAAATTAAGTTTATTTGTTTAAACATTTAATTGCAATGTGAAGCAGACAGTAATGTACATATAAACACACTCTCAAAATTCAGCAAACAAACACAAGGTGAGCTGAAGATTTATTTTTATTTTATTCTGTTCCCTCAGTTCTGTTCATTTGTTTTCTCCATTTTGAACCAAAAATAATAATTTGTAAAATGGTTATACATAACTCAGTTTTTTGGCTCCTTGTGCATTTCCTCACATAAGATGAGAGAGAATCACCCAGACATTTTTCTTGAGCAGCTGTTTCTCAGTCTCACTCTGAAACATTTCGTTTTTTTGTGTGACGATCAAAATGAAGTTTGTATTTTGTTTTCTTTTTCTGGACGATCTTTAAAACTTTCTGATCTGAAAAACACAAAGATACAATGGTGACAATTGTGATGTATATAAATACATGTATAATAAATATTATTATTCTCAGAAAGGTTCTTGAAATATTGATTTTACCTTTGTTGCTCAGACCTACAGTGGACAAATAATAATGGCATGTAATAATGATTTTTAATTACGCTGTCATTACCTTTTATTGCTGTGTTTCTTCTTGAATATTTTGTGGGATACCATCACTATAAAAACTACAACAAGAAATCCAGTCACTGCAGTTAATCCAATGAAGACATTTTTCAGGAAATTCACGTCTTCACCTGAAAAAACAAAAAAAACAAAAAACAGAACACATTCATCATTTAAGTTTGTATTTTTGGAAGGTTGATGTTGAAATATATGCACCGACGGTGTGTCTGTTGAATGACAATAAAAACAAGTCAAATTCTATATATGTTCTTGACAGATTTTGGAGACGTCTGGGATTTTGTGCAAATATCTTTAAGAACCACAGTGATATTTCACCAGTTTTCTTCATTGTGATTTTTTGTATTCATCTGCTTATTTCCTAAAAGTACCTGAATTTCCAAAACTTCAAATCCTACAGCAACCAAACTACTGCCTCTACTCAAGCACTGAACTGCATCAACTAACCACATGATGGCGCTATAAGAATTATGTTTACATTTTGTCTTGTAATTCCTCTGTGCTATGGAGCTTCATTACTGTCAAAAAGTATTTGAAAAAACATCGACAAATCAGTTTTGCACAGGCTTACATGTTCCTTCATCACCATGTCCACACACACACACTGTAGTTTACTTTGATTCAGTCCCACACACACACCATCCTGCTGCCCCAAATACTCACTATAGCACGCATGTGTCTTAATCCTCTGCTGAAAATAGTCCCCAACAAATGCACTATTTCCTCCTGAGCAATGTTTGCTGTTTTTTGTAGGAACTTAAAAAAGTAAAAACTATATATTAGTGACCAATTTTGACCCAAAGCAGTGGACTGTGGGCAGAGTTTGATGTACTGGATAGGAAAGTTAGAAAATATTGAGAGATGAACTAACACTTTATTGGTTTTGGTCTTTTCAGGGGTTTTGTTGACAAATATGCATTTTTGTCCTTTTAACTATTTAACATAAGACACTTTGCATCAGATTTTTAGACACCCGTACTTAGAATCTTTCTGAACTTACCATGAGCAATGCCAGATGTACTTTCTAGTTTTAACCTACAGCAGCTCTACATCTGATCTGGACATATGTGAAGTCGGAAAAGATGGATGAATGGCCTAGTAATGAAGGAGCAGGTGTTGGAGTGACACACTTTCGAGGCCATGGGGAGAGGCTCATTAGTCTGATATAAACTCACCCTGAGTAGCAGCGCTAGCAACCAGCATGTGTTTGGTGGCATTCAGGTGGCCATCGTTGACCTCCGGCTGGATGCCCAGGATGTGACACATCAAGGGGTAGATGTTTACGGTCTCAAAAGGTCCCACCTTCAGGTTCTTGTGAAACGCTGGACCCACTGCCCTGAAGAAAGGCTTCATGTCCATCTCTTGGTTGTCAAAGCCGTGCTCTCCCTTGTGGAACTGCACCGGGAAATACTGCAAGGACACACATGGGACAGTTAACACAGCTTGCATGACCCAGTTTGGATTCAATTAGACTGCAGCTCTTTAAGCCTGTGATTTTAGTAACAGGACCTTATCAGCTTCAGAGCGCGCACATCTTGGCCTGCTCTTATTTAGTCAGTAGAGGGAGGTATTGACCAAGTTAAAGAGTTGTTTCCATGCTGTAGGATGAAGACCTGTTTTCTCTCTGTGACTAATATCATCGAATGAAAGTAGCTAAATGAGAATTTTAATCCATCTCTAAAATTTCCATTTTCAAAAAAATACCTGAAAGACATAAATTCATTTGATGATTTTGTTGTATACATTAAGCTTAATGAAACAAACTGATATAAATAGTACTATGTAGAGCATTCAGTTATCTTAGCTATTATGTAAGGTCTCAACATGCTTATCTTTCTCTGGGATCAGACTAAAAGGAGTTTAAGTGGCCATAAAGAGAGAGAACAAAGAGTTAGATAATACAGTCATGATCATGGTCGGTCGTAACCCACAGACTTCAGATAACCCATGTCATCAGTGGATTCACACGGCTGATTATTTTCCCCATCGTCAGCATCTGACGACATTTTGTGAGTTCAGCCATTTACTCTTTAAATTAAGTTATGATGTGATGGTTCTCTGTACTGACTTACACATTCAGTTGCAAAGTTGCTGCACAGTGGAGTGACTGAGTGTGGAGCCAA
The DNA here is from genome assembly GCA_037833715.1 of Toxotes lorentzi. Lineage (NCBI taxonomy): Eukaryota > Metazoa > Chordata > Actinopteri > Toxotidae > Toxotes > Toxotes lorentzi. The sequence goes on along the minus strand of JBBMJY010000010.1, from coordinate 1,851,305 downwards.
ATGAAAATGCTAATTTTGAATTTTGAGGCATGAATAGCTTCATGAAGCAGTTGAGAGCACTGCATGTCATCAGCCAGGCCTGGATTATCCTGAGGACGTGCAAACTCATTTGATTAAAATTGTAATGTACTAAGATTAGAATTTAACTCCTTGTTTTTAGTTGAAAAGAGTCCAGTTTCACCATTTTCTATGAGAAAAATTCAGCTTGTAATTTCAGTATTTCTGTTGGCAAGACCAGGACATTTCAAGATCAGACTGGATGGCATGAACAGATAGTTAATCTGGCGATTTATTTGTGTCAGTATATCAGTGCTTGTCATTTGATTTCCCTATTACCAGTTAAGTGGGTCATAATCACATAAATTGCTGACTATTGTTAAGAAGTTGCCAATACCCTTACAGCATAAAATGTAAATGTTGTGGCAGCTTTGGTTCTTAAGAGTCTTAGAAGTAAAAGGAGTATTTTTACATCTTGCTGTTTTAAAGCTGCACTCTGAAACCTGGCATGTTAGAGGGCACAAATGACAACATGAGGGACCTGTTTACTTTAAAGGGTAAATCAGTAGGACTTGTAGTGGGCGGAAAGCTGCTGCTGCACATCACTCTGGTTTTAAACTTTAAGGCATGTTTGTCCAAACCAGCCCCTTAGTGATTAGGTAACATTAAACAGCTGTATTTCTGCAAAATATTTGCCTTCAGTCTTACACGACTCTGTAACATTCAATCCTCAAACAAGAGACATATAAAAAGGAAATGTGACTTTTTCTGTCAACGCACCCCATTGATTACATATCCAGGGTCGGCCCATAAAATGATGGGTAGGATACGATCGTTTTTGGAAAACTGGAGACGCTCTGGCATCTCCTCCTTCTTGTATACATGGAGGTGTGGATGGGCGCCCTTCAAGGCATTGTAAACCTGCTCCAGCTTGCCCGGCTTTGGCAAAAGCATCCCCGAGGGTCCGAAGTCCACCAGGTGAAACGTCAGGTCACGGAATGAGAAGCCCGGGATCTTAGACAGGGTGATCTCCTCCACCAGACCATTGCGGTACACCGTGGTCATGCCGTGGTCTGCTGTGATGATGATGTTTAGGTTGTTGTTCAACCCATGTTGTTCAGCTGAGTGTCGAATGTAGCCCACAGTTCTGTCAACTTGCTTGACCATCTCCTGACGCTCGGGGGAATCTGGACCATATTTGTGGCCTGTGCCGTCTGGCTCACCAAAGTACAGGGACACAAAGTCCAGATCCTGGTCTCTGAACCAGCCCATCACCTTGTCTGTGTTCTCTCGCCAAGCAGTCTCGTTTTTGTAGTTGTAAAGCGGTGGCTCCACTTCCCGCACCATAGCAACCTGTCCCTGGTAACTGGAAGCTGTGCCAGGAAAGTGAAGAGAGCCAGCTTTCAGGCCCTTGAAGGTTAGGAAAAATAGGCCACATTAACATCACACAAACATAAATATGACACATGTACTTTGACATGTTAACAAGCATGCCAAGAATTAATCTGTTCATACTGTTGGTCAACATACAAGGAAATCAAATCAGTAGTAGCTGGATTTTCATTAATTTTCTTAAACCTACTGCTGAACTTTGTAGGCAGCCTTTCAGCAGCTGTCATTTGCATGCAGTTAACATCTAAAGTAATTTGCAATATAACTCTGGTGATGTACCTGAAATCATCCAGCAGGCTTTCAGAGGTGTTTTGTCAAGAGAAATGGTTTCTAGTGCTGTAAACAGCAAAACAGTCTCTCAGTGATAAGATGGAAATTGTACTGCACAGACCTGTCTCTGCGCTGTGATCCAGATCGGCAGAGTGCCATTGTCCCACCACTCATTCACAAACTGAGTCTGATAGTAAGGTCTCTTCTCACTGGTGGTTGTGTTGAACCACATGTTGTGGATTACCCCATGATTCTCAATGTATCGGCCTACAGGAGAGAATCACTGTCAGTCCGCTTCTACTCATTATTCATAGCGTGACACATTCACATTAAAAATTCTATCAACTTAACGGGCTGAGTGGCATGACGCTTTTGGACAAGGTCTTACGACCAACTTTGGAGATTAGAGGAATTTAATTTCAAGGAAGTTAAATTTCTTTTAGCTGGCACTGATGATTTGAGAGTCAAAATAAGAAAGGGAGCAGAGAATTCTTCCCTCAGTCATCCAAGCATAATCATCTTACTCAGCTATAAAAGCTGTTGGACCCAGGGACATTCAATTACAACTAATTCCTTTTTCCCGTGGCTTTTTTCTATCCTTGCAAAGTAAACTCAGAGTGGCTTCCTATTCTGTCATGATATGCAGATCCCCTGCCAACTGGAAGCACTGTTGTAGAAAATGAAACACTTTACCTGTCAAGAGAGTGAAGTGTGTAGGACTGGTGATGGTGAGGTAAGGAGGTGTGACATATAAGGCTTTGACTCCATCCTTGGCCATTTTGTCGAGGTTCGGTGTGTCGACATCACGGTCGTAATCCCACCGGAAACCGTCGAAGGAGATCAGCAGCACTTTCTGTCTCTGTTTGTTTACTGGAGCTCCGAGGATGGACAAAGCCCAGAGGAGGCAGAGACTTGCGGTCCACAGCATGGTGAACACAGACACTTCACAGATCTTAACTGACTCAATCCTCAAGCTGAGACTCTCATTTAACAGAAGATCCACCTCTTGATATCTCACCTGAGGTTTCTGTAGCCAACATGTTCGGTGCAAAGTTTCACAAATTTATCTAATCTCTTAGATTGGAAGGACTTTATCTCAGTACTGTCTTGCATTCGGCCCAATGGTGTTTATGAGCCGATTTTATGGCTGGGAGTTGTGTTCACAGTGAATTTTCCCCGTTTTGCTCTTGAGGACTGCCAGTAAAGCAGATTAATCTCTCCGGGCATCACGGCTGTTTGTTTCCCTCCTAACTCGCTTGTTGATGCTGTCTTTCTGTTTGTCTGCCTGCCCGTCTGTGTGTCGGAGTTTCCTGTGAATCACTGACAATGGGGGAATGACACTTTGATGGGTTTCACCTTGAGTTGGGATGGTGCATGATAGATCTGACACCAGGAAAATGAGAGTATATATCTCTTCGTCAGCTAGCAGTGGTCTCTTGAGAGTACAAGACCCTTATAGACATATTCATTTTAATAACTCTAATGTGTATATTAGCCCCAGGATATTGTTAAAAGATCTTTTTAAAATCTACATCGATTTTTTTATTTTTTTTTTTAGCAATGGCCATGACGATGGACAAAGTTTTTAAACATGACCTGCAGTCTCCTCAGTGTTTCAGCTCAGATTACACAGAATTTTCTCATCCATACATGATACGCTGCACTGTGATGTAACCTTATCAACGTCCATCAAATTGCTAGACAAGCTAACTCTTCAAATTTGTTCTTTATTGTGTATGTCCTTGGCAGAGGTTCAAGGGAATTGTCTAATCTTTATGGAGATAAGGGATAACATTCATCAGCTTTCATTTACCTCATCCATATTCATTAGTCTTCTCATATTAACTCTATATGCTTGTCGTCCACTGTCAGCAGGATTTGGAGGAGTGTTTTGGACTGCTGAGACCGGTTCAAGTCTCAGATCTCTGCTATGAGAACTTTATCAAACACACATACTCTGAACTTAAGGGGCAAGCAAACTTTGTCCTACCCTCTCAATCCTGCACAGAGTTTCCACAGGGATTCTCACGTTTTCTAGAAGAAGAAAAGTGAAGTTTTTGCCTTTAGCACTCCCTGCTGCCCACACACAACCAGTGCAATTCACGTTCCCCTGACGGAAATCCACAACAACTTCATCTGTTTAAGCTAGAGCATGTACACTGGTAAAAACATGGTATTTCCCAAACTTAAGATGAAGTTTTTTTGTCTTTTAGCAAAGTTTCTGCTAACCTATACACCTCTTATTAAAATGTGCGTACTTCAAATTTGTGATCTACACACTTTTTGATTTCCTTTTTTTAATGAAATGCTGGTTTATTTTAAAGAACAAGCATTAGAACTGTTCCAAATACTTTTCCAAATACTCTATATACTGTACACAGATGCACGGTAAATCATCAGTCAAAGAAACACAAACTGACTTTAGTTGGTGCATTAAACAGTTTGAGAAAACACACACATTATTACCCTCATAAAAATCCAGAAAACAGACAATGTACAATTAATGGTAGTGCAACCACAACGCACTGTCGCCAAGTGAAAGAATTAGAAAATGACAACATCAAGTATATGAATAAAGGACTGTACAATTTATTAAATGTTTGCCACCATTCACCTCTGGATCTATTTTCGTGGTCCTCTGATTGGATAATTTAATGAGCAGCTATGTGTGCGTGTATTGAATGTTTATAATAATTGTTTGTGTACTTGATGATGGTTCAAAAATAAACCAGCAGTAATCAAGACAATCAATAATTTGACACTTTTGTTGCAGTCGTTCTTGTGTCCTCAAATGCATCTGTGGCACATTCGGATGTGCAGAGATATTTTTCAGTTATTTTGATAGCATATTGTCAGTTCTTTAAAGATTAGTCTCTTGAGATTTAGATAAAAACACAGAACACAGAATGATCTTTTTCATGATCCACACAGCTTATTTAGTTTTACATAAATGGCTCTGAACAAACATGTAAAGTAAAGCTGCTCTGTCTTTAGCCAGAGAAAATCTGTGTTTTCGATGCCATATACCTGGAAATAAGGATTTGTTCTAATCTTTGCACAATAGACCTGGACATCACCAGAGTTGTATAAACATGTTTTTTGTTGTTGTTGTTTTTTAAAATACTGTTTTAAATGCAGAATTCCTTTTAAACATCAGAAAAGTTTTTTGGAGATACTTGTGAGAATTGTCGGATTAAAAAACATTAACTATCTCATCTCACAAGCAAACTGTTCAGCATTGGAGTTTCCTCAATGCATAAAAAATGTTTACTCTAAAATCAGATCCAAATGTAAAATACAAACAAAACCACCCCTTCATAGGAAGAAATACATTCTTAACTGCATCTGTATTCTGCTCACTTGGCGTTTGAATGGCAAACGACTTCTTCCCTGCTGTGACTGGAAGTAGACCATCAAGTTCATGCCAGCGTGCCGAGATCAATGTGTTCTGAATTGTGAACAAACAAACTTTTGATGCATGAGTGGCTTATTATCAGATTACACGCAACATGCAAGCGTAAAACTTTAAACCACAGGAAACCTCCCCTGGAAGTATTTTTATTTTCCTATTAACAATTTTTTAAAATAACAAATCAGACACATTCGTTCATGATAAACATGTTCACTGTCAATATTTTGTTGATTTATAAATGTATAATTTTCATTACTCTCTCCAGTTGTAAGGATTTTCATCATTAAGTAACTTGTACATGTTATGATCTCAATAATTTAACACTCACTCTTGGTACTTTCACTTTAGATAACATTACAACAACATTGTTCACTTCTACTTCGGTAAAATTTTAAATGCAGAGCTTCTAGTTTCACCAGGGTATTTTCCCATCGTAACTTTGCTACTTTTACTTAATGTGGTTATATTCAGTATTTCTACGATAACAGCAGCAGCAGGCAGCTGTTGAAAAAGCTCTAAAAACGCACTGTGAACTGCCTGCTCAGCAGCAAACAGCAGACAGACACAGTCAGGGATGAGCTGGTAAATATATTGAAGCATTTAGCAGCTAAAGAGCCAGAAATGTCCCTCCGGAGTTGGTGGAAACCAAAAACAGAGCTAAAAGAGAGGGAATACTACACTTATATTCATCAAGTGACGGATATAAATGATCCTCAGAGTTTACAAGATGACAGTACAAAACATACGCATACATACAAGCAGTTGCAAACAACTTCACTAAATCAAGCATATGTCAATGTTGTGTCCACAGCTTGTTTCCCACTGCCTCCCAAGTGGTCAAAAACTCAGTTATTGCACATTTATGCAAAAAAGTATGTCCTTCACCACTGACCTCCCCTGCAAGCATTAGATGTACTGTTCCGGCACTCTGAAATTAGTGAAAAGCTCCTTTATACACCCGAGCACCTCTTCAGCGCCAACTTTCTGCATTAGCATCGAGTGCTACCCTTGAATGTAAATGGATAATCCCTAATGGTAGCATAAGAACGTCATTTGTACGACACATCCCCACACCTCAGTATTTGGCATGTTGTGAGATGTGCAGATCCACAGTGGATCGGGCCTACAGCCTCCAGCAGGCCCTCTCGGGGAACAGTCTTATCAGGGAAAGAGACCAGATTTCAGCACAGGGATTGGATGTGAAGGAGAGCTGGGAGCTCCTGGTGCAGCAGAATAATGGATGTGGTGATGCAACGAGAGGACTCTTTCACACCTGTCAAACAGCCATACTGAAACTGAGGATGTCTGAGGAGACCACAAAGATTGTGTGTGTGTGTGTGTGTGTGTGTGTGTGTGTGTGTGTGTGTGTGTGTGTGTGTGTGTGTGTGTGTGTGTG
>JBBMJY010000010.1:1805178-1844738 GCA_037833715.1 Toxotes lorentzi | reverse complement strand
GTGTGTGTGTGTGTGTGTGTGTGTGTGTGTGTGTGTGTGTGTGTGTGTGTGTGTGTGTGTGTGTGTGTGTGTTAATGCAGGTGTGTAATTTTACTGGCCCTGTACAGCACACACCCACCAACATGTGAAGACGGTATTGTACCTAGGGCAGTTCTCAGGGTGAGAGATAAAATATTAATTTAATCAATTTCCTTCACATCTAGTGTTATTGTTGCTATCTAGGGGAAGCATTAACTATCTAATGTCCATGTCAGCACTTCATCAAGCTGAGTTTATACTCAGTGTGACCTTGAGCATCTGCCTTCACCTGTGGACCAAAGCCTATATGTGAATTCTGCTCCTGTTATGTGTGTTGACTTTGATTTGATAACAATGAGATTAACATTTAGAGAGGGTGGCAGTCAGTTCCGTCTGAATGGCACAGTGTGTAACACACTGTATTAAAATAAAATTGAACAGCAGGAATGTGACAGCAGCTATTCCTGTAATGCAGTAGTTCTTCTTCAAGCAGACCACTAGCATGTAATAATTTTCTTTTCAGTCCACCTGCATCCTGAATCTAACAGTTGCTGACCTACAGTGTATCAGCTTTCCTACTCTCTAATTGCGCTCTCTGAAAACTGTCTGTCGAGTAAAAATGATTGTTCTTTTTCTGTACTGCTGAGCTTCAGTCTCCAGCTGTTATTTTGTGGTAAATCATAATACGGAATGTGGAATGACATTTAGTTAATGATCAGCTAAAGGCTTCACCATAAAAGATGCCATAAACATATATTACACATTGTACATTTAGAAAAGAGTTGATTTGAACTTTTACCTTAAAGCTTACAACTTAATATTAACATGTCAATAGCAAAATTACCAGGTATGATAAGTGATATGAATGTTTAAACCAATATTGGTAACATGAATATTTTAAAAGGAAAGCCAACATTTTGTGGTAATATTCATCATCTTGTTCATGAATATCTTGATTGACCATTTTCATACCAAAAAACACTATTCAGTGCTAATTCTCTATTTGCAATTACATTTATTTTTTGTCAGAATGAAAAAGCTTCTGAAACAACATCTTGGTGGTGAAATCGAATTTAAAACCCAAACTGTTCTGACTGTTTTAAAGTCAGCAGACTTTTAAAGCAGCTGAGAAAAAAGAAAGAAAGAAAAGAAATAAAGATAAGAGTTTTGGGGTTTTTGTCCACTAGTGGCACTTGTATATAAAATGAGTTCCCCCAAAAATCTACTACAGTTGTTTTAGGAAATTACAGTCTTTTTACATTTATATCTACCAATGATTGGGTGCCACAGACAGGACAGGGGAGTCTGAAAGTACAGACATTTTCATTGGACATGTTAACTATAAGAAAATACTAATAATATTAGTTCCATCCCAAGTTTTAGAACGGGAGTCCAAAGCACTGCCAGCACCACCTATAGGCTGCAGTGATTATCACACCCCACACAATGAAACCAAACACTCTACATAATAGCTATTCTACTGTTTCTAGAGTATCACTAATAGCTTGAGCTGTACACGTTCTCCTGAGGGCGATACTAGTTCCCAAAGGGCAAAAGGTTGATCTTCGGGTGCATGAACGTTCTTACTGAATGTGACAAGCTTTGAACAGTCTCTAAAATCAGCCACACCCTGACTTGCAGGACAGCAACATACAAAAAAGTGGAACACTAATATGTCATGTCATCTGGGTCCAGGGGGGGGCAACTGCCACCCAGTCCACAATGGGCCAAAGTCCTACGGCATCTCCCACGGGTGGTGGGCCCATGGGAGGCGGTGCCGCCCAGAGTGGGGCTCAAACCCACGACCCCAAGAGATTGAGTCTTGTGCTCTACCAACTGAGCTAACTGGGCGGCGGAACAAACATATATTTGTATGAAATTACTCAGTTTTGGCTTCAACAGAAATCTGTTGTGTAGTGGACAACAATTATCAGCCAAGATGCAATATGTAGTATATAGTAAATGGCCATTCTTAACCTGGCATATCGTTGACCCTAGCATGTGTTCGATGCACATACTGTGCGTGTGACACGGACAGAGGGAGAATGCAGGTGAGAGAATGAGTAAGAACTGGGAGCAGAGTGGAGGAGGCTCAGGCTTGTGGAGGCAGCCAGGCTGATTTGCGGCTTCATTCCAACGCGTGGGCCCTTTCAGGCTCTGTTGCCTGTAACAGGTTGACGTGATAAACTCTGTAGCCGAGCCAGTCAGATGTGGCACAGTGGAGGCACCCTCCTCCTCGCTCCTCTCCCTTTGGCCTGGTGTCTCATTGTGGCACTGTGGGGCTCCAGTGTGCTGGCATTACACTTTCACACGGCAGTAATTGATTTCTTTAATTTGCTTCAAGAGAAACTGTTGTCAGCCAACCAGGCAGCCATTTTTCAGGCCACTTTAATTAAATGCCAGGTCTTTAGGTGTGATATGAAATTCGTTTGGCTCCTCTGATCTTCTAGTCCTCAGACAATTCATTAACATTTTCGTTTCTGCCTTTATGTTTTACACAAAGCTTCAAAAAGCAGCTCATCAGTGACATTTCGGTTCCTGCGCTATACATTCAATCATTTATTTAAGTGCATTTAAACTAGAGATTAAGTGCAGTGTGGCTGTTTCACTTGAGATAATACAGAGTCTGTAGCGCCTCAGTTAGCTGAGGAATTCAAGAGAATAAAAAAGCAGACCTCCAGTTGGGTGTCTTTTATTGGAGGTTCTGTTATATATTGTAACTGTTTCAGGTTACTAAAATGTACCTGAAGACACGGAGATAATAGAATTAACTGCAGTGAATGTTAAACAAAGATTCAGGTCCGTATTCCTCACATAAAAAAAAAAAGAAATCTCATTCTGGTGGCAGCTGTATTAATCTGCATCTGTGGTGAACATGCATCTTCCTGATGGCCTTTGTCAAAACTGTCATTAGGCCTATAATCTTATGGGAATTATAGGTTTAATAGTATCAAATCTCTTTTACATCTTGCATGTAATAACTGATGAAACAACACAGGGCAGGTGTATCTTCGGTCTAATGCAGCAGAACCATTTATTTCTGCAGTAATAGCAGGGCAGCAGGCACACCTCCCTAATAATATCCTGATGCCTCCCCACTCGCTCTGACTCAGAGATCTTCTGAAAGGCCCCTCTCCACTCATCCTCTCAGAGATGCCTTCCTCTCATGGAGATGAACAGCAGCTGCCTCTTCCTGCCTCCCACCATACGTCAACACATCAGCACCACTCTGCCTGCCTGCCAGCCTTCAAACACCAAAAAATATGAGGCTCGCTAAACCCGAAAGAATAGCTCGCTGCTGTTCACATTACAGTGGTTGATATGTATTGACAAAAAATAGCTTTTCTGGTGAATGCCTCAGCTACAGCCAGGCTGAGCTTGCAGGACTGGAGAATGTATGATAATTATTTTGGAGCAGGGCGCAGAAAGTGAGGAGAACTTTGCGAAGGTGAGGGTAGTGTTAAATGTTATCTTAATTTTTAGGCACAGACGCAGCGTGACTTTAAGGAAGGCAACTTCAGTTGGTCAGCTTGTGCAGTACCCACGAGATGAAGCCTGCTCACTTCTGTGATCATTCAGATGTTTCCTGAAGTTTGACAGTTTTGGTTTTTAGTGAAATATCTAAAGAACTACTGGGTGGACATGATATTTGTTACAGATGTTCATGGTGACCAGAGGAAAAATCCTAATTATGTTGATCCCCTGACTGTTCATCCAGCTCCACCAGCAGCTCAGAGTTTTCACTTATGTAGTGGAAAGTGACACTGAATAGATGCATTTTGCTCACAGCAACGCTCTGCCTTAATACATTCTCGCTTTTCCAGATTGTTTTTCTGAATATCATGGTCCATGTTTGAATTGAGCATGAATTAAGAGGGGAAGCTTTATGGCATCGCACAGGTTAAGAGTTGAGAGCTCTTGCCGAGAAAGATCTCTGTAGACTTGCCGACATTTTGTGTTTTACAGGCATCTTTAACACACATTGGAACCTCATTTGTGCTTGACAGATATTTTGTGCCTGGATTTTTTCCTAATCTATATTTTGTATCTATTTCTTGAATAGAGTACTGTAGTATTGATTCTCCTGCTTCTGATTTAATCTGCAGAAACTTAAAAGATAAAGGGGTACTGCATGTACACTGACAAAATCAATAACTATGACACATATTATCAATTTAATTATAAATTAATACCAGCATTTATATATGATCAAAAGTGATGCAAGCTGCTACTGCAAAAATAGACCTGAACATTGTGGGTCAAAAATGAATTAAGTCTACTTTAAAAAAGTTGTCCACACATACATTTTGGTTTCTGAGAAACTGAAGCATCACTGCTGCATACAATGTCAGAGCTTCATCCCAAATGCATTTAAAGAAAGGTTTTCATCTGGAAATAGAGCGGGAGGCATTGTAAATGGGACATTGAAAGGAATCCCACATCAATTTCCCATACCAAATGCTGCATAACAGGAGTAATTTTGACAAAGTAGCCGTGTGATTATTTTTTATTTCCATTTGAAAGCAATTAGCTGAAAGGTCCTTCCCTTGAGTTTCTGTGGCAGAATGTGTGGAATGACTCAGGATAATTGCTGTGAAATGAACAGAGTGCCAAGTTGAGAGAAGCACGAAAACCGCAAGGGTTCCCTCTCCATGGAAACGCCCTCTGCCTTTGTCAGTGCACCAGGAAATTAGGCAGCAAGTGATAACGGGGCTTGAATGAGTAACAAATGCAGGGGGGCGAGTGATATTTACTCCATTTCAAGCCATTACAGAAATTGAGTGTTTCCCCACGTCTCATGCTGTGCCTACTGAGTGCTGGATACAGGAGGAGGAGGGTCATTAAACATGGCAGCCGCTAGCAACGTGCTGGAGAAAACCGGTTGAACAACAGTGTTCGCACCACCGATGGGCAGGACAGATATAATGAAGCCCAGTGCTGTCAGTGTATGGCACCAACTGATGATACTGATGCCTGAAAGGAGGACAAGGTGTTAGACGAAAGACAAGGCTGAGACAGTGTTTGCAGCTCATCTCATGTCTTTGCCACAAGCTGCCTCCTCAGCTCCTGCCCTAATTGCTGCCTTGCTTGGAGGCAGCTCTCCCTCGGTATGCCTTTCATGCCTCCCTTAATTACGTCAGCTGGAAAGGAACGTGATTGTTATTGTCATTACACTCGTTAGTAATTAAGCAGCTATTGACTCCTTCCCTACATTCAGTCTGTTTGATTAGGCCTGAGGTCTGGAAATATGGATTAGGCTCTTACAATGTTGCAGCCGTGCAACGCTGCGGTCTTTTGTTGGCCAGGAGCCACGTGGCCATACATATACAGACTGAGGAAGAAGAGGAACATAACTGTTGCTTGCTATTTCTGTCAGTGATGCAGACAACCGTCAACCTGTGCTCCACCATTGAGAAGCTGGAACACCTTTACCCTTCATGCTGCCTCATCGTTGGTGACACTGGGGTGCACATCTCCACAGAAATCACCACGTAAATCACAAGCGCAGGGCTGTCAAAAACCTGCTGAACAAATCTTTAAACAGCGGAGGTGTAGATTTGGCTCAGCAGTGATGGAGGGGAAAGAAAGTCATTTTGCAAACTGTATAGCCAAAGTTTAGGAGAGTCCCACAAAAGACAGAAATCTTAAGTTTTGTGGTTTATCATGCCCTAATGCTTCTTTACAAAAACTTTTCTTGGAATATGACATTGGTGGAGAGCATTGCTGAATGGACAAGAAAAGAAACGCACAGTTCCTCAACACAGTGGTTTAATTAAAAGTCTTTACTAGTTACTATCTTTTGCAGTTGCTAGCTCCGCAAGATCCTCGTAAGTGGACCTTTTAGTTAAATTTTTGTTCCCCAAACTTGTACAACAGTACAGTCCACATTATCTGTGTTTCCGTAGAGCAATTTGTTTGATTATTTCTATTGACGTTTGTAATATTGGACAGATTCCTTGTTGAAGTTGCATGTTTTCAATTGCAGGAGAAATAAAACTGTTTCTTCGGTAGCAGGCTCAGTAATCTGTATCAATGATAATGAACAACCACCTCATTGTAACCAAGTCTCGGCATGGCGACTCGAGGCGGCCCGGGTCCTATCAGCTCTGCTCACGTAGTGATCATAATCGTTAATTGGTCGATCATCATGCTGATGCCAGTGAGGATGTTCTGTTGGTATCTAGGTCTGTTTAGGTCCACCACAGTATGGATCAGGTCCAGTTATCTGTGGTGGTTAATCCACCATTATTTTAGTCTGTACGAGTGGTGGAGTGTTGAATTTGTTCATCACCATGAAAGAATTGTAGACAACCCTCGGCACACAGACTTAAACACTTCAGAGGACCATTTCATTTCGTCACAATTTATCTGAATTGTTGCATATAAATGTCATGTAAAAGACATGACAGTCCCCAAAATCAAAGAAGCAGAGATTCACTGGGTTGCCATTTTAAAACCCCAAGGATTCCCACCCTTTGGGAAAGTGGCAGAGGAAGATGAGAATAATAGTCTGAGTATAGAGGAGGGAGTTCAGTAATCGTACAGGAGTGACACGGACCTAAAAGCAATTCCTGACTGAGCACTAATCCCCACTTTTTTTTGTGAGAGTGAGATAAGCCTGGAGGTTAATGCAGAGGCGTCTCTCCTCTGTCCTCGGTGGTGACAGCCCCTGACAGGCGGACCCCAGCAGCACGCCTTGTTTATGTTAATGTAGGTGGCCTGGGCCAGCTCCCACACTGAGCAGCGCAGATAGAGACGTCAGAGGCTCGTCAGAGTGGCACTCGCAACCTCTTGCCGGGCTACCCAGAATCTCTGCATTCGCACATGGGGGGCTGGCAGTGGAGGAGTACCCAGGGTGAGGGAAGATGGGTGAGGTGACGTGGGCCTGCTGGGACTCCCCTCCCACCTAATCATCTGTGGATGGTTCATCTACTTCTTCACACTTCGTTTGAACCACAAATGACATCTTGGAGAGAAAGGGAGAGGATTCTGCTTTTAATGTATGCGTCTTTGAAAACGTGCATTTTTATATCAACTCTTTCTCTATTCTGTTTTATTTTGATAGGGTCAGACCCTGACAGTTACAATCAAAACTAGCTATGCACTGCCAGTTTTGCCTTTATTTTTTATGCACATATGCAATATTATTCATAAAACCGGCATTTTCTGATGTACCAAACAGCATACAGGAAACTGACACTTTAAGAGAGTGAAGAGTCATTATTTTCTTTAATGGTAGAAATAAAAACAAGTTATTCCTTTTTTTTTTTTTTTTTAGGATAAATCATATTTTTAGCTTTTTTAAATGTCTCTATTTGTATTAAGTTAGCTGGGGACAGTTGATTATTTTAGCTAATTAACAGGGAATTAATCAGCAGTTACAGTTATTAGAATTGGTCACTCGTTTATGTCGTTTATCAGGCAAAATCCCAGACCTTTCTGTTTCCAGCCTCTCACTGTGCATTTTGTGTTTTAAATCATTTTAAGTGAAATATGCCTTCGTCTTGAACTGAACATGAACAATTTGATGATGCCACTGGCTTCTGGGAACTTGTGATTTTTCAATTATTCTCTGACGTTTTAAAGAATGAAGAGATAAATGAGAGATAAATCTGTGATAAAAATGAGTATTGAGACGACACATGATCATGTGAATAGAGGAGAATCTTTATTTGCAGATCTTTCCTTCCTACTTTTTATCCTGAGTACCCAAACATTTTAAACAAGCCAGTCTGTTTCAAATCAGCCTGTCAGATATTTTTAAATCCACGTTTTCATTCAAACTTTTATCCACTACCAACGAAAACTTTGTGGTGCCTCTTGGTGTAGCTCGTACCAGCTCTCCACTGAGCGTACTTTCCTTTTTGTGTTGTTCCCTTGTTTATCTGTTTGCTACTCCGAGGTATCATTCTCATCATATGCCTTGTCTCTCACTGGTCTCTCACTGATGAATGGTTGTGCCTTGGTGACCTGTCCCCCCCCAACCCAACCATTGTTTGTGTCATTGTGATGTAGGGCTGACCTGTGGAGGTGGGTGCAAGGTGGGGACATTGAGACAGATGAAGGGTCAGAAATGTGTGCTGAGAAGCTTCTCCTCTGGGTCTCCTTCACCCCCATGTGCTCGACCCGCACCAGCCTTTCATTCTAATCTGATGATAATGATATTTGCTCAGGACGACCTCTGCTTGCACAGTGTAATTACCCCCCCAGCTTTCTATGATCTCAGCTATTGGAAATCGATGGGCCATAAGAGGGCCCCATCAGAGCTTATTATTATCACTGCTCGCTTTTCGTTACAGTGCGATCAGATTTAATATGTTGTCGAGTTTTTTACTGCATGTTTTTCCCCCTTTTTTACGTTGACTACTTACTCACTGATGTCAGTGTGGTTAAATCAGTAGTGGGCTCTTCTTCGAACAGGCACTCGGCTAAATTCTTTTAAGAATTTCTAAGATCCATACTAGACATTGTCTGTTTCTTTTATCCTGCAAAGATAAAATCCCAATCACAGATAATCAAATGTTTGATATCCTATTACAAAATAATGAAAAATCAACTTCTCTTTATGGTCTGATCCCTGAACTATCTGCTGAGTGCACACCCAAACAGGTTCTATGGATTTCGTTGATTGTTACTTTGTCCCCTTAATAGCACCTTTGGCTTAGTAGCACTCTGCAGTTCCACGCTTATCCATACATTTGTGAGTGGATGCCTATTTAAATCAGTTGGGTTAGTCTGCTCCCTCCATTAGCAAGTCATCCTGGGTTAAGTACCCTCTGGAACCGACGGTGCTGGCCATCAGGTGACCCTGCCTCTGCACTGCCTTGACTGAGACACTTCAGTTGAGGCCTTGTCGCTGTGACCTTCCGAAAGCCTCCCGCAAATAGACCTTTCTTGTACTACCAAGGGTATGCGTGTGGTCCACTGATCTGGACAATATTGCTACTACTTCAGCCTTATGAAACCTTATGAAACTTGTTATTTCAAAGTAAAGCAGTGTCTTTGCAGTGACCTTCACGCTTGTTATTGTCAGTCTTGTCAGAGAGATAAGAGGATCACGGGTGAGATTTCATCAGTGGGGGTAAACGAGGGCAGACTTAAGACACACTTTTTGGACCGAAGACTGAACCCTGCCGTACAATTAAACGACGACGATGGACTTTCTTCGTGGTACACTGTAGGGATGAGGGCTGTGTGGGCCTGTGTTATTTATCTTTGCTTTAGACCAGGTCACATTTTCAGTCGTTTGTCTAAAGTCATACCCCCACAACTTCTTTGAGCAGCAATTTCCTTTCATTGACCCCTGTAAAGTGCCTGGATCTGTAAAAATCTTGGGGCTGTCATGAATCAGGCCCATCATCAGGAACCTAATAACACAGCAATCAGCATTTATTTAAAGACGGTGCATTTGTGCATTTTCACAAAGTAATCCAGTACGAAACACGCCCCCAAATGCAAAGGAAATCCTCTGACCTCCGAACAACAGCAACGGTACCTTAAGGTTGCGGGGTCTTGAGGGGGGTCACAGGACAGATTTTGATGAAACAAATATTTGAGACAGAAATATGAAAAGGATTAAAGCCGAGGGGGAAAGGGTCAAAGGACGAAGGAGAGAGGACTGGAGGTGGTCGCTGGCGACACGGATTGGTTGTGAAAATGTATTTTTAGCCCAGGACAGAAAAGGTGACAAAGGAGGAGAGGTGGAAGTGATCGATATGTTTGTGCAAAGGGCAGAGGACTGCCGAGACACAACAGTGGAAGTCATGAGTGAAGCAGTCTCTCAGGGGGACGGCAGGCTCGGCCAATGTGGAGACACAACAAATGAGGAAATGGTAACAGAGACATGGCTGATGAGCACGGGGTGCGATGGGAGAGTGGGGGTGCTGCTAAGTGACAGAAAATATTTGTTATGAGCAAACTGTAGGCCATTTCAAGACTGGAGCAGACTGCTACTTACCAGACTGAGAAGACAAAATGCAAAGAAATGTGTTGGCAGGAACTGGTTGAAGTCGGTCCAGTTCCGCTCTAAGAGAAGTGAACATGGAACGTGGCTCTAATGCTTCTTAAAAACTTTATTTGAAAAAAAGAGTGAAAATAATATTTGCATCTACAATTATGGCACTTTAAGCTTGATCCCAAAATTGTGCTCTCCCATTACTTATTTTCTAAAACATCTGACCCTTGATTGTACCAACTGTTCTAGCTCTGATAACTTATTTTACTCTGTGAACAGACATTTCAGGGTTAGAGGATGGACATCTGAGATGCACCAAAAATTTAATATAAATGGATGGTTAACTTCCTTTTGGCAATAAACGTTCTTCAACTAAACTTATTTTTACACTGGTGGATAAAAAAATATACAAGGATAAATGTTTGAGCTCGAAGGAATAAAACCAAATATTTTCAGATGCCTCGTCCCACTGCTCGTCTTCCACTGCTCGTCTTCCACTGCTTCTTTTATATTCTCCTTCAGTATTCAGGCAACAAGATTTAAACATATCACTCTGACCGGTTTTCCCCCATTTTCTCTCAGGGTAGAGACCTTCCTCCCCCCCAGAATCAAGGGCACAGCATATGTAACACACTGAATTTAATTTATTCTTTATTTATATAAAACAAATATTAATATCGACTGTATTTTTTTCATTATATCGTATATTCCACAGTTTGGTCCAATTTTGACAAATCTTGCTCATGGTCTTCCTTCACGTTGGCTGAAAATCCACACCATGTGGTCAAACAGCATCCTTCACTCCAGAAAATATTGTTGTTTGCTGTTTATCCTTGTTCATAGACACAGAGTTGTCTTCTGCTTATTGTTGTCTTCATGATGATTGAGCAAACTCCATCTGCTGAAAACTTTGTGATGCGGTCAAAAGCCAGTAATTGGACCTTGAGTTGAGATTATTTTGTCAAATACCACTGTACTAACTTGTTTACAGTTTCTCACCGCATCTGTTCTTTTTTATGTTATTAAATGCCTCAAATAAATGCAGCAGATATTGTAAAAATCACCTCAGTTACATTATTAAACCAGTTTTGAAACGGAATAATCTTCGTTGAGCTTTAAAAATTACATTATAAACCACATAAGGTCAATGTCAGTCTCACAGCCTCTGTCGTAAATCATGGTTTTGACATTTTGTTTTACTGTTCAGACTCATTTCACATTTTTGCCCCATCAGTGTGATCCACATTCTTTTACACAACCTTCCTGTGCTTGTAGACAAACAAATTTCCAGATTTCTCAACACACACCCCTCTTTCAGTGTATGGTTAATATATACTAGCAACCTTTAGTCTTTACCGTCTAACTGTACTGTGTGTGTATATGTCTGACTGTATGAGTGTGAGCGTGTGCATGCATGCGTGTATTTCTCTCAGCTGCGACTGGTTAAATGATTTCTTGAAGGGCTATAGAGCGGCCATTTCATTTTGGCACCTAATAACAGTCAGGTCACACTGTGCCCCAGCTGATCCTCTTTGATATGGTCTGTGCACTTGCCCAAGCCTTCTTTCACAGGTGCCAATCATTATAATCAAGCCCCCACCTCCAGCCCCAACACCATCTCCACCCCAGTCGCTGAGGGCACATGGTGACTTCACAGTAGTTGTGTTGAGGAAGAGGAGAGTTTAATCTGCTGCCTGTTCTGGCAAACGGGGCACAGTCTTTCACCCTTCCCAAAGCCAGTTGGCAGTCTAATTCCCCGTCTGAGCCTTCTTCAAAACACAGCTCTGAACAAAAGATTCTCCTGCCAATTCTGAGCATTGTTACCTGAAATATTTATTCAGGTAACTAATCATGCGTGCTCTGATGTTAGAGCAGCTGCCTTGCTCAAAGACATCGTGACAGTGGGAACTAATGGCTTTTGAAGGCAGAGCTTTCCCCACTTGAGTACCCCACACACATCTCCCAGCGGTGTGAGGATTCAAACGAGTCACCTGGCAAAGGTTACCCATTTCAAAAAGGCCAAAGGTCAAAGGTGAGCCTGGCTTCCAGATCCCATGAATCACTGGCGGCACATTATATTTAGTGACTGGCTGGGTCTGACATTGCCCTTTTCTTGGATGAATTACTAACTTCATTGCTCTCCCCAGTGGACTGGTCAGTGTTAAACCAATGACAGAAAGACAGAAATCAAATTGAACTCAAGATCAAATCAGGGCAACAGGCGCCAAAGGCAGCCTCACCTTTTAATGAAAGCTTGAAGACAGCTGATTCCTGCTTTTAACGTTTCTTTTATGCTGTTACAATCAGAGGATGTGGTGAAATTGAAATTTGGTTAACATTTTACTGGGACTTAAATTTTGTTGTCAGCTTGTCTCTGTATTTTTTTTATATTGTCATCAGTAGGTTGGCCCATAGTGTCATTAGGGAGCTTTGGTTTATCAATGCTGATTATCCTGTCACAAGGGAAAGGATCCTGACTCCAAAAAATTCACGTTGCAACAGCAAATACATTTCGAAATAAATGTTTGGATTGTGTTTGGCAACTAAAACATGATCAGTTTTATGGCTGTACATTATCAAAGCAATTTTTAAGGTCGGTGAAAAATCATGGTCTTAGTTCAGTTTTGAAAAAGCCGTCATTGACTTGAAGTACTTTAACAGAACCTTTTTCTTAAACCTTAACAAAGGCGCTTCGTTGCCACACATGGGACTTAGGAACCAAACCCTGGTCTCCAGTTTCCAAAGTAATTGGCTTTGTACTGCAAAACCACCATCACAATCGATAATTGATCCATTCATCAGTCATTTTTCTAGTTAAACGGCAAAGTTCTGTGGATTATTCTAAGAAACCTGAGCACTTTTGGAAAGGTCCATTACTGCTATTATTTTTCAGATCTTCATTCTCCACATAGGACTGTATTATCATGGCCAAATCAAAGTAGGGAACTGACCCTTTAACAGTATATATACAAGTTCAAGAAGCTGCTCAGCTTCTCAAGTATAAAACGAAAAAAAAGAATAAACTGTTTTTCTGTGTAACACTCACAAATCAAACAAACCCAGACCAGGTAGCCTGTTTCTTTTGTTGTATTAAAAGCAGAATTTACAATATATCACATCACAACAAAGGATTGCTTATTCATTTATTTATTAATTCATTTATTCATGCCCTGCCCAGGGCCAACCATCATATGGTTTATGTTAATGCTCCCAGTGTAATGTAGGGGAGGAATCTGTATACTGTCATAAAGTTATTGTTTACCTTTAATAACGTCTTTTCTAACGGCAAATATGAAAAAAAAATCAGTGTGCCCACCATATAAAAGTATGTATTCTTTTCTTCTTATGTTAGGATTCAGTGGGTATAATCCAAAATAAATATTTGGTTCTAGAGGCACAGCTAATATCACCTATTTATTGCTTCTCATCTTTTTTTTTTAAAAACATCGTCTCTTTGTTTGACTTCAGTTTGTCGAATGTCAGTGGTTTGGTTTTTCCTTTCATGATTATATCACAGTCAAATCCTTCATGACACGTTACTTTAATTACTGGATATCACCTCTTTCTCACACCACTGCAAGTCTTTCCCCCAACACCGAATTACCCATAAACCACTCTGTTTCCTGTGGCATACAGCACTGTTCCCCTTGCCCACCCTCCCTTGGGAAACTCGTTCTCTTAGATTTTTGTAAAGAAAACAAACATGTTGGAAGTAGTTTTTCATCCGTTCCTTCCTCCATCTGCTATTATCAGAAACTCCAAAAGCTTTGGTTGTTTCTCTGCCAGAGGAACAGCACCTGCTCCTTTTTATTGCCGTAAAGAAGAACCCGTTTTTGCCTAAAAAGGATCCAGCAGCCTTTGAGCCAAATTTCCAGTCTGGTGGTATTCAGTGTAGTCAAGAGGCCAGTGGGGGCTCCCCGTCTCCTAGGAAGTAGACTCCCAGTCTTATGGGAACACTGGGAGTATCCCCAGACTGGGAAGATCATATTTATTTATAGTGATTAAACTGAAATTTAAAAATAAATGTGGCTATGGAGCCTGTTGTACATTTATCTTTATGTTTACTCTAGTAAACAGAACCACTCATTTTTTTCCTTTGCGTCACACAAGACTTTAATCGTAATATTTGATTTAAACTCATAACAGGGAAGAACTAGTTTTGTTTCTATGTGGTGTAAAAAATTAACCTTTAAAAAGGTCAGAATCTGCAGTTGTGGCAGGTTTTGTAATGTATTTCTACACGTTGAGTCACGAGTCCTTCATCAACACTGTGAAAACAAGCTGTTTCTGAAATGACTGACGTCTTTTGTAGCAGCTTTTTAGTTTTTTTTTTTTACTTTACCTTATTTCACTAGTTTACATAGAAGACCTTATTCCTGTTACTCCCTGTATGTGTTGTTTTCAGTCCTGCTCACACTGCCGTATATTCGGTGGAGGCTGGAGCAGTTGAAGATGTGGTAGCAGCATGGCCTCAACCTGTGTTTTAGCCCTAATCTGTAATTGCATCCAGTGAAGGAGGAACAGCCGTTCTGACGTGACCGGCCATGGAGCACGAGGCCAGAGCTGCCGCGCAAAGCCAGAGAGAGATGGAGAGATTGAGCAGGAACAGCAAACACAGATAAAAATGAATAAAAAAAGAGAAACCAAACGGATTGACTTTGGTAAGAGGTCACTTTTGAAAGTCCTCCCAAGTGATTGTTCGAAAGTACCATTTTTTCTCAGTTCAGGACACCCCAGAGATGTGAAGTGTAAGGTTATAGTATGGCCCAGTGCTCTATATTAATGGTGACTTTGGCTCACCTAATACGGATTGTCAGGGTTATAGCCCCCGGGTGCCTGCTGAGCAGAATGTGAATGCAAAAAGAGCCAATCCTTCTCCCCATCCCCTCCCTGGTCACCAGGGCCCCACCAGCCCTCGCTCAAGGTTATAGTCCATCCAGCCTGGCAGCGATGAAGCCATCAGCACTGATTTTAAATGATACCCTGGACTAGCCACCAGTTAATGTGTTCCCTCTCCCTTTACTTTTTCTTTAAACTCTTGATTATCCCCTTTTCATGTTGATATTGTAATGCATGATCAGAGGAGAGGCTGAATGGGAAAGACGCACTTCTCCTTGAGTCGCTCACGGAGTTCCTGCTGGGAATAAAAAAAGGAGAGGTTATGATCAAGGGCCTGCCTCTTAAGCCCTGAGCTATGTGCAGGGTGCTTTTGCATTTCAGTGTGTTTTAAATGTGAAAAGAACCTGGGTATAAATAATTTGCAGTGCCAAACTCCTGCACAACAACCCTCTGGAAGTCTTACACATCTTGTGTACATTTTCCATGGAAACTGCACGGCTTACAATTCCCATTCTGTAATTACACCACTGGATATCCTCCTGCAGAAAAAATATGGTCCCTACTACGGCTGTCAAATGATAGCTCCAACAGACACTGACACTTTTTTTTGTGTTACTCCCATCTCATTGCTCATGTAGATTCCGCTAATGCTTACTGGACGAGTAAAAATGTTATTCTAATGATGGTCGAGGGAGCAGGGTTTTTGCAGGTAGTTGTTATGGAAACTGCAGCTGCAGCTTAACTGTACGATAAGCCTCCTCTCTTACCTCTCCCCCCATCTTCTCTTTCCTTTCGATCTAGTGAACACAGCATGTTGGAGTCATTACCAGAGTACAAATGGTTAAGGACAGAGCCGAGACATGGGGGACATTCACTCAGATGCTGAGAGAATGTGTGCAAACTGCTAAGTGTTGCTATCTGTTGCTATCTATTGTCATGTATTTTTATATTTGGTTTTCAGTTAATTCATTCCTTAACGATATGTCCGTTTAATCCTTATTGAACATTGAAACACAGCATAGTTGTAGAATAATCAGATAAAATAAGAACTCCACAATGTTTTTTTCCCTTTTTCTTGTTAATGGTTAAAATTATTATATTCCATTCATCACATGTTGGTCTGTGGTAAAATCCCTAAAAGGACACATTTATATTCATATGTTTTAGACTTGTCTTTCTCTGTTTTTGAGAAATGATCATCAGGGTCGCAAATGTCGGGTTGCAAATGTCTCATTTACAAAACCAATGGTGTAATATTTGTTTTCCTCACTTTTGTGCTTGGTATTGATGAACCACTAAATAGCTAATTAAATAGCTCATTATAATCTTAATTTATAGGTAATAATGTGTAAGAGCTGCTTATTTTGCTTCTGGATATTAAATCAATCACCAGGGTGAAGCTAAACTTCCCAAACTGTTCAAATTATAAAACAGTTGCTTTGACAGATTGCATGTTTGCAGTAAACGATGGTGTAGCACTGTTGCTTAGGGTTTATGCAGGTCTCTTTTGTTTTGTCTATCAAATATAATCCTCTTTTAATTTGCACTAACAATGATATCAATTCCAGACCCTGAAACTGCTTCACTGCCTCCCACCCACCATTTTTACATTTCATGTTTCCACCAGTTTTCACCATGAAATACCTGCATGTTTTTAAAGCAGCACACTGGTTTAGACTTAACATACATAAGCTGCTGAGTTCCTTCTGAGATTAATACCATTTAGAGAATGTTTTTTCAGCATCAAGAGAAAATGGAGAGAACACGAATAACCAAATAACTGAAGTAACAAAAAAAGACAAATGGGTAAAGTACCGTGCTGTAAATGGTATAATTTAAAACACATTTTTATTTGTGTTTTTGATTTCCATCAATAATATTCAAAATGACTCAATAAGAAAATAGCTCATGTCCCCTGACTGGGTCAATGACATTTTAACTGCGTAACAACAATAACGTTCATCATCTGATGTCCCTGTTGGCAGGACAACATTGTTTGTGCCTCCCATAACGTATTTATGACAGTAACAAAAATGATTCTCATGACTGTTGTCTGATCTGCCAGCGCTATGATTATATGTTTAGGTTTAGGTACAGAATGTACCTGCTGGAAGGGATGAGAACAGCAGACTCTCCCATGTCAAATGTTAGGTCACAATTTGTTGACTTAGTCGTTCACCCAGATGTCCTCCATGTTTTGCGGTGCTCTAATAATGTCACATCACTTCCACTTTTGCCTCTGAGCGACATCTGTCATAATTTGAATGACCACAAGAGGTCCTTGTCAGGTAAACATAAACACGGGTCACTTCAGGTGTTTTGTTTTTGTTTTGTTTTTTTCTGCTGGGGACAATCTCCAACACTAATTGGTCTGCTATTTTTTTTTTACAAACTGCAGCTTTAAGGTAAATATATGACAATTGTAAAGAAAACATTAGCTTGCAGATTCTATGCAATTACATTTAGTATTCGCTGATGGTGGCCTTCCCCTGCCTCTCCTGAGGTTCAGGGATTCAGGTAGAGCAATTCAGCCAAGCTTTACCCTTCTGGTGGCTGACATAGAGACACGTTTCAGTGGTGGCTCTGAAGCCTAAATTAAGGCTGTGAATTAAGTCTCTTTTTAGGCTGTAATTTGAAACATAATACTGGGTTTGCTTGCGTGTTCCTTTAATTAAGTTATTGATTAAATGGACGTTTTAATTGATGGAGACATCATCATAGGGAGTTTAAATGATGCAGAACCCCCCCACTGTGAATGTGACAGGATGCAGCAGGAATTTATTCCCATCTAGACTTCTTAGTCCCAACACAAGCAGCTCAATTAGTTAGTAATGGGAACCTTTTATTAAAAAGTACCTCCAAATATGTTCTGTGAAGCAGATCTCTCAAAATTGTAATTATTGTGAATTAAAAAAGTGGATATTTTTACTTTTTTTTCTGATTTCGACATGGCTGATAATAGGATTGAACCGTTTGCAGTGACTAATGAGCTCCATGTGAGATCACTCAAGGTTATAGCCAGCAACATCACAGCTTAATGTGACTCGGTGTGTGACAACCCTCAGTTTTCGAGGCTCTGTTTTACTGAACTTCCACAAACTTCAGCTGAAAGTGTGGTGATGTCAGTAATGATCTCCAAGTAAACCCAGCTAAAATAGCACAGTGACCTCATTATTGTTTCCATAGTTACAGAATGGCAGGGTTACAGTTCCTATCTATAGCGGCATTCACTTCACACAAAATACTGCATTTTCACAGATGATAGTGGTTAACAGCTAAATTGCAAAAACAGCTCATTATAATCTGATTTATAGGCGGTGTTGTGTAAGTGCTGCTTATTTTGCAGCTGGATACTGATGCACTCAGCAGTGTAAAGCTCAGATTCCCAAATTGTGATCAAATTTTCTAACAATTGCTTTGACAAATTGAATATTTGTGGTAAATGATGGTGTAGTGCTGTTGATAATGGTTTACATCAGCCTTCTGTGTCCTGTTTATCAAATATTATCATCATTTAAATTGCACAAACAATGATATCAATTCCAGACCCTGAAACTGCTTCACTGCCGCCCACCCACCTATTTCACTTTCTGTGCCAGAGAAAGCATCACACACTTAGCTGAACCAGCTGGCTTTGTCAGGCAGGGATCCAAAACATGGATCTATATTTACTAGGTTATATCACTGTACATGAGTCAACTAAAATAAAATTAAACTCACGTAATGATAGAAGACCTCATTGTCTCTCAGGCCTATAACATTTAGTCAGTCGAGCCACTCTGCTTTTTTTCCATTTGGTTGAAAGGTAAAATTATACTCCTGCAAATTTTATTCTTGCGTGTGAGAGATGAGAGTTTGTTTTCCTGAATTATAGTTTGGCTTTCACCAGTGAGGTGGCTTTTTTTTGTTGTTGCTTCTTGCCTGTTCCCGTTCCCATTTGATATTTTGGTGACTCATTGTAAACTCGACTGTGCCAAAGGTGGAGGAGAGGCACAGCAGGGGGTGTGTCAGCAGAGCTGGGACAGATTGGTGTCAAGAATAACAAAAATCTCGGCTCACTTGTTTGCTTGCTCTTGGTCAGTTGTTTATACCACAAGTTGCTGACATGTTTTGGAATTGTACAATATCTCATTTCCAAACTATGGGCATTAAACTGCTGCTGTTACTCTCTTTTGGGAAAGCATTGCACCAGATTTTGGAACCTGGATGCAGGGATTTGCCTCCTTTTAGCACGCTAGAGCATTAGCGAGGTCGAACACTGATTTGTGATAAGGCCTGGCTGGGAGTTCATCCTGAGGATGTTGGATGTGGTTGAGGTCGGGACTCTGTGCAGACCTGTGAAATTCTTCCACACCAAACTGGTGAAAACCATTTCTTTATTTACGGAGCTGGATTTGTGCGTCAGGGCATTTCCATGTTGAAACAGGAGAAGGCTCTGTCACAAAGTAAGAAGCACACTTTCATCCAAAATGTTGTGTGCCGAAGAGTTCCCCTTTTTGGAACTCAGGGGTCTTATCCACACCACGAATAAATGGCCCCAGACCAAAAGTACACACAAGTGGACACAGAGTCCACTTACATATAAACACGTGTAGTGTATCGTTGTGTCTTTAATAGTAGCTTTGGATGTGAAATTTAAGAAACCAATGCAGCAACAAAACCAAACCGAGAAACTCTGAAATGAGACGATATAAATTGACGATGCCATTTCATCAAAGGAAACGCAAACATGGTTCATATGTAGCTTTAAATTACTATTTTTCACAAGCTAAAGAGCAAAATGTTAAAAAGCAGACTAAACCAACAAAAGAAAGTGTGTATTCTGATCAGTGCACACCAGTGTGTAACCCAACACATGCTGGTAGTTTCTCATTTTATAGAGTGTAGCAGGACTCCATCTTAGAGAATTGAATGCTCCAACCACGCATTGTTGAGCCGCTGGTTCAGCTGCAGACAGGTGCTCTTGAATATTCATTGGCAGTGAGCCCTCACGGATTCTAATCACTGTCAATATGTGTGCACTTTGCAACTGTCAACTATTCAGAAAACAAAATATGCCCCCTGCTTCAACTGCTTATGAAAATTTATGATGCAGCTAGAAAATGGAGAGTTCCCAGTGTAGATATCAGAGATTTTCAACCAGACTGAACAAAGGGATTGTTTTCAAATTATGTGGAGTTACAGGGAGATTGTAGGTGTGGTTTCACATAATAGTTAATCTGTTAGAATGCGTGTCGCCTTCTGATCTTTTTAAAATTTTCAATTAAATGTGCGAATCTGTTGTGAGTAATGCACCTCTATAGTAAGAGATGACTGGATGGCTAAAAGTTTCTCTTGCAGCCTCAGGTCAGCTTCATTTCCTTCATTTCTGCCTCCATTGTTCTTCTGCAAGAATGTTTTGGTCTCCCTCGTTTGCGGTTTCTCTCCAGGGTCTATCTAATGGGCTTCCAGATGTCACCTTCTTGATGCTACAGAACATGGGTGCTCAAACTCCACCCACTCCTTGTTATGGTGACATCCATACATTCCTGTCCTGTTTGTTCCACTAGCTGCTTATATGAAAAGGTTAGTGTCCAGGAAATCTTCACGGTACTGCACAGACGTGGGTTATGTGCAACTTTTTCTCTTGTTGCCATCTGACAACATTCTGAGCCAAACGGCGACGTACATTTGACAGGGTCCTGCTACACTTTCAGTTTAGATGATACAGTTGCGGATCCAATTTTATATACCACAGGAATGGATGTGTCTAAAACTTACAATAAGACCTGGTTCCTCAGAAACAGGCTCCTAACACACCTCCTAACTAAAGAAACGGATGTACATACCACATCTCAATGTGAAACAGGTTTTAATTGCAGCTTGAAATGGAGTTAACGAAACAGTGTTTATACTGTGTAACCGAGACATATGTAAAACTTTTATTTTTCATTTCAGACTAAAATCTTTTAGGGTGGTTGGTGTCGACGGGTGCATCCATTAAGGTAACTGTGACACGAGATTCTGCTGTTCGCAAACTGTTTCCTGTTACCAGTGTTGTTTCTTCTAACCCACACCATAATATTTCCCCGGCAGTAACCAAGCAGTTGTTGTGCCTAAACCCAACCTAACCTTTGATATAACAGATCACTAAATGTAATCATTTTGAAAGGAACTGACAAATGAGGTTATCTTTCCAAATGGAAAACAAAATCAGTCAGTTCTTTTTGCTATTTAGTTTTGAGGACAGCTAGATGTGACTTTGACACGGGAGACAGATGCTCACATCCCATTTTCAATATACAGTCAATGATGGATTATTTTAATCATGAGCACCATTGTTTTTTTCTATGTTATGGAAGGCACTGACAAAACATGTAGCCGATGGGTTAGCAGGGCCATAAAACGCTCGTATGTGAAACTCCTGTGTCGTTCTGGTGGGCAATGACAAATGACGAACTTCGTCGTTTAGCTTGCAGAACTTGTTGAAATCTGTCCTTTGTCTGTAAAACACTGTCAGAGTCAGAGAAGGCCTATGCTTTTGGGGGTTGACAGCTTTTTAGCTTTGGTGAAAATCAGCAGGTTCAAACAGTGTCTGACAACCGGCTGGCAACGTCTTAAAGCTCAGGACTCCACTGAACTGGGATGAGGAATGTGAGGTCAGAGCCAATGCCACTGCCAGGGCTGACTGAGTCATTTTACACTCTGTCATCACTCTTATCACAATTTTACCCCCTCTTTCACTCTATCTTGATTGGTCACTCCTCTCTGGAACACGTCTGCACCCTAGAGGCTTTATCTGTGATTCCTTATCGTGCCCAACTCTGCCTATCTCTCACAGCTCCCCCCTCCTTTTCCTTCTCTTTTTCTCACTGCACCTCTCTCGGTCTTCTTTCCCATTTGTCTGTTGCTCTGTCGTATTTGTCCTTCTCTATCTGCTGTAATAGAGTTGGAATTATATGTTGAAAGTAAATAGTGTGAAGGTAAAATAGGTTTCAACCAGCGCCCCTCCAGGAGAACACATCTACAGCTCCTGACTTAACTATATTATTCTTTCTTGGGTACGCTTTTTGTCATAGTTTTTCCTGGTTTTACCCTGTAATCACAGGCATGAATTTGTCACTGCAGTACATCAGTGAAGATAGCCAGACTTTCCACTTTGGACAATGTCAGCCAGGCTTGACACTAATTATGATATTTTCAAAGTCAGTCAGATACACAGCAGAAGCACATTTATGCAGGATCCATTTAAATTCCTAATTGTGCCGTACTGTTAAAAGTAGATAGTCTGGGTATTTAGTGTATAGCCTTAGGAGCTGTTTGCCCTTGGCGATTCTTTCATCTTCAGATTTAATAGCATGAGTCAAACAGTGTTTGGTAAATTTGACTGGGGTACATCAAGTAGCTGGAGTTCCTTGTGCTAATATTGACCTGAGGGAGTGGGTGAAAGGAAACGTGTGGGACATGAAGATCCCTCCGAGATGGAACAGGGACCGAATGCAGCGAACACCGTTAGAGGACGAGAGTTTTTGATATGCGTCCTTTGCCTTTCTTTCTTGCCTTGAAAGTCACTGGTTTCCAAGACTTTTGTTTGGCATCTGATTTTCATAATGAATATCATGGCAGCTACTTTATAACTTTTCAGCACTGACTCCTGATTTTTACACTGAAGTCACAGAGTTCAAGTGACACTTTCAGAGCAGTGTCAAATAAACCTCACGGTGCACTCTGATGGAAGGATAACCGCTGATTAGATAGGAACAGATATGGATTTTAGAGGCCAATAACAGTAACCACTCAGTTACATCACAATATGATAACAATATTTATGAATTAGAAAAAAATGTGAACAAAACTACAACACTTTATATGTTTAGATTCTTACCCATCGCACATTACTATCATGGAGGTGTCTCATCAGTCCCAAATTGATTCTGCAGCATGACAATGACGATTATTTTCAACCACGAGAACAAGGAGTCTTGCAGCAGATGGTCTGGCCCCCACAGAGCCCTTGATCTGAAGCTCATGGAGTCAGTCTGGGATTAAATGAATAGACTGAAGACACTGAGACAAACTAAATCCACACAAGAACTATGGCAAGTTCTTCAAGACACTTGGAACTACCTACCTGCCAAGTACCTGAAAAACTGTACATGTGTGCTGAGGAGGTGTTGGTGCTGCTTTAAAGGCTCAGGATGGACACAGCAAATCTTAATTTAATTTAGATTTTTTTTTTTTCTGTTTACTGCACTTTATATGAAGTTAACTGATAATTAAACACTATTCATAGTGTTTTTTTTTTTAAACCATTCCCAAAATTTGGTTTTATAACATGATTCACTTTTGAATGTACAGTGAGTCTTATTTCTAAATATCAGGCCATTACTATTTTGACACACAGCTTTTTATTGTATCGGGAATTTCTGCTTAAACTAATGCAGGATGCTCTTTGCATACTACAGAGCTAAGTCAAATTTCTATTACTGCTTTAAATTTTTTGTTTGGTCGAGGTAGAATGCCAGTGTTAGTGGATTAGCTTGACTTGTTATTGTTTCAGTGTTGCTGCATGAAATTTTTGGATGTGACGTTTTAGTGGCTGTGGTTGTTCTACATGGATGTAACGTATAGGTGGCACTGAATGATGACAATGAACATGTTCATTATTTTAGATTGAGCGAAAATGTTCCTAAATCAGTGTTTCTTAATTATTAATGCATCGCTTTGTGTTTGATTCAGTCTCTTGTCCCTTAATGTGCGCTCTTGACTTTTAATGGAGAATTAGTATGTGTGTGTGACTCCCCCCGACACCTGGCTTTCCCATTCCCTCCACTCCAGCTCATTCAGCAACACATTTCGCTGGCACTGAACTCGCTTTTGATGATTATTCTGGCACCAGACATATTTTTATACTCTTTGAAGTGAATATATTTTAGAAACAGCTTGAAGCCCTGGCTTCCTAAGTTTAGTAAAGCCGTGGTTATCATGGGTTACAGATCAGGAGACTTCCCTCATTTCCCCGTTTATCAGTTAATTCTGGCCAAACTGACTTATTGTTATTTCTGCTACTTGTCTAATGGAAGAGCATTATCAAGGCTCTGTTTTTATGAGATAATGCCTGGGAAGACATTGTTCAAGGTCTGGCATGGTCTACCAGATGTCAGATTACCACAAGAAAAGACCCTGTAAATAAAAGCACAGGCTGTCTTGCTGTTGCATACCACTGCATACAACATTGTGAGATATCAAAATTATCAACCTATTACAGTCTTGACTGTGTTAAAATCCAATACATGGGCTCCTTGTGTGGAGTGAAAATCGCCATCACCTCATCCATAAATAAAGCAAGTGAAGGCATTGTAAAGAAAAAAAAAAAGACTTGTCCACTCTCCAGCAAGCTCCATTCCATTTTTTTCCCAGAGGCGAGTCACAGCTTACATCGTCTTATGTTTGCTCCATGTTGTCATTCTCAGCACATTTCATAATGGATGAACATATTTCCTTCGTATACAGGAAAGCGCTGATAATGAGAGTTATCGTTCTTTAGAATTTGCACCACTGATGATAATGGACTTCATTATGTCCCTTTTCCAGTAAGCTGTCACCCTGAACAAATTTAAATTAGCCAGCCCCGAACAGATCTTACACCAAGATTATTTCCATTCAAGGCACCATTTGGAGCTGTTTTGATTCCCTTTAATACAGGACTTTTCACTCCAGCAAGCAGCAGCCCTGTTTATTTGACTGTCACAACATTATAAATTACTGGCAGCTTTCTAAGCAATGACAAGAGAGGAGAAAAGTCACCTAGAACCAGCCTCAGCTAAGAGAACGGGCTGTTGTGAAGGATGCTGGCTCACTGGCTCCGAACAGGGCAAGGTGGGGTCTTGGGCAAGGGACCCTGAGGGAACTATGTGGTGGAAACCATACTGTGACTCATTCAATAAAGTTAATTAATGATATTTTATACATAATGAGGGTCGGCCTCCCATGTGGTCCTCTTGCAGGTTGAGTTCATGGAGAGACAGCAGTTTTGCTGTGGCTGCAGGGACCATTCTGGAAGCAAAACAAGGGTTGTAACACGTCAGGTTGTGTTAAGGTCATTTAGTTATGACTTTGCCTTTTTGAAACACACACTTTCCTTGACAGAAGGATCTAATCTTCATTGATTTAAGGATCAACTTACATTAAAGCTACTCTTCATTTTAAGTCAGTATGTTAATTATTAAATTATTCATGCTAATATTAAAATGTAACATTAGTTAAATAGAAATTTCCACACACATGTAAAGTCCTGCACCTGCATTACAAACATGCATCGTGTTACCGGCCATAAATTATTATTGAAGTATAGTCATAATGTGTAGGTTTTTGGAAACATAAGACACAACCAGAACTAATGTTACTGAATGCACAGCACAGTTCTCACACAATAGCAATACAACACAGCACAAATCAGAAAGCAGTATCAACATTATTAACAGCACAAATTAATAACTGGTATATGCACACAAAGGAAGAGAGTGTCTTAAAACCAGGATTCAACACCACACAATTAAAGCAACAGTGTTAACAAGACATGAGAAAACAGACATGTGCAAAGTTCGAGTTAATCTTACCTTGTAATTACAAAAGCAGACACATTTGCGTGGCAAATATAACACAGCTGATGCACACCATTAAGACAACACTGTCAGTTATAAATAAAAAGTTTCATTTTCATATGACATCCATATTTCTGTGTTAGCTCTGTACTTACTTTCACAGACAAACATTTTCACTGCAAATCAGAGGGTTATTAAAGAAGAGTTGAATCGAGGGCAGCTGGATTTGCTTGTAGATCTTAAAGACGTTCCATTCACAAGGTTGACTGGTTTAAGAACCTGACTGGTTTAAGAACACACACACACACACCATTTTGAAATTATTATGTTCAACATGGATTAAAACTACATTTTCCACATTAGTATTTATCAGTCTGTGTATATATGAGGATTTATAGGCATTAATACCTTCTATCAAATCAGTACATCCTTAAACTTGATACTATACACTGTTTTGAAATTAGATACTGATTCTAATGAGATAATGTTAGTGAAAACAAAAAAATCACAAGAGGCTGGTAGGTGGACCTTGAGTTTTCTCACACTTTAAACAATAAGTTTCAATGATCGGATTAACATTTGTTCTCCCCAGCAGTGTTAGAGAAAGTAAGAATAAAACAATAAGTAGGATTTGAACTAAGTGCTGCATGTTTTGATAAAGCATTGTGATAGTATATAAAACGTAGAAGTACACATTGTTTTGACATCGACATCTTGTTCTTGGGTTCAGAATCAGACACGGGGAACAATGCAGACTCATCCTATTGTATAGAAAATCGGATTCTGAAAGCTACTTAAGATGGTCCTGTTGTTTCAGTGCAAATGGAAATAAAGCTTTCAGATTTGCTTGCAGTTTCTGAACAATCCCTTTTCCTCATTTCTGTCGAAAAAAACCTTGAGACAAAAAGGCAAAAACACATACGGAGCACTGCGAGCCAAGATCCTCTTTCTCACAGGAATTAAGTTTCATGGGAAACACAGTAGAGAAACATTACCATTAACAACACAGCTAGAGGGAGATAAAGCCTGCTAATTGTCTGTACCAATCTCTTTTTTTTCAGTAAATATACCAAGGTATCTCATTTAATTTA
Organism: Toxotes lorentzi; assembly: GCA_037833715.1. NCBI lineage: Eukaryota > Metazoa > Chordata > Actinopteri > Toxotidae > Toxotes > Toxotes lorentzi. The sequence goes on along the minus strand of JBBMJY010000010.1, from coordinate 1,818,252 downwards.
ACAATAATAGTGTGGATGTTTAAAAAGGCATCTGTAAGGATATGAGTGAGCTGTGCAGTCGTTAATGGGTCATATTGCAGCTCATGGTATGGGGTTGAAGGTTAGACCTTGACAGAAGAGTGGACAGACTCAGACAGAAGTGAACTGGATTTCTGCAATGAGCTTGCATCCCTTTCAGTGGTTTATCTGCCTCGGTCAGGGTAAAAAGATGTTGTTTGCAGTATGAAGTGTACACGTTAAAATAAAAAAAATAAAAAAAAAACAAAGCCAAGCTTTTCCACGTTTTCTCTTTGCCTGGTTTTGGGTCTGGGAGTCAGATGTGCCTCTGATTAGCATGTTTTCAGCCATATTAACTGATGGTAAAACTCCAGGGTGGCTTCCCTTGAAAGGTGTAATAAACAGAACCTGGGAGGCTGCAGCATCTGCATTAACATCTTGCCGGGGCTGTCTCCTAGGGCCCAGGAGCCGAGGACAGTGCCTTCCCTTCACACCTCGTTACTCCCGTTCCCTCCTGTGACCTTTCCCTGCAGGCAAACATGCACCCCATGAGGTGGCAAACCAATCAGTACCCCTCTTCCATCCAGCCCCACCCTTTACAACCCTGCCTCTTTGCCTCATTCCCCTTTTCCTCTACCCAAATATACTGTCGCTGCAACTGTCACAGACTGTTTCGCAGAGTGGTATCATTGTCGCCGGGCCCATCATTGTCCTCCACTCTATCAGTCAGCGCTGCTTACGTTCAGGTGATTTTTGCTTTGAATCACTCCAGTGGAAACTGATGTGACCTTGAAGAGAATGTCTGTGTCTTTCAGACCTGAAGAGGAAGGAGAATGCTCTTTGAAAGTCTTGTCTTTCATGTCACTAATAGACAGGAGTCTCTCTGAATGACTTTTTTTTTGACCAGTCATTACAACGATCAGGATGGGCTTGAATGCATCAAGCCTTGGAGAGTGAAAATGGAGTTCTCCAGCTGAAAGGAAAACGGGCCCTCTGGCAAGGTTGCGTGGTTTGTCTTTGATGCTCCTGGCTTGACACAGGGAGCTCACCTTGACTGGGTCATTTATTCAGACACATACTAAGTCACTTGGTACTGGGAGGCTGAGAGACAATTACATTTAGCCTTCATGGTGTAAAGATGCCAGGGCACCAGAAAACATCTATATTTTAAACTTGCGATGGTCTGTCACAGTTTGAGTGGTTATCCACAATTAATAAAGAACATTTTTTGCCCTGAATGGAAAATTCTAAATCCTTTTCACTCTCTACTTTAATTCTCAGTTTGTGTTCCATCTCAAAACTAATCAGAATAAGGAAAACAGCTTTTTACAGTCAGCCATGTCTTTATTTTCATTAAAAAATAAATAACTAGTTAAACGGAACAGAAGCACCGGCTAGATGGCACTGCCCTCATCCTTTAGCCCTTCTACCTTCTGAGCAAACCGTCCCAACCTGACCTAGGACGTCTGCAAGTCTCACACCATAGATGAGTTGCAAGTGTGGCGAGTCAGAGCACAGAAAAACCCTGTTAATTGGTCCAGTCTGGCTGGCCCCTGTCAGACGAGGCCTTTCATGGCCTTTTCATGAGTTTCTCCTGGGAGAACTGAGGAGGCTGCCTGTAATGAGGCACCGTACCTGGTTGCAGAAAAGGGAATCAGGAGGGTCACTCGTGGACAATTAGGGAGAAATAATGAGAGCTATATCTTTCTCTCTGTCTCTGTTTCTACCCCCCTCCTCCTCTTGTTTTCTGGGAGGACAGTGGATCATCCGGTAGCTTTTTTTTTTTTTTTGGGGGGGGGGGGCTGAAGAGAGCTGGAGCAATGTAGATCTTCAACAAATATGCATAAAACAGCATGCGCCACACATGGTGCAGCTCTGTTGGGCAACAGTGGCAGCGAGTGAGACTGCAGACTTGAGAAGATGATGTTGTAATATGTGTTTGTGACACCGATCCCAAGAGATCTTAAAATGACACTTGAAATGTTATCAAATGAGCTGAATCTGCATGCAACCTGCTATCGTAACCGGCACGTTGTGAACGCCCAAGGGCTGAGATGAGATACTGTGGCTTAGCTTGTGTATAGTTCACTGTACATGGCTAAGATGAGATGCTACATCTGAGCTTGTATACAGTTCATTGTACAGAGCTAGTTTTTCCCATCACTTGTGGGATTTCAGTGTCTCTGCTGCTGATGTTGGCTTTTGTATCTCCTTCCCGGCTGCACCTGTCTGCAGACAGATTTCCACTTCTGTGACAGAGATTGATGTGCTGCCTGTCCCTGGCTGTAATAGCACTCGATATCCACTGCACTTAATATCCAAATGGCACCAAATCAAAATCACCGCCAGTCTGACACCGGGGTGAAGCACCTTGACTAAGTGTAGCACGTTATTTACATGCACTGAGCCGATTCGTTTATTTTAGGGGTTGAGAGGTGATCAATAATTTACATGCAGGAAAGTGCCTGATATGTGTGAAATTGTCCACATGTCTCTAAGAATAATGAAGTATTTGAATTGTAATACAGATAGTTATAGCTGTTATTAGCTGAGAAGAGCCATAAAAATTGATTAAAAATCAAATTGAAATTGTACAGGGCAGTGAGTCCTTTTGTAGTGCATTTGTGGCTAAAAGGAGCATAATTAAGTGAAATGTGTATGGTTGAAATTATTAGATTTGCCTGTTTAAGTGTGAAAAAAGCCAGTAATACTGGATAAAAATAAACTGTCTCCCTTTTGTGCAGCCCTGAGGTTTTGCATCACACTGAGAGACCCACAAACTAAAATCACTGTGAAGCTGGTCCTCCCACTTCCTTCTACTTTAATGATAATCACAGATCTTGGTCTTGCTTTTGTCTTGCTTTAGCCTTCAGTTTTGCTTTTGCTTCTTTAGCATGGGGATAAAAAATCCTTGTGAATACATTTGTTGTTTGAAATGTGGCTGCTGCCCTTTCTGTGGACAGATCGGACACTGAGCTTGAAGGAGAAAGAATGGGCTCAGGCTGGTTACTGAGGGCTGTGTTTTGCATTCAGTTTTTTGTTTTGAAGAAGTATGACAACACTGATGGCATGACAGATTTGGGTTAGGGTCCTGACCTTGTTTTGGATCTTGCTGTTTTTGCCTCGGAGAATGGGCCATAACTGTTATAGCCATAGTGGAAATCCTTCCCTGGTAAAAGCTCCATCTGTGCACATGAGTAGCAGAATGTGCGCCAGGCAGTAAAAAATGAATGTGAGGATTGTGAGATGGCCCAGGGAGTCTGTTACGCTGATAGAAAATGTAAAGTGCTATAGTCATGGATGTAATGTAGAATGATTGTCTGTCTCCCCTGTTTATTTGCCAGTGTAAGGGCTGTAATGGAGACAAATGCTCGTCTGAGCCTGTGAACCTGCTATTTTGGTAATCTAACTCCTCGGTGTATGTGGCTGTTCAGGCAGCCTGCACTGAGAGGACTGTGTGAAGGCAGGTGAAAGGTCCTCTGGTGACTAACCTGGGTTTTATGCCTTAATGACTCCTTGTTTCTCTCATAGCTATTTCCCAATTGCCACCAGCAATTCCACCCTCTGTGTCCATTAGATTCAGGGAACATGGATCAATATGTGATGCAATCTCCCTGGGGAATGAACAAGGCTTCTTTAGGGTGGCTGGCTTGCTGTCTCCCCCTCTTTTTCACTCTCATTCTAATTCTCCCTCTCTCTGTCTCCGGCTTCCTCCTCCTCCTCTTTCACATGCTATGCTGAGTAAACCTCAGGTAGGCGTTGCAAAGACAAAAGGAGATTTTGCTCAATCATTTATCTAAATGAGATAAAATTCACGCACAACAGGAAACACTTTGTTACAGCAGCTAAAACAGAAACCTGTCACCCAGGTCTCTCTAAAGCAGATGAAGAGTGAGTCATCACCAGTCCAACACCCACCCGATAGCGAGGCTAGCACTCGGTATACCAGCAACATCATCTGCCTTATAAGGGATGTTGCCCAGCTATTATCTTTGAACAACGAGATACTGTTTGCTCGCATTCGATTTTGCAAAGGTCAACATCATTTTGCCACTGGAGTAAAGTGTTGTTTTCATAATATGCCCTAGATTATGCACAGACACAACATAGCCAATTGTGCCCAGTGCATTAAAGCAGAGAAAGCAAAAGCACATTAAAAGCAATTGCATACCTTTGTTAATAGTTTTTTTATAGTTTTGTGTCATGATATTTTACTGCAAGCTGAGTTACTCATTTGGCTGCTATAAAACCCATTAAGTACTAAAGTAATGCTGAGTTGCAGAGGCTGTTAAAAGATGGTTTTCATGTACCTGGACCCTCTTTACTTGGTGATATGTCAAGGCTCCACATGTATTGCTGATTTGTGTTTCCATGACAACGTTACTCTTGTTCTAATTTTGAATATCACAGTCTGGGGACTGGGTTTTGACCATGATGAACATCAAGATAATTAAAAGAAAATACCAGTGTTATTGAGTTTTCGCTGTTTCTGTCCTTTTCTGTGCTACTTCAGACCAGTGTACAATGTTAAACCTCGACATCTTTAATGAAACCCAGAAAAAGACCACAGGTCTTCTGGGAATACGCCTGGAGTTTTCTCATAATTGTTGTTCTATTTTCAATACCTAAAAATAGGCCGGTATATACAATACTATTTTAAAACACTGATGACCCAGAACAACCTATGCCACAGTGAGTGAACCGGCTGCCTTTCTTAAAGACTTCAAAACTTAATATGCATGTTTCCGTGCCCTCAGCTGCTCTGACCAGGAAGCCCTACACCCTTTGTGCAGGAGGTTGTATGCTGCCAACTGAAAAAATGCAAACTAGGCAGGGTCTCAAATCCCAGTGGTCTACAGGCAATCGTTATGACAGTCAGTCAGTGATATGAGGCTCTCCCCCTGATCTTCACATTACATTGGTGCCAAAGAAACATAAGCCTACAGAACTCAGCCACAACTGAAGAGCTGATTTAACTTAGACTTACAAATTGCCTGGAGTAACTGATAGGAAACACCCCCACCCTCCTGCACCACAAAATTCTAAAGAAACTTTTTCATCTCAGTGTTCTTTATGTCATCAGTTTACTCAGCAGGACACTACAGACAGTAAAGGTAAGCACAGTCAGGCCTTGTTCAGACAGAAAATCAGGCTACCACACTGTCACATTGCAGGGATGCAGATGTAGAGGACTCCAGTGAAAACATGTAGGTCATCTGGGGGCAAAAGAAATACTTGAACTTTGCTTAGCTCTTGCTGCAGCACAGCGTGTTGTCACCTGGTGGTGCATTTTGTTGGTTAATCAAAATGTGCATTCACAGTGTATTACTGTGTAACGTGACCAAGTTAACTCCACTGTTCACATCACAATCGCTGTAGTAGAACATAAACCCTTCGACGCTGTGATAACTTTCAATGACGACTTGTAAAATCCAGTGTTTTAACAACCAATAAACACTCAAAGTCATAGATCTAATACTCAATCTAAATAGCCTTTCTGAGCTCTGCTTCTTCATCTCACAGGTACCTTAAGCAGTGTGCCCGTTGTGTTTCTCTAACGCAGTGCTGTTTTGTTAAAAACAACATTGTGCATTCATAGTTTCCACTGAGAAGTTTGTACAGTTTTCTACAATCACTCCTGATTTCCCTTTTAGAGTTACAGTTAGCCTGGTGTTGTTTAACTAATTGATTCGTTCCGTTTGTTTGGTAGAAGCCTTGAAATGATGGTGAATATGGAGTGCTGCATTTGAATGTTCCCATGCTGTGGTAGCTTGCAGCTTTACCCAAGGTTAATTGTTTCATGACAACATATTGTAAATGCAAAAGGCAACAGTACACATTCTTTTTCTCCGGTCCGCACTGCCATGGGTCAGTTATTTTCTGTGGGCTTTAGGTTTTGTAGTTAGCACCCTGTAGCAGTTGAAAGATGTGCATGGTGCAGTGGGTGATCAGAAAGTCTGAAATTGGCCCAGAGAGAGCACCGCTGTCAGAAAAAGACCACAACATTGAGCAAAAGAAATGGAAAATGCCATCCCCTGCTGAGTGAATGAATACATGAGTTTCTCAGTGAACCTTTGGTCGTAGTGCTTGGATCACAGCATCAGCAAAAAGCAGTCTACAGGTTTCCAGAGGGTATAGTAAACAGGAAGGGCTATTTATTTCAAAATGCATAGGTTAGGTGAGGTAGGAACAGCGGGTGGATAGTGGTGGTGGGGGTGGTGGTTCCTCTCATAAATATTAATGTGAAAGCAGAAGGAACCAACAGTTAACATTCACTTGTCCCATTGTTAGATTTGGTCACAGGGATATTTCTGTCACCCCGTCTATGTTTATTGGAAAGGATCCTGCAGGTGTCTCCCTCCGTGTCTTTAATCATCACACAATGTTATCTACCACCAGCCCTGGCTCTGCATTTGTTTCTGTGACTGTTTCACTACTGTGCCTTGGCTACTGAATGGCACCATTTAAGAGATGAACGATGAAAGTGGTGAAGAAGCAGCTGAAAAGATGAGACAGACAAAGAGAGAATGAACCCGGGGAGACAAAAGCAAAAGAAAGAAGTCTCTAGTTCAGGATCTGAGGAGACATCAGTATGTGTGGGCAGTGTTAAATAATTTACTCCTCCCTGATCAGACCCTATTTAATTAGCCCTTGTTCCTCCGATTTAATCAGGCCCTCTTGGTTGGGGTGTTGGGCTATGAACTGTGAGGGGCGAAGAAGCATCATCTGCTGTGTGATCACAGCGGGGCCTCAGGTAGAGGACACAGGGACACGTCCTGCCGGCTGACTACAGTTATTGCTAACAACGCTAACAGGGCACAGCAGCAGACCCCAGTGACTCCTATAGGCCTGCTAACAGGCTGCTGTCTAACACCTTTCATGCCTTCATTTAACCAGACTTAGCCTTTCTTATTACGCTCCTCTAAACATGTTATACAATTATCTTTGTATGTGACTGTGTACAGATGTGTGATGGTGAGGATGTTACTCAGCTTCACACCCAGAACCTTCTCTCCACCCCCTTTCCTAGGATTAGTGGCAGCATCTGCAGGACTAGGATCTTTCTGGAAATGATAACAGAGAAGTAGTGGTGCATCTAAGTATTGTGTTGCCCAAGGCTAGTTTAGAGGAGCTGCAAGCCGCCAGAGGATCCAATTTCAGGCCATTTCCCCTCCTAAAAAAATTGTCTGAAGTGGAAAATCACACCTGATGGCCCACTAGCATGGCTTTCAAGCCACTATATGGTGGTATGGAAGTCTTTGTACAAATCAATTTTCTGAAAAAAAGGTTATGATAAAAAAAGAAAGGTTGGACAAAAGTTCAGATGACCATCTGTGTCCTTTGGTAAAAGACCATGTTCTCTTTTTTTCCCCACACAGTAAAGAAATGGGCTAGTTTTTTTCTCACACTGTAGGATAGACATGAATCTGCCAGTGGAGGACATTGAATTTGTTTTAAGCTGCACTCCCACAACGTGCAGCCAGTGCTGAGGTGTACACACTTTGATTTGTGACATGCAGCGAAGGGGGAAAAGAGAAGACGATGAGGAAGAGGAAGAAGCAAGGGGTAGAGTAGTGTAGCGCCCCGCTGAGGTAATTTGCCTTGGGTCTTATAGAGCTTACGCGCACTGCTGGCAGAGTCATATGCAGGCTGATACAGGAAAAGGAGAAGATGTGGGAACAGCATGAGAAACCAGCAGAATCACAAGTGTTGTGGCTTTACCTTGTAGCTTCAGAGGAAATAAGAAAGAGTGAGACCGAGGGAAGGCTGGGAGTGGAGTAGGGTTTAACTAATGCTCAAACAAAGGTAACTGAGCATGTGTGCACAGGCACATGCACACGCACAATCATCACCCAGTGCGTCTGGGAAAGCTAAGGACAATTTTCATGGGAACGTAGCAGTTTTGAGCACACATAAGCGCCTGTGACACCTTTGGCAGTGCCAAGAGCCCACACATCAGCCGGCGTTGACAGCATGGCTGGCACATGCCTGAGGGGCTGGGAAACTTCCCCTCTATAATTGCATCCCATGTCAGCCTGTGACAAGTCAGGCTCAACCGGCACGGGAGATCACTAATCACCAAGCAGACCTCCTTCACCTCCTTTACCCTCACGTTCCCCACCTACCCCCTTTTTCACCTTGCTCGACATACTCCCAGTCTAGCTATTGGCCTCCCATCATTGGTGTTGTATCTTGGGGTAGCCCCCTCTGAGCAAGCCTTTCCATCTTTATCTCAGCATCTGATGCCATCAGCATGACTCGACAATCAAAGCAGCTCTGTCTCATTAGTCCTCTTCTTTTAAAGTATCTGTTAATGTAGCCATTTCCTTTTTATTCCATCTGTTATTCTCTCTTGCTTTCTTTCGCTGACATGTTTTACTCATTTTATGTTAATTACTGGAAATTTGTTAAAATGGGTGCCGGGATGAAAATGATAATAGTCTGTCTGCTCTTACGGGACTGCTGGCTGGGGATTCATGAGCTTCTTCACACCTCCCATGAAAAGTCTGAGTGTGACTACGACACAGTCATGTTCTAGCAGTGTACTTTTGTGAGTTAAGACGAGGAGGCAATTCGTGCGTGACGGGAAGTTTGTAAATGTCTGTACAGCAGAAAGTCCTTGTGATGTTTGATAAGAGAGATCCGTATCATTGTGAGTGTGTGTGTGTGTGTGTGTGTGTGCGCGCGACCACAGTTTTGATCTTGAGTGATGTGTGTGTGTGTGTGTGTGTGTGTGTGTGTGTGTGAGTGAGTGAGAAAGAGAGCGACATGGTGCTAGTGCCTCCTGCCTCCTACAGATTGGGTGAGAACAGCCAGGTGGGGCCCGGTTGTGTCTGTGTGCCACAGTAACTGGATGTGATGGGTGGCCTCTGGGGAACTCTGCCTTAGAAGTGCTAAACGAGCGAAGCAGAGCAATCACAGTGTTCCTGTGTGCATATGCCTGTGTGTGTGTGTGTGTGTGTGTGTGTGTGTGTGTGTGTGTGTGTGTGTGTGTGTCGCAAGCCCGCATACACCTATATGATAGCCAGTTCGCTTTCCGGTTGCCACTGGCTCTGTGTCTGTGTAGGTGTGCGTGTCTGCTATAAAGGGTGCTGTATTTATCCCTGGACTAAATATACGCACCACAAGAGGGATGATAAGATAAAAAAGCCTTTAATGTATTAAATGTTGCCAGGTAACAAGCCTTTTAACTAACAAATACACAAACATGACTGCTGCTTCAGGTCAGAGCGGTGATGCTAAGCACTGCAGACAGTCCACATACGGTGGAGCTGTAGCACTGCTCCAGTGGCATGACTCCAGTCACAAAGGTGGTGGTTCCAGTCTAGAGATTGCAACCCCACCCTCATCCAACCCACATGTCTCAATGTGATTGTTAGCCTGAAGCTGCCGAAAGGGCAAACTACCCCCCACCCCTTCATTAACCAGATGGAATGGACTTAATTCAATTAAGTAAAAATTTTCCTCCCACGAGAGGAGTGAGTGTTTGTGTACATTTCTGCCTTTTGCACATCAGCTGTTGCTTTGTGTGAGTCCCCATGCATGCTCGCATATATATTACACGTTCAACCTGCAAAATGAGCTCTCATGCATATGAAAACAATACAAATGAGTGTGTGTCACAGGCTGTGTTCTTGCCGCAGGCCAGCCAAGGCCCCGGTGGTGACACTGTCGAGGCCCCTGGTAACACCGGGGTCCCACGACTCCACCTGTGCCCTTGTGCGCTGCCTGAGCTGAGGTGAATGCCAAGGAGTCTCCGAGCCACTTCATCAAGCCCCGACCCCCCTCCCCCCTCCCCAGGGGAACACCAGCCAATGAATTACAGATTAGATCATTGTTACAGGATCATAACAGTGATCTAATTGCCAATTTCTCTTTTTAATTGAATTTGGTGGAGTGAAGAGGACGGAGATAGGATTCGTGGGACTTTGTGTGGAGCCGATTGGAGTCAGTCTGCTGTTGACCGGGCACGACAGTTAATGAGGGAAAAAATATCAGAGCTTGACATTCAGCTGCAAACTGGGCGTTGACTGTAAAAACATTAGGCCTAATATCCTCGCCGGCTCTTCTCGTTCGAGCATTCTGAACGTTTTGGGAACATTTAGGGTGTCGGTTCACTGGAATGGACCAAACTATATTGACAGCATTATGACGCACAATTAATCAGTGTAACTGGGTTTCATCCCCCCTTTTTTGAATTTTCTTTTATCTTCTTTTTAAACACTTGTCTGCAGGTGTCGTTTTGTTTTCCTTGTTTGTGTTTTCTAGTATTAATGGCTTTAATTTGAGCTTTTAGGCTGCCGCTCTACGACCCGGCTTGAGCTAACTGCAGTTTGTCTGTGTCTGTCTCCGGGTCCTCCTCATCCTCACCCTCACAGCCCCACCTCCAAAACCCTCCGTCCAGTCCAACCATAAATGAGCCCCACAGTGTTGTCTGATTATAGCTTGGTTAAATTAGATGAGATAAGTTAGCCCACATCTCCTCCACAGCCTTGCTTGAGAGCTGACAAGCCCAATACATCTGCTGCGGCAATGTAATTGAGATGGGGAGGGGGTGGTGGTGGTTGTGGTTTGATGTGGAGGAGCGATTTGTATGTGTGTACACGAGTGTGTGTGTGTGTGTGTGTGTGTGTAGAGGCGTGTGAATGGGAGGGGGAGCCTCCCTCTGTCTCTTGTTCCTCAGTACCTGTCATTGATGAGGAGCCAAGGAGAAGCTTCAGCTTGAAGCTGTCATCGGCCTTCTGAATCTGTCTGCCTCACTCTATCATCCCTCCCTCTCACTCCCTCTCCCTCTCTCTCTGTGTGTGATGTGGATGCAGAGTGTGTGAGTCGTGCAGCAGCCGCCGAGCGTGTGCGTTGTGTGCTGTAGGAATCTGCGCAGCCGACTCTTGAGGCGTTTAAATCGGAGACACTGGCAGACCGACCGGGGTGCAGGCAGCCCGCCGCCCTGACACCACCGAGACTGACGCTCCCTCTCCCGGACTGACAGGCCAATCGCAGGCCACCGCTCGCCCTCCCTCCATCCACAGTGCACTCTCTCTCTCTCTCACTCATACTCCCTCCTCCTCCTCTTCTTTCTCTCTCGCTTTCTCTCTCACTCTGGTTTTCATTCCTTTGCGTTCAATTCGTGCATCCCCTCCTCCTCCTCCTCCTCCTCCTCCTCCTCCTCCTCACACCTTTTGGTCAGAAGAGGAAGAGGAAGCCCAGCCCAGGGAGAGACGCTGAGAGGATGAAACTCTGACACGCCGACAGACCACAGGGAAACAAGAGCACAACTGTGAGTACAGCAGTCCTTTCACCTCTCACTCAGGCTTAATGCCGTCACACACACCTCGTCTCTCACACACAGACGCACACGTGTCCGGCACATTTACTTCAAACACACATGGTGACTTGACTCTACACACAGACCCAAAACCATACTCATGTCCATGCAGCTCTTGTTGTTTTCAGGCAGGAGAAATAACAGTCAAAGAAGTGTAGGATTGTGTGTTTTTAAACATGTGCGTTGTTTTTCCTTATGCCTCCTCTTTTGATTTAGCTTTGTCCCGTATTTATTGCAATGCACAGAATGCAAACAAAAACAATCCAGCAAAAGTGCGTCTCATACTTCGCAGTGCATTTGTGACATGTTTCCACACTTTAATGGATTCACTTTTATGCTTCTTGACAAAAGTCAACAGTGCATTTTAATGTTTCTTTGTTTGGCTCAGATGAAAAATCACCCCAGCAATATGCAAGGTCAACTGAATAGTGTTCCACACACTCCACCTTATGTTGTGAGCTTCTTTTGTCTGTGCAGATCTGCAGTTTTTATTGGAAATATAGGCATGCTGGATCCCTACATGAGGGAAGCGTCCCTGCTCTTATCTCCCATCTTAAACGTATAAGCTGCTATAAGCCAATAGTCGCCTGCAGGGTGAAAAAAGGGGTTGTACTTTCTTCTCAACGGCACAAGAATCCTGAGCAATCCCCACTGCTTATTGTTTAGCGCTCAGCCAGGGGAGGTCTGCATGCTGGGCTGATCTGCGCTGTTTGCGCCACACTATTTTTTGATTATGTTCCTGGTTCATCTCTGGCCGAGGCGATTTCCTATTTCCTTCTCCCATTTCGAGAGCGGGGAGTATAATATGATAGTGGCTCACATGCGGGGAAGTGCAGACAGTGGATCTGTGCAGAGGACACAGATTGCATTTCCCCTGGAGAATGCTCTCGCTGTATTAAAGGCACTAGAGTGCTGCTCGGCACTTGTCATCAGCTCCGCTAGTAATGCCGGCGAGGGGAGAAAGTAGACGTGGTGTTTACGGCCACTCTCTCATTTAAAGAGCTTCCATTGGCCCTAATGCCACAGCTGCATCACAGTGGCCCGTTGCAATCCAGGTTATATTGCATTTGTGAGGCCCAGGATATTGTGTGGTGCCTCGCTTTGCTTTGACAATCTGATGAGCAAATGTGGAAAATGAAAAGAAATATATGTTAACATCCCACCGTATATTAGATTTGTTGTTGGACTATAAACTCCTGGAGTGAGAACTACAGTATTTGCATTTTTATGATGTGATTTAACATGGATCACATGCACCACAGAACTTGTTTATGCTTAAAATTGAATTCATATTACTCCCCCTTTTAGTTGTTTGTTGTTCTGTTTTTTTTTTTTCTTTTTCCTTATTGTTAATATAAAACTCTAATGATTTCCTGGCATGTTTAGCTGCTGCAGGTGATATAATCATATTTATATATATTGTTTTCCTTGTCGTTGAATCTAAATGAGGGATTGATTTTGACTGTTAGAAATGTGAAGTGACACATCAGAGGCTCTCGAGGCCCAACGAGCCTCTGGTTGCCGACGTGTCAGCAAAAGTGAATGAAAAGCCCAAGACTCACTTCCTCCTCTGTCTGGCCTTGGCAAATTTACTGAACCCTTGTGGTTTAACACACACACACACACACACACACACACACACACACACACACACACACACACACACACAATGTTACATCAAGGTAAACAAGACAATTATCTCTCCTTTCCTCCTCTGTAGTTGTCCCTGTTTTTCTCCCATGCGAGGATTA
>JBBMJY010000010.1:1754447-1805078 GCA_037833715.1 Toxotes lorentzi | reverse complement strand
AACACAAAAAAAAAAAACACACACACACACACACACACACACACACACACACACACACACACACACACACACACACAATGTTAAATCAAGGTAAACAAGACAATTATCTATCCTTTCCTCCTCTGTAGTTGCCCCTGTTTTTTTCCCATGCGAGGATTATTGGAAAAGGCTGATTAGTTGAGAGTTAAAAGGCAAACTGATTGAGTGTCCTACACATGAAACAGTAGATTCACTGACCGTTCATCACCTATGAACACCATCAAAGCTATGATTTTTGTTGCACAAGAAGATTACAAAAGCTACATCACAAAAAGTAATTTAAACTCTCTCAATTAATGCAACTTTCATTTTGGATTTGCTTGTGGCTTTCATAGAAAATTCATGTAATTTAAATGCAGACAGCCTGTCCGCTTCTGACTTGGTCACTGACCATCGATTTAAATTTATCTTCTCCACGTTGTATATTTCATTGTTGAGAAATACATTCGAGGGAAGTTAATAGCCTTTTACGCTAGGAAACATATTTAATTGCATATATCTTTCACTGCAAAGCATTTACCCCAAAGGTGCTGTTAATGTGAGTCTGTGATCTTTGCAGTTATTAAACCGCTTGTGAAGGCGAGATAAGTTACTATCATCCTATATTTTTTTACTATCTGCTCGTGTATCTGCACTTATTGATTAGATGGTTGGTAACCAGTCCTGATCATCAATACAGATCCTTACAAGGCGGGGGCCAGATAGTCTTTCCACTCTCCCTGAAGGCTCAATTACACAGCATGCACAAGGAAATGTGGGGGGAAGGAGATCAGCTTCTGACAAGGTCAAATTATATATGTCAGCCTTGAATCATTTTGTTGAAGTATTCAGCCACGTCTGAAGGTATAAAGAAAAGACATATTCGCAGAGTTGATAAATGTTGTATGCTAGAGCCCTTTAAATATTCAGATACTTTGCTGATTAAATGATGTCTACTGGAGGAGATGGTTTGAGCCTCTCCTGGGTGTTTTCATTTATTTTCAGAAAATCTCCACCTGACTTAGGGGCACTGGATGCCAGTAATTGCACATCTTGAATAAATGAGTGATGGAACTCACTAATTTGCCGACTTGAAACCATTTAAACGATGCAGATTACAATTGCAAACCCATCATATGCTTTCCAGTCTTGACACATATGCAGTGCTACATGTGCTCCAATGTAGGAAAGTTGTAAAGCTGTAATTGGCGCTTTGTGGGGCTGTTTGCTTTTGCTGCCGTTCTTAGACAATGGAACCGCAGCCTATTCAAAACTGATGAATACCCCGATTCAGTGATGAGGGACATGTGTAGCAAATATTGAAGATACTTTTTTTTTTCCTGTTGGTGGGAAGCCAAAAAGCAGAATTGATTTGTTGAGTGAGCCTGGGAAGGATAGCCTCTCCTCAAAAACCTTTGTGAGAATGATGGTAATTGCAGGGCAAAGTGCTGCTGACAAAATACAGGAGGATTACCATGTGACTCCAATTACAAGGTTTTTGGAGGATATACATATCAACAAAGACACAAGTTTTTATCTCACAAAACAGCTTCTACGCTGACGACATGTTTTAAGGGTCAGTTCACAACACGTTTTCTCATTTACCTTGAGTGTTAACTATCCATGCAGATGGTTTTGGTTTTATTTGTCTGGGTTTTGAGATATCGCTCTCTCAGGCTTCTGGCACCAACCCAGTTTTGTATGTGATGCTGAAAACATTGAAAACATTACTTGTAAGAATTCAACAATGTTTCTGAAAAGACGTCCTGGTTATGTTCTGGTTACGACTGAAGAAATAGTGCCAGTGGTAAAGTAGGGCTGCGATTAACATTCTTTTCATTATGAGTTAGTGCGCTGTCTAGACTAACCAGGACTTCTTTGTTCTGGAAAGATTTGGTTTCTGTTGACTTTTTGAAATGTCCTTTTAAAATGCTGTGAGGGCCACATATGAAATTCCATTCACCTCAGTGTTTATAGGGTGGAGACAGAATGATACATATCTGGACACTTGGGCAAATAAAGCAAAACTATTAACACAGATATCACCGGGGGTAAAAAGAAAAATGTGTTTGTGCAAATTACCTTGTTAAAGTTGTCAGATCCTGTAGCTAAATTGTGCAGTGAACGGAGTTGTTTATTTTGTCCATTTTATGAGAAAGTTTATAGCAGCCCTGCGTGGGCTTCTGCCACTCAGTCGCCATTTAATCAGTCTGTACCCCCAGCGTTAACCTTCATTACCTCTCTGTGTCATTCTCTGCAGGGTCACGCAAAGTATCATCAAATATTTATGATATTAATAACTGCCTTTAGGAAGGAAAAAAGAACATAAATAATCGGCTCTGCAAAGCACACGATTAAGAAGTCCATTCCATTTAATAAATGTGGGTGAAGGGGAAATAAAAGAGCAGTCCTGGAGCACAGGGGGCGAGACGTTACGAAACCAGTGACTAAAGATGGAGATACAATGAAGCAGGAGCTGCAGACAGCTTTGGTCTTACTGTGGGATATTTCTTCCATAAATTTGTGCATTATCTGGTGTGCAACTGTTCTTCTGAGAGCTAATGCAAGCCTGAGAGAAATCGTTGTTGTGGATGGCTTGAGCATCCACGGTCCCCGGGGGGCCTCCTACATCGACAGTCTCCAAATAGACAAACATGCAGACACCCACACACATGCGCACACATATGTACACAGAGCTGTTTAGCATGGAAGCCGATTGAGGCAGGGCCCAACATTAATTATCTGTTTTTCAGCCGAGGTCTGGTGACAGTGATTAGAGTGAGGGGTTTTTTGGAGAGTGGTGCACACACACTCTAATGAGGAAAACTGGCCTCTCTATAGAGCTCTCCAGGCACACTTGATCTGCTCTGTGGCTCTGCAAGTGTATGAGTGTGTATGCACAAGTGTGTGGGTGTGACTGTTGCTCCTCCAGGCTTGCTGCTGGGAGAGGCACACTCTGAATCTGAGGTTTAGAAGCTGATGTAAGAGTTGAGACACTCCCAAAGCAAAAAGGTCTTTTACATAATTGCTGTTTAATTGTGTCTTATTGTGATGATTAATGTCTGGTTTGCTGGTCGAGGCACTTTTGGCTGTGGTGCTCGCTAAAGCTTTAGCTGCTTAAAAATATCGTGACTCTGCGAGCAGACACATGACAGCACGGACCAGTCTGTATCCCATGGAGTCTGTATGGAATAAGAAGCAAGCCGCTTTCCTTGCGAGAGAATTATAAATGGCTGTGTCCAAACTTTGGCAGCACTGAGCCAAAAATACTCTGCACAGTAGTGTGGAAATATCAGTGAATCTTGTGTTCATCTCAAAACAAAGGAATGATTTTCTACAGGCTGAGAAAGAAGTGAGTTGAATGAGGTAGACAGAGAGATTTAAAATTGAAAGTCAAATGCTCTCAAGGTTCAGGATACTTTGCCCTAAATTTGCACTGATACGCTGCAGGGTTTCATATGTAAAACATTGTTTTATCTGAACATGACAGAGTTCAAACTGAACCAAATGCACCGACATTTTCGGCAGCAGGAGCAGCAGATTGCATGGCTTGAAATAGTAGTTTTCTTTCACCGGAAGCACTGGTCCAGCACAGCAACTCTCCAGTATCGTCGACTAAATCACATTTGTGAAAATGCCAATGTTGGTGTGCACCTGACTGATAGATTTCTGCCCGCAGCACGTTGGCTTTAGGCAAAGGCCTACACGTCATTTTCCACACCATTTTGTCCCAAAGTCGATTACTTTGCCTCTGCAGCTATGGCCGCCTCTGAATTGAACCACACATTTAGCTTGCGAGCTGCCAATAAAAGTCAGAGAGCCCGGCTTCCATCAGTGTAATGATATTTCAGCCTCAGTATTAGTTCAGCACTGTTCTGCACAGCAGTTTCTGCTCAATTAAAGATGGTCCATATTTAAATACAGAGAAAATCAAAACGCCGGCCCGGCCCGTGTGCATTCAGATATGCTGTCGAATGGTTAAATGATGAAGTTTGAAATGGACTTTTTAAGCAGCCAAACGCTGCACACCTTTCGAGTTTGAATAAGGGGAACTGTTCATTTGTAACTGTGAAATTTTCCTTTAACGTTATTGATGTAGATTAAATTTTAAAAAGGTAAGTAAGTGAAATGTGAAATAATTCATCAAGAGTCAGCCATGTAAGAAATGTGATTTTCGCTGGCAGAAAGACCTCGTAGACCATTACCCCAAACAGAGGAAGTAGATTAAGGGTGGGGCGCTCTCTCTCTCTCTCTCTCTCTCTCTCTCTCTCTCTCTTTCCCTATTTTCTTTCTGTCCAGGCCTAAAAGTATGAATAGCACATTTCCAACTAAATTGCCAGGCAGCAGCGGAGGAAATAAATTTCAGCTAGTGTCAGCCCTGTGCGCTTGTGGTTTGGAACTTCCGTTGTCTTCCCTTCCCCGGCCACTTCGGCTTTATTTAGCGGGAGCTGTCATTTCCCATAAATCCCTAGGAGGAGGCGTCCGTCAGAGCTGCCAGCTCCCCTGTGTGGAGCACCTGTAACAGGGGAGCGAAGTGACAGTTGTGCTGGGACGGTCCCATCAAACGTACAGGCACACACATACACACAGACACACACAGAGGATTTCTTGCTCTGGAACCTTTGTTAGCTTCTAAACAGAGAAGCAGCTTCAACAGTTGTTGAAAAGTCAATGCATCATAAGAAATTCAATAGATTTTTTGGCTGTGACTTAATTTGAATATCTTCTACCTACCTCCATAAAGTATATGCAAGGACAATTTAAATGACATCATCCTTGTAAATAAACATTAGACTGAGTTTCTTTCCTTTGTGCTTCAGTCACAGTGTTTTGTATTTATGTCTGTGCCTGTCAGCCGTGACACTTTAATAAGTAAATGACCACAGTCAAAAATGATGTACAGTGCACGCAGGGTCATGGTATCTGTCAATTGTCATTTCCCACAGACTAATTGTTTTATTATTATACTTATAAATGCTGTTTAAAAATGCTTGTGTGGTGGAAAAAGAGAAGAAGTCTTTTTTCCTTTTTTTTTTTTTTTTATCTGATTCAGCTGTCAGCTCCATCATCTGCGCTCCAGGAAATTAGAAAGGAGAAACGTTTGACAGCACAATTTCACAAAACATCGCCACGCCATCATTTCATTTTCTCTGAACCATTTTTTTCATTTATTTATTTCATTATTGTCTTTTGAAAAACAAACAGAGCGATAACAGTGGTTCCTTTTCAGGTAATTTATCCTCGTTGCCGTGTTAGGCTTTACTCTCTCCTTTAACCCCAGCTGATTAGCCGGTGCACAGGTGGGATGTCACCTAATCAAAAGAGGAGGCTCAGATGATGTAGGAGATGTCTGACGTGGACAAAGGGCAGTTTGGTTTACCAGCCGATGGCTTGTTTCCGTTTTGTTGAGTCAGGGCTTTGGTGGAGTTGTTGGTTAGCTGGTCTAGTTCTGCCCTTTGCGTGCTAGCCTAAGTTGAGCTTGACCAAGACGGTAAGAGGTCATCAGCCGCCGTGCAGCCACGGTGGTTATGCATCACCGATGTCAGTAGCTGATGGCTGCTTATCTCTCAGGTATTGATCGGAGGACTGTGCAGGGAGGACCAAAGCGGGGCGGCCAATCAATGGGGACATTTCATTCTCCTTGAACGTCTGCTTTTTGATCCTCACCGCTGATTGGCTGGGCTCACCTCGGTGCTGTGGGGATTTTTTTCTGGTCTGTGTTATGAAAAGGAGTGGGTGGAGAGTGATGAACACTTTGGTGTTGGCAGCCTGCTGAGCTTCTCGCGGATGTGTATGGCATATGTGCGAGAATCCTGTTGTGTTGCCCCTCCACTGCCAAGAACCCACAGATCTCGCTTAGAGGTTTGATTCAAATTTGCACTCTAATTTTGGTAGACATAATTCCATCACAGAGATACGGAGACCAAAAAGCTTTTCCACTCACAAAGTTTCGCTGGATTACCTCCAGTGTCTCGGCAGCTGAAGTACATGTGTAATCTGTGCAGAAACTGAGAGAGTTCTTTGTATTCCACATGGCTGTTGGAGATTTCACAGAATTACTGAGCTTTGCATAGCACAGCTGACATTTGACGTAATTGAAGCCAATTGTACACGTTATTTGTCTATTTTCAGCGAACTGACATTTTCAAGTTTTTTTTTTTTAACACGGTTAAAAGGGACAGAGTGTGTTCCAGGACGGTGGTTCCCGACCTGAAAGTACAAAACACTCAGGGTTTGTCACAAGACAAATCAGTGTGTTTGAAAGATTATGAACAAAAGCCGAAAGAAGCTTTATGCTACACAAAATTATATTATTTCTTTTCTTCTGAGACACATGAATGGTTTTCTATTTTTTGGACTTAAAAACTTTGGGATGAGAAACGATTACAGCTCATAGACATACAGGCTTTGAATGGACACAAGCCAATAAAGTTGGGAACCACTGTTTTAGGACGCCATACGATCAGTAGAGATTTTAATCTCTTACTGAAATCTGCAACATTTTCTTTAAACTTCTTCTTTCCCTTTGAAGCGGAGAGGGCCTGTAGACAACTGAGAGGAGTAAACAAATGAGTCAGAGCTGGAGTCAGAGAGAAATGTGGCACAGAAAGATGAAACATGTCTTGGTGTTGAAGTTGTTTAGATCGGTCAGTTTTCAATGGAGAACGCTTGGAGCTCATGTGCAGCAGGTGAAATACCTTCTGATGTTTTAACAGTTTTTAAGCCAGAACCTTGACTGTGATTCTCGATTGTGGTTTACGTAGACATCAGGGGATGAAAGGTTGAGGGAGTTTTTGCCAGTCTGGGTTTGGAGTGACTCCTGTTGGTTTTAAGGTTACCTTGAGCAGCGTTCACAATGGCCACTGCCTTCACAGTGAATATGACTCTCGGTCTTAAAATTTGTTAATCAATCTTCCGACATTTACTGGACAATAAATCTCAGATGGACAACGTCATCTTATTTATCTCCCTCTCTGTTTGTACAAACAACCCAGCAGCCAAGGCTCTTTAAGTGTGTGTGAGTGTGAGTGTGTTCCTCCATGCTTAGTAACTCAAAGTCCTCAAAGAGTGTGTTTTGAAGCCAGATCTGTCAGGGCCTAGAGGACCTAATAAGTCACCAGTTAATGATAAAGGAATCCATCAACTCCCTGCATTTTAAAACAGAAAGAAAACAATTAAGTTTCCCTGAAGATGGATTTACAAATAAAGATTTATCTTTGTATGAAGGTGCCAGTTCATGCCATTTGATATGCCACCTTTCAGTTTTTGTATTCAGAACGTACTCTGTATCGAAGTGTATAGATAGCTCATATTGAATTCATAAGCCAGTCATGCAGGAAAACGGCACACGTTTGTGTGATTCACTTTCAGATGGAAAATGAACACAGATGGTTGTGCCACTCTATTTGTGGTTCTGCTGGATCCGGAGAGATCACTGTTTGCATAATATCTTTCTTATAGGTCTCCTTAACCTTTGCGGAAGGCTTATTGACTCTCACTAACCTTGCAGGGAGCTGCTGGAGGACAGGAGATGATGAGCGTGCTCAGTGTATGGAAAAAGGCCCGTGTGGAGGTTTTTCCGCCCCCACCCTGCTCTTGCCGAGCGACACCTCTACCAACTCTTTGCATGACCTTTGCCTTCTGATCTCTGTTGCCATGGTGAAGCCCACAATGTTGTGAATTCAGGCACAATAGACATATGATACATTAGCACAGTGTGCCTTTGATGTACTTCCAGCAGGTAACTGCAAAAGTGAGAATGCTGTTTAAGATAGAGGTTAAAAGAGAAAGAGAGAACAAGAATGTGAGGTGAGCCCTGAAAAATGGTCAATTCTGTGAAAACTCTAGGTTCTGGTCATATTTTCATGGTCCCTCACAACTTACAAGAACCCTCCCTGAGTGCCCATACTTCCACAACCTTTAGTATTATCCTCCTCTGACCACTAGAGGCACTATGATGCCCTTAAATAGATGACTAAATCGCTCCTTTCTTAGAAGTAGAGTAACATAGCACACACCAAACACCTCGGTGTCGTCTCCTGTTGGATCATGGTATAAAACCTGCTTCTCCCTTCAGCCCAATGACAAAAACAATAAACTGCACATGGTCTCCAAATATATAAACTAAACAAATGTATATTTTTAAACTCTACCAGTATGCAAAAGAATTTGCTGAATCCACATTGTACCTGAATAATTCCTCTTGTTGCTTATGCGTGTCCTCATCACCATTCACACTTTTCATTTGTTTAATCAAAAATGATATTTAAAGTAAAATTATAATCCCATAAAGGCCCAGTTACTGGTTCGCCCTGAGTGATGTTTGTTCTCAGATAAAGCTTGATAAAGTCTTCTGGGTGTGACAAATATTCAGTGGCTATAAAGTTTTGCAGCAGCTTCATTGGGAATTCAGCTGAATTAAATGACTGTATATGTGAGGAGGAGAGAAGCAAACAGATAAAGGCCTGTAACTGGCTGATGCCAGGCATCATCTAATGACTAGCGACAGGCTTTAGCTACCTTCCACTGAAAGCAGTTGTTTACAGCGATTCCACAACAGTTTCCAGCTACAGGTGCTGTTCAGCCATTTACCAGGTTTTGACCCAGTCTTTTCTTGCTTTAGAGTCCATCAATTGCTTCTACATTTTGTAATTTTTAAAGAAAAGCTTATGCAATCACTATTTTATTTACTTTCAAACACTGTCATTAGAATTTAGGTTAAATACATATCGCATACCCAAAAAAAGAACAAATCTCACGCCAAGCCCTCCATCCAAAGACTACTCAAGATATAAAGGAGCTTGTGTAAAAATTCTAGACAAGAAAAGTAAAAATGAGTTTCAAATTCAGTCAAAATTTTTCTCTGGACATTTCAGTTGTTAGAAGGGTTAAACGTTTGTTGGATCACATATTTTAATTTTAATCTTCAACTTTAACATTTTTAATTTCAGCTCTGCTCAGTATGAGCAAGGACTTTTTCTGCATTTCAGGGCTTTGAAAAGAATGCATTTTCAATTTTAATAAAAACTACAACAAAGTAGTTAGATTTATTATATTTTATTTTTTAAGATGTGAAATATGTTTAAAAAAGGGAGCTGGAGGTACGGGTATCTAACAGTATTAAACCTGGAGTTTGAGCTAAGAGTAGTCTTCTTCTGTGGTTGCAGTAGAATTAAACATCAGCCTTCTACCAGGTTTTTTGGTAACACATCGTTTTACTGTTGCAGTTGCAGCTGATTTTCCTCATATTTGATTTTGAAACCAGAGAACGGGGTCTTGATGGTCTTGGTGTTGGAGGAGACTGGGGAGGGGTCAAAACAAGACGGAGCTGTTGAAACACTGAGAGCCATCCTTCACGTCTGACTGTAGTGGTTAAAGGGCAGCCAGGCTCTTAAAGAAACCATTAGCATTTAGATTTGAGACCCCCCCCCCCCCACACACACACACACACATACACACACACACAGAGCAGCAGGGAGTGGCTGCATCACACCTCAGACTTTTATGCCTTTAGTGGGCCCAAGTGGCAGCTCCGGTAGCCCTGATCAATCTCTCAATATGCCTAAATTGCTTTGGATGACCTCCTCGTGAAGAGACAGGATTGGCCATACTGATGCTCCTCCAATCAATAGCAGATGCTATCATGGCTCATCAACAATGAAGTGTTTTTAATGGAGGTCAGGGCATGGAAGATCCAATTCATTTTAATTTGTAAATTGTGGCATGACAAAATTCTAATCAGGGCGCTTTGCTATCAGATATGCAGACTTCTGAGACGCTCACGCTGCCTCCTTCTCTCGCTCCTCCTCAGCCTCATTTGCATTCATGTCTGTCTGTGAATCCACACAGGACTGGGAAGCATGAATGTATACATGACTTGTATTAAATATCAGTCAGCACTGAGCATCACTCACTTTTTAATGTAGAGCATTTCTTATTTTAAGGTATATCATCTTTAGCCGAGACAACTTTTGCTCAGAAACGGACCCTTGCACGTGTTCCGCCTCATTAACTAAAGATTGAAAAGATGACAAATATGACATGTGCAATTTATTATCTTAATTAATTCACTGTCTTCTGTCAGAGACAGGCAGGGCGGCTCTGTCATCTAGAAACCATTTTTCGGTGAGGATGTTGTTGTAGGAAGCCGGCGCTGTGTCGTTTGCCCAGATTAGTGTAAGAGGTGAGCCTTTTCCATCTCCCCTTCCATTTCGGCTAAATTTGTCTCAGCCACAGTAATATGCACCATGGGATCTTTCTCCCCGTGAGCGGAAATGCAATTGGAATGGGATGCGGCCGTCCGTTGTGATTGTGTGCAGATGAACCTGTCTGCCCTTGCACCCGGAGCATGAGTGAGGCCATGCAATGGCCATCATCTGTGAAGGCGTTCAGTGCAGGAGAGAGGAGGGCAGGTCCGGGGGGTCAGTGTCTCCACACAAGGCAGCATGCTTGCTGAGCTGTGACGAATGTAATCGCTACAGAAGATCGCCACGCCATTTCAAATGGATTATACTTCTTTTCAACATAGAGGAAAACTGGCAAAAACGCCCTGTCATTGTTGGTGTAAACAAGGAATAGGTCACTGTATATTGTCAGGAATAGGTCACTGTCATATTTTGCACAATCAAATATGAGGCATGCCCATTCATTTAGGAGGGACTGGGCTCAAACGTTACTCTCAAGGTCTGCTGCACCTCCCACACTGGTTGTAACACAGAACTCTATGAGTGAATTATGGAGAATAATTATTGATGAGAAGCAAGGGTACAGTGCTGTACAGAAAAGAGAAGCTTCAGAAGCAAGCAGCACCAACCCCCGTCTTCACTCTCGAGTGTCCCCATTGATTTATCAGGACGCTATTTTTAGTCGCACATGGAACAGTAATGGATTCATGGGAATTAACAATGATTCATACGAAGCTAATATCAGATATTTCAGAGGCTCAATTAATGCTGGAGGAATTCAGCACGTCAACTACCCAATTATTCATAATATTTCTTCCACTGCATAAACACAGACACTTCTACCTTATCAGAAAGGCTTGTTAAAGGAGCAGGTGTGTTTGCTTTCTTTTACTGTAAGAACATCTAACGGGCTGCAATTAATAGCATTAACCTTTTCCCTTCAAGGGCTGGCTGATTATGGATTATCAAAAAGGCAACTCTAAAACCACACAGCTGAATTTCTGTCTTACCTTTGGTGGTATCGAGCCATTCAGATGGGAAAAAAACAACCATAAAAATGGTAAAAAGCAGACGTGGGACTCACATAGCTGTAGAACTGATAAGTTAACTTGTTTACTGAAAATGACGTTGAAACCGTGGGTACATGACGCACCACTGATTGGTTAGGACAAAATAACAACCCCTCCCAAACGTGAACATAACGTCAGGCTAAATAATGAAGTGATGGTGAGGTTAGGTTTACACAGCATCATCTGTTGGTCCATGATTGGGTTTAGATTCAATTTGCTGGTTTGCTTTGCAGGATGAACGAGCAGTTTGTCTGTGGTTCTACATCCATGATGACTTGTCTGATGGTGTAGTTGATTCTAATACATTTTAGTGGTCTGATCTTTTGTATCATCTAATTGAATCAGCTAAACATTGAGGGCCTGCAGTTGTAAAATGGTGTGTGAGGTCACAGACTGCTAGAGGCAAGACCTCATAGGCAAAAAAAAAAGTCTTTGAATCATTTTAGTGAGTGGGGACCTTTTTTCTACTTTAGTGCTCAAAGCATTAAAGAAGTATTTAAAAAAATTCAACATCTCCTTGAAACAATGTCCCCGTTGCTCAAACTGATCCACAGACCTTTCTGAGAACAGTTTTCATTGGTGCTGCTTTCTAGAGAAAAAAAATAATCCGCACCTGAGTATCAAGCTTGCTTATTTGAATCAGTGTCTTGAATATAGTCAGTGGAAGAAGTAATTTCAGTGTTATTACTCCAACGGGTGCCTTAAGAGTCAACAGCAGAATTCATATTGTTGTAAAGAGACGAGGAGAGTGTTCACACACTGTATGCAAGATCTGATAGTGTGTGTTTGGGTGTGTAGTATAAAATGTGTTTGAATATGTGTGTTCAGGCTCGGCATGGCTTGGCTTTACGGTCTCTAATGCTTTGTACTGGGGATGGCGGCGGCAGCCATGGCGGTGACTTCTGCCTTTCTCAGGACAGCGCATGTATCGCTCCTACAGACTGCACTAGGTGGGAGTCCCACCCTCACAGTGTTAACCTTAGCCCAGACCCCCAGAAAGCATCATATTATTGTCAATGGGATCAGCGAAGCACTAAAAAAAGCTCCATTAGCTTAGTGTTGAGGTTTTGAAAGGAATTATGAAAGCGAGACTTTTCCTATAACGACTGCACAGTGTCTGGCAGAGGTCTCCTGTTGAGTCAATATGTTTCCCCTCTGAGCTTTGGTGGCAAATATTCAGAATCAAAATACTTTGTTTGGTGTCCTCACCATTTAATCGACTTCTTTGCTGCTGAACTTTACTTCTGTACGACTCTTTTTCTTGTCATGTTTCTCTTTATCATATTAGCATGCTATTTCATACCCTGTCTGTGTCTTTTTAACTTTCACATATTTGATGGCTGGATTGTGTTTGTGTGTCTGTGTTTTGTTTAGTCACAACAACCAATGTATGTTACATTTGTCACGTTCAGTCCAAAGAAACCTTGAAGCTGCTAAGTAGACACCCCATGAAGAAGTCAGATCAGTTACAAATAACTTGTTCCCAGAGACTTTTAGTCACATATTTCTAAGTGTAGTTATAGGACCTGGTTTACTTTGGAATATACCAAGATTCATCGGTGAGGATATGAGATGTCATCTAGTTCACGTCTTATGTAATATCTAGAAGCCTGGAACATGCCTCAGACTTAGCAGAGGTTCTTGTGTTCGTCATTGTGCTTCAGTCACTTCGTCTGAAGTCATCTGAACACAGCATGAGCCGATGAACTGGACGGTGAAGCTTGTGATCTGATTTACGTTCGGCTGATGCTTGTTATCTGGAGCTCGACCCAGATGTATTTTAGCAGTTGACTGGAGCCATCCAACAACAAACAATGCTGATAAACAGTGCACTTGCCAAATTATGGCACTTTCCCTTTTTACACCTGTTACATAGTCATCACTCCTTCAAACCTGTTTCGTGAATTAATAATCAGTGCTCTGTGTCGGCACTGTTGGATGCATTCAGTTGTGAGATTAAGCCACTTCAACACTAAACACTTTGACACCGTCCTGGCTCCTTGTATTACACTGAAAGTGAAATCTTAGAAAAGCCCACAAAGCTTTTATTTTGGCAGTTGTTGCCATTAAATCAATGACAGCTTTATCATATAGACTTCATGTGCTACAAGTCTGAAGTTACTCACAGTCGGAGTCGTCGTATGTGAAGCATGTTTTCATATAAGATTTAAATTATCTGTATGAGCTATGAGCTGCCATTCTCCTCCAAATAACTGACAAATACTTCACACAGCCCTTTCATACCTGATTTTTTTTTTCATAACTTCAAAATTGGACTCAAATGCCGTCCATGAATGAACCATGAACTGTACTTAAATATTTTAAAAGCACTCCCTACCATCCAATCCAATCCAATTTATTTGTGTTTATAGGAGCTGATATAAGCTTTGATGTTACCAGTCAGAATTATGTCAAAGCATAAAAAAATATTTAGTTTGGACAAATACTCTTAGTAAACTCAGATTTTCTCAAAGCCTATCTGTGGGGGGCTGGAGTCTATCCCACCCTGCCATGGTTGGGAGGTCAGGTTCAACAGTTGTGTTGCACCATTATGCTTGTTTTGAAGGAGAAGATCTGATAGTTGTATTTTGTAGACTGGTTTCTCATAACCTAGTAATGTAAATCATAAAGTCATACAATTTTACTGATAGATAGATAGATGCTTTATTCATCCCCAAGGGAAATTCACAGTTCCAGCAGTGTCCAAAAATAGGCATGCAAAGAACTAAGTACAAAGAAAGCGCTGTAAACAAATTGGAGTTCAGAAGTCCGGTGCCGAGCAGCAGGGTGTATACTTTACTTTAAAGTGCGTGGTGACCAAGTTCTTGTGAGCAGTGAACAGTACAGAAGCTGGTACAGAACTCTAAGGAGTGTTCATGCTACCGATGCCGACCCCCCTCCCCCCCTCCGGTGGAGTTGAAGAGCCGCATGGCATGAGGGAGGAACGATCTCCTCAGTCTGTCAGTAGAGCAGGACAGTGACAGCAGTCTGTCACTGAAGCTACTCCTTTGCCTGGAGGTGGTGCTGTACAGTGGATGCAGTGGATTGTCCATGATTGACAGGAGCTTGCTCAGCGCCGGGATGCTAGTTGTGAGCCAAGTTTCAGAAAAGCACAACAAACTGCACTCCCTGAAGGGGAGGGGGTGTCTTAACATTTCTCAACCGTGCAGTGAGTTCACGTTTCCCATGATCACTGAAGCTACCGGAGGCTTGTATCGCCACTTTTTCGCTAGCCGCTTAGCCTTTACCGCGCCTTGACAATATAAAATCAATACTTTTTGATCCAGATCACTTTGATTACTTTGACTTAAGTCAGTCTTTATTGGACCCTTTGTGATTCTACTTTGTGCCTAATAGATATTAATCTCTTCTGGTAGCGATTACCAAAAAAAAAACTTATAAAACTACATCGGTGTGATTCAAAGTATTTATCTAGGAGAGTTCTGTGAAAATCATTATGGAGGTCTGCAGGCATCATTGCTTTTTTTTTTTTTTTTTTTAACATGATTTAAATGATTAGTTTGGGGTTAGTAGTTTGGAGAAGGTTCAGTTTTGGTAATTTTAAAAATGGTGAATCAGAGAAATGTGTTGGCCCCACGCTCTGTATCCTGTTCTGCCTGAGATGACAGTCTATCAGTGAAAAAGTCCTTCACTGTATGTATTTGACTTTGGCTTGTAGAAGTGGCTCTGAACCAGATTATTTTTATGTAAAAGAGTGCAGAGACTAAATAACTGGAAAATATTCTTTCAGCGTGATGATTTCTTTGTGTACATTTTTGCAGGCTCTCGGCGATACTGCAGATGTCGGCTGCATTTTCAGTAGTTTTTAGACTACGCTGGGACCAACAGGGACCATGTCTGCAGCAAAGAGAACCTGAAACAAAGACATGCAAAAGTGTTTCAACACCTGAGAGAACATTTAAATTTCTCTGCCAGGCTCTGGCCATGTAATACGATATGAGAGATGGGTGGAAAGGAGAGGGGTGTGGAGGCCATCCTCTCATCACCTGGTCACCCATAGCGTCAGACAGAGCGCTGCCCGTCTGTCCACTCGTCTGATTTCCATCCCCTTGGCATGCTGGGTAATAGAGATCAGTAATTGGGTGCTATAAATCCTGGCCGAGGACAAGGTGGGTCAGAACAGGCTGATTACTTAGGCATTACAGTCAATCTAAGCAAGTCCTTGAATTGAAAGATTTGGCGAGGTGGATTCTCATTATCGGGCTCGGTGCATGTATGCATTTGTGTGAAAGAGTAAGGGCCAAGGTCCCTTTCCCATCCCGTGTTGTAGGATGACATTATGCAATGCTCCAGTGCCCTCAACCGTGCAGACTCGTAAACATCACAACAAATTTATTTTCCTCATCTCCCACAGTTTTATAAGAATGTTTTCAGAATCGTCAGAGAGCTGTCAGAGGGCCTGCCTGGAGTTTTAAGACCTCTCTGACCGAACTGCTCCTTAGCGCATTAAGGACCTCTGCCTGGGTGACACATTCACGGCAGGTTCAATGTTAGACCACGGGAAGGTCTTCGGTTTCAGTCTGCAACAGGCTTGCAACCAGGACTGTGTCTCTCACCATCTGCCTTCATCATTCCCGGGCTTCAGTTTCACAGAGTGGTGTTTATCTTTCAGTGTAGCCAGAAAACAAGCTCTCAAGGTGATTAGCCCCGTCATTTAACATGAAGCAGATTGATGGCTATATGGCGAAATGCACCTTTCTGTTATTTTTCATCTCGGGGCCTATGAGCTTAATCCATTTTAAGCTTCTCAGTAAGAAAAAGAGTCTATGGAAGGTGAATTAGAGTGTAAAGCCGATAGTCTTTCTCAGCATTCTCTCCATTTGAGGGTGTGACTTACTGGATTATGGGAACAGTAGTTTCTGCTCCAACCCCCTTAAGTTCTCCGATGCGGCTTTTATATTCTCTCCCTATTTTGATACAGTTTTTTTTTTTTTTGTATCGAGAGCGGATCGACATATTCTGACTGTGAATTTCTTCATCACAAGTTATCTTGCTCCTTTGTGCCATCAGTCCCCCCCGAAAAGTCTTTGATTCACAGCCTTCAAAGTCATTTGTCTGGGAAAATAAAAAATAAAATCAGCACAAGCCCAAATGTAAAATCATGTTATGAATAGTAATGTGGCTGGGACCCAAAATATGAGCTAAATGAGCAAATGTGATAAATTATCTGAGCATACATTTAGAGGAAAAAAGTAAATCCGGAGACAAAGATATATGACAAATTTATGCTGTGGCATCAGTGCAAACCCCTGCAGTGTGAAGTGTTCCCACTCAGAGAAGCACTCGTGCTAGCATCATCCCTCGACTCCTATAACAGCATGCTACTTCACTTAGCAGCCTCCATTTGGGATGCAGCACAAACACTGTTTTAGCGCTTTTACCTTAATGCACTGCCACACTCTGTAGCACTAAAGGCATGATTATTGTACAGAGAGAGGAGCGGCGTGCATTTAAGCAAGACTTATTTAGACAGGAACTTAGCACCAACCTAACCACTCAAGGGCAGATGGCTTTGTGATTCTCATTGCTCATTTTGTTCATTCTGTTAAATGGACTCTTTGCATATATTTTAATATAACACTAATTCCTTGCATCGTTATCCCAGTTTAAACCATAACGTCCTACTGAGTGTGTTTACTGTTTTGGAGAGCAATTTATCTGCCAGATACCAGACTATTGTCACTTTAACCATCTGCTGGCTGGTTTGGCTGTGAAATACTCCTCAAGGAAAAAAAAAAAAAAAAAGCATATGAGGGTTAGAGGGATCATAGTGAGGTTGGCTTGCTTATTTCCATTTCTGTGATGGGAGCTGTGTGGCATATGGCTGCTGTCGGCTTTGTGGTGAAGCCAGGTGTTGAGGTGAGCCTCAGCAAAGCTTCACTGCCACACCCATCTGAGAGCGTCTTCAGCATCAAGGATAAAACGTCTGTCACCCTCAGCCCTGCCTGGACCCATTGTGACAGGGAGGCTTGTTCTCACACTTTCAGAGGCCACTAATTTAATAGAGGCACAGTGTCAGCGCTGACCTCATTCACTGATGTCTTCACAGCTAATGCCCTAACATGTGACATTGACACTCAGCAAGACAAACAGTAAAGGAGGGAGATGGATTGGTAGAGACACTCATATGTCTCCTTCTGGACGGAGGAGAATGATGGACAATAGACAGGAAGATGGCGGTGTCAAAGGGAAACGACACAAAATCAACCATGACGTACGCTATTTTGTGACAACACTCAACGTTGTGTAACATTAGAAGACTTTATGTCATGTCATGTTACTGAAAATTAAATTAAACTAAAATTAAAACCAGGTCATCCAAAACTAATTTCATCAAACAAATTTAAGTTGTTTTTTTTTAAATTCTATTTATTTTTTCATTTCTAACCCTAGATAGAAATAGAAATACCAACAGCTTAGGAGAGTTGACGTCGTCTCTGCACATGAAGCAGTGACTTATATAACTGAGCAACAGAACTAATGACTGCTGCATCAATACCAAAGGTATCAAAACTAAACTGTGACACATACGTCACTGCACCTCCAGTCAAGGAAGATTTGAGCCGTCACCTCGGCCATCACCAGCGATCAGCCTGACAATGAGAGCAAAAATGGACCATAACAGCAAGAATGTTTTTCAGTGCACTTCTAACATCGCTGCAAATTTGTTCAAACTTTTACTTTGTCAAATGTTACTTCCAACCATGTGGACCTTGAGTTACAATTTTTTTACCTTCACTTTTAATTTCTTATGTCACGCTGCACTTTTCAAGGTTAAGAATTTAACTTTTATGCTCATTTATTCAGACTTATTGGAAATAAATCAGGAGAAAAAGCATACAGAGCTGCAACCGACGAGAAAGGAGGAAGGAGAGGTCAAACATTTTGATACTGAAGGTTTCCCTTCAGAAAGACAGAGTTTTCAGACAGGCTGCGTACAGAGAGTGAAGAGCTACAGAATTCACCTCTCAGCCACATTTGTGAAAAGCTGTGCCACTGCTTTACAATCACTATCTATTCCAAAAAGCAGCCTGTAATGTTAACCCACTTCTGAATTGTTGTGGTGAACTAACTTAAATCAAAGCTCATTTTTAGAAACAGCAATAACATGCCAGGGCATTTCTTGGTATCATCTGTTTGTATGAGGGGTGATATGGACCAAAGTAAGGTTTGTTTGGTAACAGTCCATTCATGGACTTGAACCTGGGGGAAAACCCAGAAAATAAGAGATACCCAAAACATAATCAACCACACCAGAGCTAGCAAAAAGCAGTTAGCCAACAGACTGTAACATCATGCTTCAGTAAAACTGCTGTGGTCAGAGCCGTCAGCAGAACGAGAGAGCGGGAGGCAGCTTGTTGAATTAGGGATGTTTACCGGATTATGTGAAATAATCCGCCTTCAAAAAGTTGCCGGGGCACGCTGAACCCAAATTTCTCAGCGTGGTTTACCTTTACCACTTCTCCTCCGAATTGAGCTAAAAGTGAAATAGATTTCCAAACTGAAAATTAAATGACACGAGGGAAACAAAAACTGAACTGAAACTAAAACCCAATTCTGAGAGAAAGTATAACTGATTTGAAATGTGGAACTAAAGTAACCTTGATGTGATTCCTCTCCTGGCTACGCTTTGGCTTGTTTTATTATGTGTGTGTTGTATTATACTCTGTTCATACATAGCTGAACTCTGCTTAATGGACTAACCTGCCAAACTCACAGCGGCACAAACACAAAGGACCTGCTGTTTTTAAAATGATTGAGCCATGA
This sequence comes from Toxotes lorentzi, assembly GCA_037833715.1. Classification (NCBI taxonomy): domain Eukaryota; kingdom Metazoa; phylum Chordata; class Actinopteri; family Toxotidae; genus Toxotes; species Toxotes lorentzi. Next base: position 1,786,018 of record JBBMJY010000010.1, on the reverse strand, counting down.
CTTGTCAGCGAGAATCTACTTTCACCCTTGAATGCTAATTACGTAATGTTTATGCCAAGTCACGTACACACTCCCAAAGGATCTTAGGCTGGATTTCCAAACTCTTACAACAAATCTTAACGTGTTGTCAGCATAACAATGTCAATAAAATGACACTTTACTTTTTGTGTCACTGAGGTATTTTTTTTTTCCCCCATCAGGAAAAGCTTCAATAAGATCCCCCCCAGCTTTCCACATTATCTAAATCTGTGACACAATTTCTACAATCAGCCTGACAGCTGCCCTAAAATGAATTAAAATGTATGAACTGAAAATGCAAATTCAGTCCAACTCATCTCAAAAAGTTTTTTTGTTGTTTAAATGTTTGCTGGAATCATTGTTCATGCTGTGTAGGGCAAACCCAGAGGCATATTTTTATTAATATTTAAAACTCCTTTTTGATTGGTGAGCTTTTGCCATGAAAGTTTCATAAAAGTTTGAAAAGTTGTCTATACAGAGTTGAGCGTCTGACTTTAGTATCAGCTGGTAATTACCGGAGACAGTTTTCCTTTGAATGTTTGTAACTTATTGTGATTTCATGATTTGAGGTGAGATTCTTTTAAAGTATAGTCTTACACATGAGCTTTGATTGATATATTTGAGAAACCTTGCTGATGTTGAGCACTGATTATTACTATTCCTCCTCTTTTTTCATTGGGCCCAGTTAAATATTGATAATGTTGTTGTGACTGACCAGTTATGGGGGTCTCATGTACATTTAATGCACTGGTTACATTCATACTGATGACCTACTTCAGTTTAAAATCCGTTCTTGTTGTTGTTGTTGTTGTTGGGGATGTGATGAGGAGTGATGAGGGTGTGTGCCAAATCCAAGGTAATTACTGCAGCCCTTAATGGCCAATAACATTATTTAATCATTGTTCAGCCTAATTTTGGTGAATCACATGATTTCATAGCAGCCCAGTTGTGATCAAAGGTTGTGGAGCACTGAATTTTTTTTACATGCCAGAAATGAGCTATCGCTTCAATATAGTTATTCTATAATCACTGAGAGTCGTTCAGCCCTTAGCCCTCCTTCAGTTTACACTAAAGATATGTTTTTTAGCAAATTCACAAGCACAGGCTACTAGTTTTTTTTTGGGTCTTTGTTATGGTGAAAGTACAAAATGTCACATGTGCTCTTCCTTTGATTTAAACAGACACTCCAGTGATTTAGTGTTGCACTCCCATAAGACAGAGACAGATTTAAAGATAAAAGAGCGATCATGGAGTGGAATGGAGGCCGATATATCCTGACCTTTAGTCCTTATCGTGGGACAGATTCCAATCACACTGGAACCTCTGCTTCCCATCCCCTTTCGAAGTCCACCCCACCAGTTTGTAACGCAGACTCTCTGTTGTAACGTTGCAGTTTCTAAGATTACCTCAATGACAGTGCTAGGTTATAAGCTCCTCCAGAACCATACTGGACATACTGTTTAATGCATTACCATACATTATTGTTTTCACAGGCTGAGTAGCTTTCCCCAGGAGAAGGAACTGATGATTTCATTGCACTGTAGCTCTGGGCTCATATTAATGGGGAATCTGGCTAAAGTTGTAATGTTCTGAACTAATTCAACATAAGGTTCAAACAAACCTGGGGCTTTTTTTCCTGAACCTGAGGTGAAAGTCAGGTATCATGATCTGTATCACTGGTAGCTGAAAACAGAAACTTCTGAAATCACAAGGTTATGTGTTCAGATGTCACCATGCTATCACCTGCACAAAGCTGTGCATGCTGCCCTGTGTAAATCAGATTTTCCAGTGTAAATCTACCCGATGTGTCAACATCTAATCAGTCCAATTTGGAAATGAAATGAGTGAAAGACAAGGAGAGAACAAGAAAGCCAAAGAAAAATTAAGCGGGGAATGGGAGTCGGGGGAGAGTCACCGCCGCCCACCACTGCCTGGCCCTGACACCTTGTGAAGAGTGCTCATTCATCACGCGGCGCAGGGCTTGAGCCTCCGTAAATCACTGTGGATAAAGGACGCGCCATAAAGAATGGAATTGTGAAGGTAAGGGTTTTAAATCCCCCTAGATGATCCGAGATAAACACGGAGAGACTTTTGACAGTCCCTCGTTACCGCCACGAGCGAGGAGCTGTCACCGCTCCCTCCTTGCCTTTCATCTCTTGGTAACAGTCTGGCTGCTAATATCCTCAATTATCTCTGCAATATGTTGCTGGGAAAAAGGGAAAGTTCCGAGGAGGCATTCACACAATTTAAAAGTTTTAATTTGACAGCTTGTGGTGTAATGATGAGTTGTGATGAGGGTAGAGGGGGGCTGCAGCCCATACTGAGTGTGTGACAAGTGATTGTGCCGGACTGAGAATGGTTTGTGGATGTCAAGACTTTCTGAATCAGATGTCAGGAAGCCAAATAGATGTTTCACAGGTTGATGTGGGGAAAAAAGCTCAGAGTTCTTAATTGTAAATGGCAGAGGCATTTCATCTAATGGGTGTTTTTGATTGGATGGCAAATATTTCCTTCAGCTAATATAATTTTTACAACAAATCTAAAGTAAATTCTTCACTCTCCAGATGAGACATGTAACAGTGTCCCATTTTAAATGTCTGTAACGCCTCAATGACATTTTCCCTCTCTTGTATAAAGAGAAAAATGTAATAAAGCAGAGTGTTGCTCAGCGCTTGGCTCTGTTTCTGGAAACCACTACTGTTCGTAAATCCATCCGAACGTGCAGGAGACAGAATAGAGAGCATCTGCATAGACAGAGCAGCTGTCCGTCGGATAATGGCGGCTAAGTCACAGTGCATGATGGAGACACAAAGGGCACGAGACTGTCGCATGAAGGTTGACTCAGGAAATATCCTCCCACTGAGGTAGCTAGGCAGGTAATTGTCTTTTTCCCTCCTTTTTTTTCCTAGCTGATATATATACATAGCTTCAACTTGGAGGATAAACCAATCGATCATTCCAAGTGTCTCCAGTAATAAGTGAAAGTGATAAATCACAGCTTTGCACTCAGGTTTATGAAATATTGTCCATCCTGCAGGTGTGGATGCATTATCTAGCAGTCAGTGTTCCTGGGCTGAGGTGCTGGTGTCAGAGCACGTAGGCAGCACTGTGCTGCGACTAATAGGAGGATCCACCTACGGTGGAAGTGCCTACTCCATCAAGGGCTTTGTGCTGCAGTGCAATTAGTACACACAATATTAACATAAGGATCAGACGTGGTGTTTCCACCGGGGCGCAACTTAAAAGTTCAAGGTAGTTCACATCATCGTAGTCGTGTCAATCTTCTTTCGCTGGAGTAATTGCCTCAGGTTCATTCAGCTTGAATCAGTATAAGATGAAGTCAATAGCCTCGGTGGCATAATGACAGAGTACACACTTTCTTGCTCACATTAACAGCTTTTTCTTGATAGATAAAAGTCCCAAATAATGGCTCCTGTGATGGAGTGAAACCAGGATAACAAATTGGCCCTTTGTGATAACAACCCCCCTGTGAGCTTCCCAGGCATGAGAGATAGACAGACGGCTTTGAGGAGAGTCAGGTCTGCAACACTTTTGTGCCAGGGGAAAAGCTCCATGCCCTACAGAAGGATGGATAGTGTAGATTTGTAATGGTTCCTCTGCTTTTGACAAAGTAACCCAACCTGCAACCTTCATCCTCATTGGCTGAGTAAAGGGCACTGGCAGAGGAGCCGGCCTGAGATAAGTGAGGTCTGTCGCTTTGGCTGGTACGTTATAAATTGCAGCTACCTCAATCATGTGCGTGAGACAAGCGAGCTGTCACCTGTGACAACCTCCTTTTGACTTGACATGCAAAAAAAACAAATTGATACAACGCGGAGAAGGAGGGATTGAAAAGAATGAGGGCTGAGCAGATGTGGGAGGTGATGTCTTCCTCCACAACTTTTATTTAACATTGAATAGTGCAAGATTTTAATTTTGAATCAAAATGCTGTGCACACTTCTTTAAAAAAAAAGAAAAAAAAGTAGGGCTGCAGGACAGAATAGTTACCAACATCCATTAATTAAAACCCCACAGAATCTCCCTATTTGTGCAAATTTAGAACAACGTGTAATTCTGCTCGATATGCATGAGATGTATAATAATTTAAGACCTTCCCTAACTACACTGAGCAAATACTTACAGTAGAGATTAAATAAAGGCTTCGTTCAGGCTTAGCCCTCCGCAGATAGGCTTGATTTTATTTGCTGAGGTTTTGTGAAATTTGCCTCCAAAACTTGTGCTGCCTGCCCCAAACAAGGAAGGCAGAGTAAATGTAATTTTTACCCCTTAAAAGAGTGAAAATTCAGTTCAATTAAAAACCTCTCCAGCATAGTGTTTTTCCAGAAACAGTGTCCTGGTTATTCCAGATAATCTGCAGACCTTCTGTAAACAGTTCAGCAGTTTTGACAGTTTTTGCGGGGACAATTTATTCTGTGAAAAAAAAAAAAAAAGTTGTTGTTCCAATGAAAACTTTAAAACTTTAATATTTTTTTGAGTACGTCAAACTAAATGGCATCATCTTCACTGTACTGAGGTAGTAGCAGAAGCCTCAGGAGCAGATATTACAAAACCTCAGAAAATAAAAAAAGAAACACTAGTACTTATTTGAGAGAACTAACCCTTTAATGCTCTTACGCAACCATACTCCACCCACACAGGTGTTTTCACTTTTTTGGTTAATTAGCCTTTTTCTTCTCAGTGTGTGGGTGTGTGCAGACTGTACGTGATTGACATCTCAGTGAATCTTTTGTTTGTTTTGAGCTCCTGTTTCAGTAGTCTCATGCACAGGCCCTTTTACAATCCATACTATACATTTTAGTAGTAATAAATACAGCAGTGATGTATCTTATAGATCTGCTTGTAAAGGAGTCGTCTGTTTCTTCAGGTCAGTACCGTCACTGGTCATTTTCTCCGTTGCTAAGTGCTGAAAATGGGGAAGAGTCTTATATGTAATGCAAAAGAGATTACACAACCTCGGCTGTGTGTTTTATGTGGGTGTTGCCATGGACAAGCACAGTACTTTGTTGATCAAAGTCACTGTGAAATAGCGGAGATATTTGACAGAGGAGTTGGGCTGAGGAGATAGATGTTTCCTTTTAACCCACACTCCTACCGAGTCTGTTCTCGCTCTGGAAAAGCCTTTTTGTTCTTGTTTTGACCGAATGCACAACACAAATCTATTGTTATTGTAAACCAAAAGCCAGGCATTAGCTTTTTGGCAAAGTCTCAGACAAGGGTATTAATCACATGACCACAGTTCACTGAACTCTGCCTTGAAATATGAGACTCATTTCTCCTTCCTGGATAATCAACTTAGAGAAAAAAAAAATGAATAAATAAAATCTGATATTTCACCTTGAAATGCTTCATAACTTGCTCGCAGGATTTTAGACTCGTCATGCTCATGCCTGATTATACTAGACTGAAAGAAAACAAATGAAATAAAAGCAGGGATTCTGCAGCATAGCCTCTCTTAACACATGCACAGCACTCTGTGCATGCCAACAAGTAAATGAATAAATCTACATGAAGGCTCGTATTAATTAAAATGTAGTTTTCCTACTTTTAGAGCTGACAGCAGATGGAAAATTCTGGCCTAAACTCTGCAGTTTGGCAAATTCTGCAAGGCACAGATATGTTTACCAGCCCATTTTCTTTCAAGATCATCAATCAGTGACCCTGTGGAATAATTTCAGAGCATACATGAGAACACCTGGGAGATTTTCCTGTGCCTTTCTTTGTATCTTACAAAAACAGGACCTTTTCATTCAAGCGGTGCTGGACCACGAAGTTTAATTTTATATCTGCATCACTTTTCTCAGTCAGACAAGATCAGCACGCTTCTAAAATCTGGTATATATTGTAGGACTTACACATAAATGGAGGAAACACTTGGAGATTCACTTCATCACAACAGATAATGTTGTGGTTCTTTATATTTGTTTGAATTTGTGATTTGTTTAACCTTTTTTAGTTTAATAAACTATTTTATTTTAATGACAACTTGTCAGATGCTGTGTTTCAGCACAATAACACCATGTTGAGCATAAAATATTGTTTAAAGGACAACTCATACGCACCTCTCACTATGCTATCTGGAATTATACCAGATCAAATATTTCACAGCCTTTCATTACAGGAGAATGTAGTCTGTCAGGTACCACTGCTGTAGCCTTGATGCACAGCCAATCAGAGCTTTGTAGTTAGGATTTAAAATCAGGATGTCACTTTTTTTTCAGTAAATATAGTCTCAGCGTCGAGCGCATTGTGGTCGATGGAAATTACTCTTCAATTGACATATTTATTTGATCAAAGTGAAAAAAGCATTCACCACTGAGCTTCAGTACCTGAAAATGATACTTTGGTCACTACTGATCACACAGACAATAACATGGACGTCCGTCTTTCTGTGCACCTTATGGCCCAGTGTGCTTTGGACATGTGTTTTTATTAGCCTGAGTTGCAGACCTGCATCTTGAGCCTCTGCATCTCTTTGGCGCTGCAGTGAAGTAAATTTAATAAAACCTAAATAAATAAATAAATAAAAAAGGAAAGTAATTCACATTGTCATCTGCAAGTTGGGAAGATAATAAGAATGATAATGTTTATTTAGAGGCAGTTCCTCCACCGACCACTGGTTCTTAGATGTCAGTGGATGGAGGAAGGAGACTTAGTCTTGCTACATTCCTGAGCGGTGTAGACGTTGTAGAGATGCCTTAATCGATACCACTGCACCTGAAAATCAGAGAAGCATTTCTTAAATGACTGAGGTTAATAAAGCCTCCAGGAACAAATTTAATGTTTTTTTCACAAACAGTCATACCTACACACCCACACAACATCGGCCGAGCAAGATAAACAAATGCCAAACGTGGTCTTCCATTTTTAAAACTTTGGAAAACCCCAATTACTTAGAGAGACTTGAGGAGGAAAGAAATGACTATGCATGAAGGCGGTGAGATGTTAGAGGTCAAAGTGGTTCCCTGATGGTTCCACGTCCTCGTGCTGAGCAAAGCCTCCTCTGTCACCTCCGCTGCTGCTCTCCTTTCAAACAACCCTTTGCATTCAATCGTTTCAGGAGAAGCTGTGCCCTTCCTACCAACATACTGATGTTTAATTCATTCCCGGACACCCGGGGGACACTCATAACAACAACAGAAAAAAAGACAAAAGGAGAGACAGAGAGAGAGGGGAAAAAGAAGAGCAAAGAAATTAGAGAGAGCTAAATGTTTGCTCTGTATTTGCTATCGGTGGATGTGAAATGAATGACGGGTCCAAACCAAGGAGACTTAAGACATTTGTAAGGGAACATCAGCGGCGCGGGGCTGTAAAGACAAATAAATCCTGTTTCCTTGTGTTTTGTTGACTTCAGGAGTGGGTGGGAGCAGAGACGATGTTGCTGGACACCTTGGCGTGCTCCCTCTTAATCAGAGGTTGATTAAGCACACTTTCAGAGGCATGGATTAGGGAGCTCCCCTCGGACTCCGCTAAATTGGTCGGAAGGGAAGGAAGGCAGAGTGTTGAGCACTGCTGAGGGAACTTTTGATGTGTCAGTCAGAGAGTCTGGCATGGTTTGCTTTTATTGACCTTCCCATCCTTGATTTGTGACAGATCCCCTGGTGCTGTGGTAGGTGGGGAAGGTTAGAGGAGATTCAGCTTTTGAAGAATTTCCAAATTCTGCTGATCCAGTAGAGCTGCCACAAGCATTCCTGCAATTCATAACAATGAAGGGCATGGAGCTACGAAGCATTTGCAGCCTAGACGTTTTTTGAAGATTATATTTCTGTCATTTTTGCTTCATTTGACAACAACAGGGGAAGACGTGGAAAGGGTCCTGGGGGCAGACTCATTTCCAGGATGTTGCACCTACATGGTGTGCATCTTAGACAACTTGATCTCCTGGAAAGTCCTGGTCTAGTCTTTTATTTACTTATTTTTTTATCTGGTACTTTTCATCCATCTTTCATTTAAATCTAAACAAAGGGTTTTACTCATATCATCTTCTATCCGCCGTTAATGGATTCAACGACGTACACCGGCTCAGCTCTAAATATAACTGTCCCCCCTGTATGGACAGTGTGTGTCATTTAAGGATTTATGGTTAATAATAGTCTAATGCTTTTTCCGCTGTCAGACTGGTTTGTAACCCCTTCATAGAAGGAATGGCATTATTCATGTTGCTGCGGTGGCACCTCTATTAATGTAATGAGTCAGGCTGTTAATGTGATCCCGCTTCAGACACAAAGGGGATCTCTCAACCTGAGCTCCTGCTGCAGACAGGAGACCTCTGTGCCCTACATAACAACGGGACGTGTCATCACTGATTTATGTTGCCCTTGAACCTCCTGGTGATAGGACCTTGCGGGATAGCCTTAAAAAGAAGCACCCAGAGATGAAATGAATGCTCTGTTCAAAACTATTGAAAGACGTGCACTACAGCTGAAGGCTTTTAGAGAGAGTGCTGTAATCTAAAATGTGCTATTTCTCACACATAGCACAGCTCTGGGATATGCTGATCAGATAGCCCAAGATGAATCTGACTTGACCTGTGAGCAGCAGTCACTGCCTCCTGCGTTGCTGGGTATTTGCAATAAATTCCACACAGATAGAAATCAATTCAAATTCAGCCGGGGCACTGTACCTCGATAAGGCACTGCTACCCCTACATGCAGACTCGCACATTTCATAATGAATAGATAAGGATTAATGTAATTTCAAACTGTCAGCGCCTGCCAGATGGCGTGTCATCAATGAGCTTATCACTGTGATTTTATTTACATTCAAGAACATAAACAGCCTGCTTCATTCGTGTCCTATCCATAAACATGACTCCATCGTAACCGTCCGGGGAGGTGCATCCTTGGAAGCGTTTTAAACAGCCTTATTAACTCAGTCCAATTGTTCATGTAATTAATGTCTGCTTACAATGCAGCTACTATCCACTATGTAACCTGTGAAGACACACAATAATTATGTGACCATTTGAGTGACAGAGATCAGAGATCAGGAAGGCAAACATCGAAGGCCCGTCTGCAGCCTCATCAGGAGGGGCACAATGTTGGTCTAGGTTAATAGACATCCTCCAGGGAGGGATTAGCTGGAGTTAAAGAAAGTACGGAGGGAGGCTTTTGAATTCAGTATAATAATGTCAAATACCTTAAAAACCTTCTTTTATAATCTCATTGTCATGGGCCATTTACAAGTTCTTGGTCCAATGCTTTGTGAAGTTCCCTATGCAGGCATTAAAAACACTAAGATCCTGTGAAAGAACACTTAATTTGAGCTGGACACTTTGTAGTACCATCCAGAAATAGCCAGCCATCTGTTTCCTGCTTTTGCACCAGCCAAATACTGAGCGAGAAACACTCCCAAACTGACTGAGTCTTGATTAAGGAACAAAGGAGGAGGAGACTGAAGATACTGCAGGACCAAAGTCCAGCCAGGTACCTGGATCCTGAAAGTCAGTACAGGCAGGAAATCTTAGTTTATAAGGGGAATGCCACTTGTAGTGGAGTGGACCTGTGATTGATTGGGATGTGAAGTGGCTTAGCTGTACCTCTGTGTGTCAATAGCTTCACCCTCTCCCTCAACCCTGTGATAAAACAGAGGCTCGTGGTACAAAATCTCTTCTAACCTGCCTGAATGATTATATTTTGATCTTGTAACTTTATTTACGTGATATGTAGTTAATTCCTCTGACTTTTACTTCAGCAACACCGAGGCAGGACATGAGACTAAGAAGAATTAAAGGTTGGACTGACAACAAATTAGAATGCGCTCCATAGCGTCATAGATTGAGACAAGGATTTAATTGGCTCCATATCAGGGTTAGATAGCAGCGTTGTTGACTTTTGATTAGAAAAAAATAAAAGAACAAGGTGACTTGATATTGTGGTGATAAGCAAAAATCCCAACTCGATCACGTCAATACGTTTCTCGGGTGCACATAGGGGGCTCACCTTGTAACCAATGACAGTGGCCGCAGTGGCTTGCTGGCAGATAGACATCAGAGGTTTGCTAGCGAGCGTGCATTGTCATACATTTATTGCTGTGTGTGCAGTGTCTGCTTTCCTTAAAATCGTTCCAGTTGTTCCCGACGTACTGTTGACTTAGAGGTCAGGCCGCGTGAAGGCATAAATTTCTGGAGCGTTGATGTTGGCTAATTCACAGCATGTCACACAGCAGCTCTTCAAAATAAAGGTCACCTCTGAGCCGCATTTATGGCTTTATATCTGTTTTATAGGCAACCGTGCTGATTCACCACCCCACATTATCAGAATCTGAATCACCTTTGTACCTTCATAGAAGAAGACGTTTCAATGGGAAGCAAACTGTGTACTCCAAACTAGATGTGGATCTATTCAAACTTTCAGTGCATCATCAGACCGGACCGTCAGACCGAAAGGATAAAGTCTGGAACCCATGTTTAAAGCTCATTATGGGTTGGTCCCAGGTATGAAAAGCCTGGACTCTGTTCAGTGACCATGGTTTTTAGTGGATCGTTTCTACATTGTGCGCGTGGCAACCACAACATTGATGGTTTCTGAAATTTCAGGCAGCTAAAACTCCTTGATTATTGTCATGGTTAAGTGAGGACAGGAACCCTAAGCTATGGTGTAATAGGCAGATACATTACAAGTTGTAGTACACCTTCTGTAGATCCTGTACTCCTAATGACACTGGACTAGCTTGAGATATTCATAGAGAAGTGAAGAATCCAACTGTCCAATCAACAGCTCGAGTTGGATTCCTGTTTTTTTTCCCTGTTTTGAATCCTAACTTTGCCCTAAATTCAATATAGTGCATTGACCAGAATTCTTTTTTCTCTTTTCAAAATTGTGTTTGAAAAATGGAGGTTACATTTCAAATATATACATATTCTCACAACAGTTGATCTTATACATTTACATTGTGCACAGGGGAAACTGAAATAACACAGGACCTTATATACACTTTAAATTCCTCACTTCTTGATAGTATTTTTTGTATAGTATTCAGAGTTTGTTCTTATTCTATGACACTGGTTAACAAAAATTGCCCTTTTCGAGCTAATGTGTGGTGCCGAGATCGACCTTTTGAAGTTACCATATTCAGGTTTTGTGTCAGAGCTGTTTTGACTCACAGCGCTCTTAATTTATGAGATCCATTTTTGACATCCACCTGAATATAATGTCTACCACCTATTGCAGCTTCTGTGCATGTTGATTACAGGCTGAGCCCTCTGTGGCGAGAATGTGTTGACATTATGTCTCTTTCTCTAAGCTTGTTATCTTTGTGCCCCACAGTTTGCTTCACTCGTTCCAAAATGCCACTCTATGTGTCTTTCGTTGCGAGCATATTAGTCTCCACGGAAACTCCTTTTTACCAATACTTCATTGCCGCCAAATGACCCTGTACTGTTACTTAGCTTCTCGCTGCTTTGTGTGGAAGTGTTTTCTTTTGGAGATTAAACGTTCGAAAGCAAATTGAGGTCCTGCTGGTTTTATCGCCAGAATATTGAATAAGCATGTGTGGAAAATATCAAAGTGTAGTACTGTAACACATCATTTGAAAACAGATTTTGATATATTTGTGTGCTGTTTAGGGCCCAGGGGATAACAGCACGTGTAATGCCAAGGGTCCTGCACAGTTTTATCGGGCAGGAACAGGGTGTGGAAGGCAGCACCAAATGCATTTGACTGCTGTTTGATTCTTTATGTGATATTTTAGCCAAAGAGTGTTCCCGACCCTTTAACACAACACGTCTGACAGCAGAACATTTCTTCAAATTACTGATGAGACATGAAAACATTGACTTTCATGTTTCATGTTTTGGTTCCTGTGTTTCTACCAGCTTTTTGTGTTGAATGGTATCTGTTTCAGGATTCCCTCTGGAATATTTACGCTCTTTCTCTGTCCAAAATGTCCACAGATAATTGCTAGAAGGAAGCGCCCAGGAAGGTCAGCCAAGAATCCCGCCGTAGGTGCCCAAGTGAAATCTACAGGACTACAATTACTTGGACAGACTGAGGCAGCAGAGCAAAGTGAATGACAGGTAGGAAATAATTCATATGAATCACCTGCTGTATTATGAATAACCACCTGCTGAGAGGACATAGCACGGTCAGTTATCCTCAGAATTGGTTCTGAATAGCCCTTTTTGTCATTTGTTGGTAATTGCCTTAATTCTCTTGATAATATAATGAAATTAACCTCCGAGAACATTTCTTCCTAATGGCATTTATGAGACAAGGTTGAAGTTGACATGCCAGCAGTCACACAATTATATTTAGATTATTCTACTCTGCTGCTATTTGGCTTCCTCTTTTGAAGTCGACACTTTAGAGGAGTCCTTTTCACTGCCACTCATAATTCATAATCTTCATTTTACCAAAACAGACAGAGTTGAATCCTACACGAAGGGCATTCTTTAAGAAATTCAGGATCACTCACGTCTGCTTTCTATTTGGGGTACATCTGACCTTGTAGTGAAAAGACATAAAAGGCTGTCAGTCAAACCATCATGCCGTCTTTGTTTCCTTGTGGTTGTCATTCTCCAGAGGAGTAAAGCAGCCACTGACTTAAATCTAGTGATTCTGTGCTCCTGGCAAAATTCTTCTCTGTCCTTCTTTCTCCCAAACTCAGCGACCGCTTCAGGGTAAGGTGGAACGAAGGTGAAAAAAAAGCTTTAAAATGGCGTTTCGATGGTTACAGACTGTGATACTGAGCCGTAGATGGTTATAGAGTTCATTGTTTTCTAACTTAACACTATGACCTTTAAGAGACTTTAACCTTCTCTGTCAAATTGTTGGAATAAAGACTAAAGGAAGATGAATTGATGCATCAGCTGAAGTCTCCTCTCTTTCTGTGGGAGAATATATAAACTATAATAACACACTTTTAGCACTCAGAGTTTCTTCACTTTAGAGATGTTTGTGGAAACAGCGTCCTGAAGCCTGCGTCGGTAGGACTCGCATTGTGGTGTGTTGAGTGCAGAATCGAATCTTGACACAGAGCACAGATACCTTTAGCATTAGCCGTTAGCAGTTTAAGCTGTCTGTCCGTTTACAGCATTCAACCCACCGTGCTGAAGAATTTGTATTCCACTTGGAAAGTGAAGGCTAGCTTGCTAACCTCAGCCCTGGTTATCATTAGACCTCACTCTTTGTTCAGTTACTCTGTTCTCAGCGTTGTGTTCGTCCTCCATTAGAAGAAACTGTATGTCTTTCTTGGGTCCGGATGTGCTGATGGAAACTGAGCACTCTGCAAACTCACACGTAAAGTTTCCACTGCGCTCAGAAAAATCGGTGCGTTATCCTCATTATGTTGACTAATGATGACAGAGGAGGGCCACGCTTAACGACAAGACACTTTATCTACAGAAGAAAAAATGTTTTCAGGCATCCGGTCCAGTCACGCACAGGTGATCCATTTTAAGGTAATTGGTATTGCACCTGGCAAAGCGATCAGTGAATTAACAATCAATGAGCATCCAGAATTGAAACAGGGAAGAAGGTGGAAACTGGTTCACCACAAAAAGATTTTGAGCACTTTCGATTGTTCATCCTGACTGATCGATCAGATTTCTCCACATATCAAATGTTAATACACATTCTAATCATATACACACACAATGAAGTCAGACAGACAAAGCAGTTACTCTAAGTGTCTGCATCAGAATATAAAGAAAAAAAGGACTTATCAACATCTACAACCTCATAAAGAAGATTCTTCAGGATCTAAACAAACACTGTGACCACTCTGTCTCATGTCACCTGTGGCCGCAGTTCTCCGACATCGGAATCACTCAAGGTCAGAGGTCAGAGGTCACAGATAGGACTAAGAAATGATTCCTAGTGAGCTCCCCAAGTCAAAACAAACACCAAAGATATATATTTACTATATGTATGTACATAGATCTCCTGACAAGTCTGGGATCCAAATCTAAACTCACCAGTCACTTCATTCAAAACCAAACACCAGGGCCTGCTGTCGCACACACATTCTGGATTTAATACTCAGCAGTTTTTAGGGTTTTCTTCTGCGGTTTAAGATTTGTCTTCATTATTAATGTTTTGTAAACACAGCAGTAAAACATATCCCTGTTTTCAGTAAGATCATTTTACATGGACACAGAATGTTGACTTTTCATCAAAATCTTCAGTTACCTTTGTGAACATATCTGTGTTTTTGTGGCTAAAACATTACTGATATGGCTCCTAATCTGACGGTGACACCGTTCAAACTAAAGCACCCATCATCTCTAACACATCACGCTGGTTCGGGTTTCATTCTGCTGGCATCTCATACACCCATGTGTGGCATGAGATGTCTCTGCATGTTGTTGACCGCAGTTTTCAGGGGAATTTCAGACGTTTGTCCGTCTAACCACCAGCTGGCCGACTGACTCAAACCCTCAGCAGAACATCAAACATCACAGAATCTCACTGCTTGGCTCGGTTTCACATAAACAGATCAAGGGTACCACAATGTTTTCATTCCAGTTGATATGGAAATGTCACATCATTTCAAAGAGAACTTCTGTTTTATTCATGTACTTCTGACTGCCTAATATGGACCTGGAAGAGCTGTAACCGAGCTGCCATAAAACAAAGAGCAAAACAAGCTGTACTGTAGAAGTACAGTGCACTGCAAATGCAGCTGTTTTGCCGCAGAAGATGGAAAATTTTGCAACTGAAAATATACATTTTTGAGAACTTTTGAAGAGAAATAGTAGTTTGTTTTTTTCGTACGGGTGTAGTTTCTGTGTAAAGTTTCAAAAGCTAGTTTTTCCTTTCCCTGCTTTGGCTCAGATATTGTTAGATTTTTGGGACGTTGATACTTTGCAGTAAGTAATGATCAGGTGAGTGGGAAATTGGTAAAGATTTTTTAGGAAAAGATGAGATTTCATCTGCACTCATTCAGAAGCAGAACAAATTTGATATCTTTTGGCCTTCCTCCCTTGTTGTGATAAGAGCTGTTCACTACTTTCATAATGGATTTGTTATTTTAACAGATGTTATGAGAGCTCTTTGAAGAAAATGAGATTATTTGGTGTCCCAACTCAAGGCAGAAGCCTCGAGTATGTGGCAGGAAACTGATGGTTTCAATGTTAAATTAAACATTTCGAGTTTTCTTAAATAAGGCTGATTGCACTATAATTAGTTTATATAAACAATGAAAATGCTTAGAAACTAATGGGGTAGTGTTTATAGTTAATTACAATAATTTATCTCAAGCTGCAATTAACTGCACTGATTATTTCCATTATCGATAAATCTACTTATCATTCATTCGATTAATCAATGAACAATATGCTCTGTGTAAATAATATATGAACAATACTGATTACATTTTCTAAACTGAAGGTGACTGCGTCAAACTGCCTGTTTTGCCAGCAAATGCAATGGAGCCTCTCACGTCTTCGTCCTCTCTGTGTGTTCGAGTACGTTAGCCGTTACTGCTCACGCTAACACTCTGTAAACCTTTAATATCTCGTATGGTCATATTTGACCTCGTCTTCATGTTACAGCACCAGGTCTGGACTGTGACTATGACTGGCACCTTCCTCCAGGGCCCTGCTTAATGCTTCCAGTAGTACGTCTGGTGCCACACCCTATACATCTCCATTCTCAATTAAACATGGCTGGAATGGGAAATTAACATAGGGCACATCATAAAAAGCTTGATAACAGAGCTAATACAATTACATTAGAGTGATTAAAAGAGGTTAAATAGGTGATCTATTACATTGATCTTAAATGCATTCAGACTTAATTTAATTTAACAGTGCTATAATGCTGTAGTTAAAATATGTCCTATTAGTGTTTGGAGCCTGCATGTATAACGATTAATTATTGAATAATTGTTCATGCATTTCAACACTGGCAAGCTCTGAAGGGTGATTTATTTTCTTCAGTGGCTGTACAGAGATAGGGCTTAATTACAGTGGATAGCCTTATCTCCCCTCTCTAATCCGCTCTTTGGAGTCTCCCGCGTCCGCGCCATCTAGTCGTCGATATCATCAGACTGTTGGCAGAGCCAGACAGAGAAAGTGATCCCCAATTTCTCTGTCACATTAGGCTCATTCATGAGGTCTCCACTGTGGACCTGACTTAAGAACTGCAAAGTGGGAGGAAAGAAGAGTCACTAAGTGCTGGAAACCTCTCCCCCAGTCTGAGGTCATCGCCCGCTGGCAATTTACCCACTTGTGCTGCCTTTGTCAGCTGGATGGACTGAGGAATGTGTGGTCAAATCTGATCAGATAATGGGCTCAGTTTCTTTGGCAGGAGCAATTTGTTGCAGATATTCTTGTACTAATGTGGGCAATTTGATTGTTTACCACCTCACTACGAGTACACCACCGTACGTCTGCGCTCACAGTGATGTTGACCAACACGTGCAAGACTTTTTTAGCCCCCAGTTCATGCAGACAAATATCTGTTTTGACTTTCCGTTGACCACGTGGTTCAGTTGGTGATTAAAAATCAACTGCGCTAGATCTTAATTAGGGAAACTCACAGTTTAATTATTGTAGCTTGATGGAAGATTTCCACCACAGTTGGCATTAATAGTTTTATATATTAAATAAACTCGTGTTGAATGAAATGTTGGCAGCTTAAATCGACTGCATTTAGAAGTGCCAAACGGGACAGTGATCATCTGATGTTTCCTGCATAATGTTCCTGAGCCAGAGTGATGTGATGCTCAAGATAAACCACCGCAATAAAAAATGTAGGAAACCTTCGAGTCAGTCAGGCAGCGCTGTAAACATACGCTTTAACTTTTCATGAGACAAGCAGAGTCATTTCCAGCAATGTCTTTTGTCTTCTTGCAACAATGATTAGACATGTATGTATGTATGTATGTATATGGGACATCACTGACCACGTACTTTTAGACACCCAATTAATTAAATCCTAATGGAACAGCAAATAATGACATTTTAGACAGTAGTGTTACGGAAAGACTCTTTCTTTGAACGTGAACAACCAACATAACCAAAGGCTGCCTGAAGGGTTCATTACATCCTCTACTGGTACTGATCATCTCCACTGGATGTAAATCGTCATGTGCACAACAGTCCAATGTGGACATTCTTCCTAGTAACAGACAGCTTATAATTACATATAGATGCAGCCTGTAGCTGTCCACCGTCCTTTAGGAAACAAAGGAAATGTTTCTGTATTCTCTTACAGAAGATGTGAGAGAATAAAACTTCACTTGAAATGGTCTCTGTTACATTTTAATGAACATTACTCAGAACTGCAGTGGGATAACAACACTGGCAGGTATTAGGGAGGAAAATAATAAGTAAAATTATAATAACAGGCCAAACTGACAGAAAGTTAAATAAAGGTCTAACTATAGTCACTCCCTAATATTCGAGGTATAAAAAGGCCTTCCAGAACTAATAGTAGAGAGGTGATGTGCATGGCTGATGAAGTGGAATGGTACACACTCTCGGTCCTACGTGTTTTCTGGAGTGATGAACTCAGATGCTCAGTATGCTGATTTCTCAGGGAGCTGACAGGGGAGGCTGGATGTTCTGCTGTCCTTTCATTGGCTGAGTAGGTTCATGTTTGTCAGAGCAGCAGGCATTACGGCTGCTGACTAGCTTGGGCATCCTCAACATCGGAGTCGCTGCTGGATTCACAGTTTTCGGAGGCCAAAGAGAAAAATGTCAAACTGAATGCACCGACAGATTCACTAAACTGCCAGTCCAGGCTCGGTGACAGCTCCACCTGAAACTGACACAGCTTCTGAGCGCAAAGAGACGAGTTAGCGAACTAATTAGAGCAGAGATCCAGCACAAATGTTTAATGAAGAGATAATATATCACCACGCCGAATCTTGGAATAATAGGATTACTTTTTCATTTGTCTTTTTGTCTTGAGAATTAGTTTTTTTTTTCACCCTTGTAGTTGAAAAGTATTCACTCGCATATAAAAGTTTTTAATGTAAGTTATAATAAGTTAAGTTTTCTTTTTCCTTGCTATTCCTGGCATGCTCTCATGATGAAGTACTCTCTCCTTGGTTTTCATTTAGTTTTAGGAGATTAATCCATTTTAAGGAACATTAAGCTCATTTGCTCCCATTTATTTTCAGCTGATGACTTTTTTTTACTTTTTTCATTCTTCTTACATTTTTTTAAATCATTATTCTGTTATTAAGACACCTGGAGACCTTGTTTTTCACGTTATGTTTTCAGGTAGAAGCAACACATATTTTCTTCTTACTCATTTTCATTTCACTGTAGTGAAATCTCCTCTTCTTACTGCGCATCTTTGGCAAAATCCAGCGTTTTATTGGGCCAAATAAAACGTTTGTAAGCCCCCATTTATTTTTATATCTGTGGCTGATATGTTATCCTCCAGTAAATGAGAAAACTAAAATATTTTATTGTTGCGATAATGAAATTTCAGTAAATAATTACATGTGATAATGGAAACCTTTTCTTATTCTAGCTGGTGCTTTTTTTTGACTGTCAGTGAATGCGGCACATATGATAATGTCACACATGAATTCATATTAATTTTATTGCCTGTCAATGCTTTAAAAGAGGAGAACATGAAGCAGAATGTTAAATATCTCATGTTGGTTGTGATTTGTTTGCCAAAGTGCGTTGACTTTAGGAGGGATCACCTCAAAATAAGATTTCTCATCTGAAGGAGTTTTATCTTTAAATTCTGAAATGACTTGAAAAACGGGAATTCTAAAAACGCATTTTTTCATTCATATTGGTGTTTTTTTCTATTATGTTTCTCTCAAAGATAAATAATTTAGACTGGTTCCAACTTAAAACATCACCCTATAAATTCAGTGTTTAAAACACACTCACCCTGTCAGCTATTCATGAAACTGTTGTTTAATTCATACTCGTCTCCTCCTTCCTTCCCCATATCATTGTAATTTTAGTCTTATTACCTTCTCTTAAAATTTTGCTGCAATAAGTCATCCTCTTGCCTGGGATGCAATCAATATTCAAACGAGGTAGCTGATTTTTCTGCTAACTGAATACCATATGCCAGCACCTGATGTTATAGTGATGGTAATAGCACTGTCAAGTTTGACAATGTGGAGAAAGCAATACCGTCATTCCCCATATTCACTTTTGAAAATCTCATTTTGCTTTCATCTCTTCACTAACACAGAGCTGTCAACATGTAATTCAATGAGTGTCACCACCGCGCTTGAACATTTTCTTCATCTCTTTTGCCAACGGTACTCACACCGTTCAGCATGACTTTACTTCTGTTGTGTTTAAATCTT
This sequence comes from Toxotes lorentzi, assembly GCA_037833715.1. Lineage (NCBI taxonomy): Eukaryota > Metazoa > Chordata > Actinopteri > Toxotidae > Toxotes > Toxotes lorentzi. The sequence goes on along the minus strand of JBBMJY010000010.1, from coordinate 1,766,748 downwards.
GTTACGGCCACTTTGGTTTTGATTGTAGTTAATGATAATGCAAAACTTTGTCCCACCTTTTGTGTTATACACACTGGGTTTTGCTAAAGATCTTGGTTTGTGTGGAACATTTGATCTGAAAGCGATGTGTTGATGTTTACAGTATTGCCTCTGCACAACAGCCGCCTTTATTCAAAGTTGCGGATGAAATAGGCTGTCAGAATGGAGGAAATTGAAACCAGTCAATATCTCAGGCATTGTGAGAGCGCTATCTTCTGTTTCCGAAAGCAGCCAAAGCTCAAAACACAAACACACACTTAAAACTGCCTATACACAAATACTTCCATTGTATATGCTCTGCCCTCCCCCAGCCTTACTCTGAGTGAATCGCATGTCAAGAGAGAGCAGCCATTAAAAAGTGTGCTTCAACCAAGGTCATCCAGACATTTGAATTGAAGCAAATCCCTGCATTTCTTTTAAAGAAGAATCTGACAATATTCTGCCTCTTGTCAACAAATCCTATAAAAAGACCAAAACCAACCATGAATGTCTCCTGCTAGCAAGTCTGTGTCTGTGAATGTGAAACCTGACGTATCTCATTCCTCTGAGCCACGGAGCTCTGTTAAAAACACATGAGTGAGCTACACTACTGCACTGGATGCCATGTTCCCTCATTACCAAGAACACACACTGTAGTTCAACTTGATTCTATCCCACATGCACCGTCATGTGTGCCAGCGATGCTCTCTAGGACCAAGTGTGTATGAATCCGCCAGTGAAAATAGTCCCCAGCAAATAAACAATTTAATAATCAAATAATAAACAAACAATTTAATTCTGTTTGAGTAACGTTTGCTAAAAGCTTCAGTGCCAAGGTGTCTTTTCATTTACACCCTCAGTAGGAACCAATGGGCTTGAGTTACACGGGCTGGGCAGGGATGTGAGAAGTCATTATCCTTTCATGTTGACTGTAAGAGGCAGAATTTTATTTATTTTTTCCTCAGACAGGCTTTGAGTCACCTGTTTAATCTGCTTCCTTGTTAAATAGCTGTTTTTTTTCTGCTCCCATTCTCTAGCAGAGATCCAAAGATTCAAACGGATCATTTACATACAAAGGGATGATCCCTCTTTCTCAGCCCAACAAGTGATATGGAATTATCCGGTGTAGTGCTACTTGTGTTGTTGGCTTGTTTCACCTTGAGACGTGTGAACAACACTTCAGTTGTTTCCAAGCAAGCCAACAGTACAGTCATTTTCATCAGCGCTCTTGTTCAGGTAATATTCCTTCAGGCTCACTGATTTCAGGTCTTATCTTGTTAAGAGCCCCCTGCTTTGCCACAGATCTGCGCGGCTGTCAGAGGCAGGGCCCGCACATTTCAGGACTATTATTGGTGATTGTAGAATGACACTAATTAAAGTCATTGATGTTTAAAATCAAGCGCCACGCGTCCTGCTTGTTTTGTCATAAAAGCTCCGATAGCTTCTCAACCTGGCCTCATCGAGTAGCTATCATGTCATTTGTTTTCAAGCCATGTGGAGAAACTGGTGTGTGTGTGTGTGTGTCACTTCATAAAAAAAAAAAAAAAAAAAGAAGAAGAAGAAAAACACACACTTCCAAATAGGGAGAGCTGTGCTTCAGGTCTTTCCAGTTAAATTTTTAGCAGGAGCATTCATTTGCTCATGGCAAAGTGTAATACTATAGTTCACTGAGTCAAACTTTAATCTAGTTTTTATTATAATGGAGCAGAATGAAAAAAAAGACCATTTATAAAACATCCTCCTTCCTTCTCAGCAGACTGTGGTGACATAATTCATACAAGTTATACACCAAGTAAAATCCCTGAAGACACAGTTTGTGAAATTATTGCTTTTACTGTAAATAACGTCAGACAGTTTGATATAAAACACGAGTGTTTATTAAAACAATGTTCCTGATAGCAGCTTTTAATCTTTTTGAATACATGGAGGTAGAGACAGAGTGGACTAATACAGTTTTGGTTTTGACCTTACAAATACTGAGCGTGTGTTTTACCATTTATCAAACCACGTGTATTTAATTAACAAACAATTACCCTGTCATTGATTCATTATTTACACTAGGAAACCGGAACAGTTCAGTTTACAATGATAAAGCAGAAAAAAGCAGCACGTCCTCACACCGGAGAAGCGAGAACCAGAGAGTGTTTGCTATTTCATACTTGAAAACTATTTGAGACCAATCAAAATTGTTGTGAGTTTTCTTAAAGGGGTGAGCTCTCAGCTTCTCCTTTACCTACACTCAGATCCTAAAGCCTGTTCTGTACCAGGTTTTAGTCTTGAAACGTCCATTGATCGATCCTGGAAGCTGGAAATGAACAGTGGAATGTGGATTAAATGAAGACGACACCAGGTGAAAATGTATTTTTAAAACTGAACAGTGTCAACTAATAACCCCCAGACACATGAAGCTTGTGATTTTCATCAGAAACATGTTTTGGCTCATTGATTTGGAGAAAATTCACAGTCTTCCTCGAAAAGCTGCCGTGTCTGGTATGTCTGGTTTGGAAACGTGGAAAAATAAAACTCAAGGACAGGCAGAGAGTGGTTCGTTCGTTTAATCAGGTGTAGGTGGGTTCGTAAATGTCTTAGTGAAGGAGAGCATGTCAAATATTTGTCATTTGGCCGATCAATTCACCTGTGAAGTAAATCTTTGCTTTATTATATCAAGTATTTTATTTACTTCCATTTAGGATATTCTCGTGGAAAAGGTCTTCCTGGATCTTGAGGACAGCGAGGATCTTGACTTTGAAGAGTCATGTTTACAGGAAACCCGGTTTCCACTGCAGACCAAATAAATTCAGTTAGCAAAACCTGCTGAAGGTAGCTTGTTACAGTGACTGGGTTACTATAGTGTATGTGAATGTGTTGTCTCATGTCCTACACTGTGTAACCTGATTCTCCCACTCACCTGGTTTCGTGTGTGACGTGGCTGCCGCTCGCCGTTAGCACAGACAGCGCAGGGCGGATAACTCATAACCAATAATTTATTCTCTTATTGGTGGAAATTTACACAAGACTGACACATTTTATTAAATAAATGAGTCAATACTGTTTTCAATTAGCTGCTCAGAATCACTCAGAGGACCTTTTTGAAACGACTTAAGGGCCCGATTCGACCCGGCGACACCATTTGAATAACCCCGCCTTAAGGCAGGATGAATTGACAACCTTTGATTTGAGACTTTTGCTTCAATAGTCACACATTAGCTCTCACCTCCCTATTGTTGAAGTGGCTTCACGGATGCTCGATGCATGTTCCACCTTTATTTATGGTCGTAGAAGCATCTTGCTGGCAGCCACAGTCAGCCTCCTCCCCCTGCTTAAGATGCAGTGGAGCCTCTATGGGTTAGGAGGGCCAGCTCTATCAGTCTGCTCCCTTCCGGCCCCCACGTTCCCCAGTGCGGTTAATCACTGCCACTAATTAGTGCTAATTACTCATTGCTGCCCGGGAGAGCCCCCCTCGCTGGCTCACACTGATCTGAAGGTCCTCTGTGGCACCCTGCTGCTTGGCATTCCTCAGGTATGGGAGGAGGCGCAGGGACGTGGGAGGTGCTGAGGGGACGGAGGAGGCTACGGGGAAGCTCATCTTTTCTAATTTACTGTTTTTTTGTTTTTTGTTTTTTTTGGGGGAACATTTTTTGTTAAATCAAACACATCCCTGATGTTTACCCTCCAGTGGCTGCAGGTAGAAGGCTGTGTCCCTGTGGGCCTACGGGGCCGAGCAGACTGGTTTGTGCTGGTCTGCTTGGGTCTGGATGGTGGCCTTGTCTGCATGCACCGGCCAGGCTTAATGAGCCAGCACCTTTTTGCTCCCTCTGTCATTAATTGTCTGCGGCCGTGACTCTGTGGGTTACGTTGCGTTCAGCTGATTTTTTTTTTTTTCTCCCAGTAATTTTACTTTAATAGATTCAATTTGCTTTCATTTGCTTTGTATTGATTTATTTGTCCTGCTTTGTCTTGTCAACCATAGAAACCCATAATTTCTCACAAAAGTTTGTGAGGAAAAAAGCTCATTTAATTTGCTAATATTGAGCGAGTTATTAAAAAAAGAGAAATGACAAATGATGTTGATACGGTGTGTAAGTGAGGCTTGACTAAAGCTGAACTCACTTCTTGGAGGCAAGAAAACCACAGAAAATTATTGCAGATTTCAGATCAGGTGCAAACAGCGAAGCTTAATAACAGGTGGAGAGGTTGTTAGGTCTGATTGGTCACGCAGGTAAATGCTGTCATTTGAGCTGTTGGGTTTTAACCCTCGTCAAAAAAACAAAACATCTCACTAATGCCCGGTAATGGAAGGTGAGCGCGTCATGCCAACCCGAAATAATTATACAGTGACAGCTGATTGGGGGAAATGAGTAAACTTGTGTTTGAGACACAGAGGTTGAGGATGTGTCTGAAACAGATTGCTTTAGCCTCTGTCAGAGGGACACAGAACGCTGCACCGAGTGTCACCAGGAATCAGCCAGAGGGTAAAGCCTTTACCTCTCACTGACCTCCAAATGTGAAGTGTCCAGCTGTAGTAACTGTGACAGATGAACCGGCCACAATCATAACACACACAGTAACACACAGACACGCACAGAGTCAGAGGAGACGTGAAACTTTCAGAAAGAGTCTGAAAAACTTTAACTTAATAATTATACTTTAACACTTAATACTGTAAACATGTACTTTATCTGCCTATTAATTGTTATTCTTTCTCTTCATACTGCGAAACAGGACCACATGACAGCAGCTCACTCAGCAGATAATGTCTCACCGGAGTGATGCAGAAATAAACCTGGCAAAGCAAAAATATTTTCCATTTCAGTTTTTATTTAATTGATGAAATTCTATATGCCAGTACATTTTAATAGCATGCAAAAAAAAAAGTCCAGCGCTTTGATATCAAATCCTTTGTCAATAATTGAATCCTGAAAACCTTATTTATTTAAAACGAGTGAAAACGCTGCCAGCACAGACACATTCAAACATATTTCCAATGCAAATGAACTTGTTTCAAGAAGTTTCTAAAAACGAGGATGTGAATTTTAAAACGAGAAAGGAAATGGCAGGAAGTTGCCTGCAAACTGAAAACTCAAACTTCAGAAATTTCACAAACACTTGAAACAAGTTGGAGTTCAAAGCTTTTTCTTGACCTTGGAGGCAGCTGTTGAGAGAAACAGTCTCTCCACAAGGTCGATTTAGTGACTGTTCTGGAGCCTTTTGCATTACATCTCTGGACATCAGTCAATAATCATCCAAGTGGTCATGATATTCAAGGATCTAAATCAGAATATGAATGATGTATAAGATCCATTTACAGTCTATTATGTGTTTAGACAAAGAAAGGATGTGAAAACAAAAACACTTAAATCATCCAGTTATGTAAATGGAACCAGGAGATTGACAGAGAGTGAGTTTTTTTTCATTCATGTTCACTCAGTGTCTGAACTGAGCTGACCAGATGTCCTCACGTTGAAGCATTTCTTCTCTTTGTGCTATTTGCCGCCAAGGCCAGATAAAAGCTATACGGGCAGGTTAGACCATGAATAGAAAACACGCTCTTTATGTCTTTCTCTGTCATTACTTTCGGGGAGAATAGCAGTAGTTTTGAAAGAAATCTCAGTTGCAGCCTCTCAAAGAAAAGGGAAAGTGTCAGAATCAGAAACGTCAGCGGGAAGGAAGGTACACTCCACGCTGCTGCACAGACTTTATACAAACGACAGGACGACAGGGTCTGTATCAGCCTGTTGTATTAGGAATGGGATACATTGGCATTGTTGTTGCTGTCATAGAGAGAGTTATTGAAATGATGTTGACCTTTGACAGGTTTTCTAATTGCTGTTAAAAAAATAAACTGCATGGCGACGCATTTTTTTTTAAGCCTGTGGAACTCCATGGATACGTGTCCCGAGATTGTACGAGAAGTAGAAGACAAAGAAGCATAAGAGTGGAAAGTAAAGATGCTTTCAGACAGCGAGCAGCTGCTGCCACCACCTCTGTTGTTTTCTATGTAAACACAGCAAGATGGGTGGCGTGGAGACTGCTCTGGTGAACGAGGACGGCTCTTTGCCGCTTGCATTCAGAGTTTGTGTTGGTTGGAAACGATACAGGAGCTGATTTTACGGTTTCTGAGTTTCCTGAACTGTGCACCTTTTCACTGGCAGAGAACAGACAGGTATCTGAAGAGAAACGCTGTTGGAGCAACATCAGATTCAAAGTCTGATTATCTGCTCCGGGACAAACTGACAGTGTTTAGGATACTAGTCAGGAAATCTTGCCGTGTCAATCATGTAATATTCATCTGTTTTAAGCTGCAGCCTGCTCTGTTTAGCTGTGTGATGAGATTGTATTAGGTGGATAGTGGATAGCAGCAGCCTGTGGTGTCGGGATTGGATGAAGCCGGGAGCTGTGGCGGTGGCGTTGCGCCCTGCTGCCACAGATTCAAAATACAGAACATCAGTGCTGCTGGTCAGCATCCCCAGCGGCAACTGCTCGCTGTCTGAAAGCAATTTTAGATATGCAGGGCTGATTAGTATTTTGGGAGAGGCCTCGGTTTAGTCAAAATCAAAGGTGCAGTATAAATAAATACCTTTGCTCTGTACTTCAGTACGTGAGCACAGCTTTGAGGTGCTTGTATTTTATCTGGGGACATCTGTTTTACGCAGCTCTTTACTTCTACATTTCAGATAGAGATGTACTGTTACTCCACCATTTAACTGTTACTTCTCAGCTTGTACAACATGATGTGTGTTTACGTATAGATTAAGCTGCCCAGCTATATATAAACTGGACCAGCTACATCAGTAAAGGGCTACTTATACATGATGATGGATCAGAGACAGTAATACAGTTATATAATAGACCACTCACAGGAGAATTCAGAGTGCTTTGATTTTTCATATGTTCAGAACATGTGGTCCGATGATGCGTTTGTACTCACTCATTAAGATTTGAACGCCTTTATGTTTCTTCCACGCCTGAGTCCACAGGTCTGAATAGAGCTGTTAAAATGTAAAGTAAGTCTATCAAATATGAGTATGTAAGAATTTCAAGAAGACTGAACTTTATTTCTATCACATTTCAGTCGTCGAGAGGCACAGTGCTCCTCACACAGACACACATCCTGCTGCTCAGTGAAGCCGGCCTTATTGCACTGAGCTGTTGCTCTGCAGCGGGGCATTTAAAAGTGCCCGGCAATGCTTCATGATGCCTCCTTTCCTCGTGTGTTTCTTGTGGTGGGACTCAAACGGAGACACCAAAGCAATTTTTTTTCTGAATGAATTTCTCTCAATGGAAGATACGAGGCCTCTTTACGGTTTGAAAAGACATTTATTTCCCGTCAGTATGCCTCCCTTGGAAATGTATTAATCTTTCAGATAAGATAAACTCGCCCCGCACAAACTTCGTTCATTAAGCCTCCGAGATTCATTCCGTTTTATTTTTGGAGAGAGATGTTCATTGTTATAGCTCTGCTGACTTCTCACAAACTCTGAAGGGTTGTATTCTGTTGCTGCAGGTACTCCAGTAAAATGTTTCCTTGGAGCAAACACGAGTGAGATGAGGTTAGAGGTGATCTCCTCAATAGCGGCTTTCAGTGCACCGGGCAATGTTCCAGCGACAGGAATGTCATGTCTGCACGACTAGTATTCCTTTGTCCGTCGCCTTTAAAGGAATCTGTGGCATTCATACGTGTTTTCTTCTGGTCCCTGACAACATCATCGTGTGAAGGTCAAGCTTTTTTTTGTGTTCACCGGCACTTTAAAATAAATGCCTGCTTGTTGTGTTTTATTTACCCTGTCAGATTCTTTTAATTCAAATTTAATAATTGGTATTACATTATTTGTCACGGTCAAAGTGTGTTTTAAATTGCAGAACAAATTGACAGTTTTGGAAGAAGGAAAAGAAATCTAACACAAAGGACCTGGGACAATATAAACCAGACTCTGTGCCAACTTTTCGATTGCACAGGATCTTCTTTGCTCATTTGGAGTAGTGATTACTAAAAAAAAAAAAAAAAAAATCTGTGCTTTGTTTATGGGAATCTTCTGGAGGATTTGTCTGTATAATGCTTTGTTTGTTTTGTGTTACATTTCAACACAACTCTAAACCCAAAATACTTTTGCATAGTTGAGAAACAGCAGGTGTCCAATGAAGATACTCTATCTGCAAATAATGTTTTTGTCACTACATTGTTAACCTCTCTGGATGCAAATGTATGCAGATGTCTCCAAAAACCCCTGAAAGACAGCTCCATCTAAGAATTAGCCCGAAATAAAGTCTGACACAGCCCATCACTTTAAACCACCTTCCTACCGTTTGCATTTGTAAATTAGAAACAATATTTCAGCAAAAATGGCACAAATGTCACAGGCGAGGGGGACAACATCACACTGTAATCTGTTGCATTTCAGCAGCTCTTAATTGACCTTTTGTTTTCTGCCCTCTTTCCTTTTCTTATTATTTCTCAATTCACAAGAAATATAGCCATAAACCTGAGGCAAAACACCCTGTAAAGCCAAACCTGAAAGCCATTCTTATTCATTAGACGAGCTTGCAGTGTTGTTGGCTGTCACTGCCACCGAGGGGCCTGTCCATGGCTGCAGCTGACATCTGTTGGCATAATGTAGCGTCCAGGGCTGTGATAGGCAACAGGAACTGATTTATAAGGTTCTCTGTTTAAGTGGGTGTCTTAAGGTAATTATAAACTAGTGGGGGGGTTGCTACTAATTGCACCTTCCCTGATCTGTAATGAAGGCCAAACAGCGTGAATGAGCCCATCCTGTGCGTCTGAGGCAGCGGAGGAGCGAGGGCAGCTGAGCTTGACCAGTTAGTGTTGGTTTAGCTCTGGGCTGGAGCTCCTCACCTGCTGTTATGCCGCGTCTTCAGCCAATTTCTCTTGAGTAATTAACTGTGATGCCACATATGGCGCAATGGTGGAAAATCTGATCGCTGGCGGATGTAGAGGAGTCGAAGAGAAAAACTGAACGTGGGCACCCCGTAGTGACCAAAGCTTCAAACACCCAGCGCGAGCATAAATGGGATGACTGGAAAATTCTTTTGACATGCACAATTAAAAACAAATGTTGTTTCCACATGACACAAATGAGTGTAATTAATCACTGAACAAATGAATTATTGGGAAGATTAGAAAATGAGGTAGATTAAGTACACCAGTGAGGCTTGAATTATTAACAATATTTGTATCAGTTGATTAAGATGTTATAGAAAGAGCATATTCTGCCAACATATGACAAAGTAATTAGAGGTGGAATTTTGCATACATTATAAAACATCTATTATAAATTAAAAAGCTGCAGCAGCAATGATGTCTCGAAAAAATATGAGGAGCAGTACACACTGTAAGTTATCCTCTCATATACATTTGTTTATTTTCACATATTCACAAACATGTTTTTAATCTCATGTCCATGTATTTTCACTTTCGTTTACGTATCTGCATATTTAATATTAACAGCAACACATGCATGTAAGAGGAGGACGCATGAATGTCTGTGTGATTACACTTTATGTAAGATGAAGAATGGACAGTACATCAGGTATATAGAGAATGTATATAAGAGAAGAATGGATTAATGTGACAGAGTAGTGGACATGGAAGGAAGAAGGCAGCTCACTCGTTGTGCTGTGATTGGATGAGAAGGTGGAGCAGGTTGTTGTCCAGTTACCAAGCAGAATGGAAGGAGATGAAACACAAGGATTACAGCACAAATGCCTTCAGTTAGAACGTTTAGATGCAGCGGGACATACGGTAACTGATCTCACGCCTGTTTCTGTCTCCGGTCTGAAAAAAATTTCCCCAGTTTTGAATCTGCAGCTGACAACTGTCAACTTGAAATGGACAAAAATGTGTTTTGAGAGCCATTCCATACCATAATTATTATTATTATTATTATTATTATTATTATTTAACAAATATATGTGTGTGTTGAACCCACGTGTGCTTACTTGATGCTACTGAAATACACTAAGTTTTGTGTGAATGGGTTATACATGTACAGTATTTTCTTCACATGCTAAACACACATGTATTGTTACCTTGGTTAAACAGATGAAGGTAAAATACAGTGCTCAGTGTGTGAGATAAAAAATATATACAAGTGAATAGTCATAGATGAATGATATAAACTATTAACAGCGAGTTAAAGAAAATGAACAGATCATAGTGTAAATGTGTAAATGTGTATGAGACAGTGATTTTAGTTTTGAAGTTCCCCAAAATGAATTATGGCTTTCAAGGTCCAACATATTATAACATAACAACATTCTTCAGTTAGACAGAATTTTTACAGGAGGCTTCAGATGTAACAGGAAATAAGACCTGTGGTTTATTATTTTAACTTTTTTGTGGGATTCATTACAATGTTTAGGAATTATTTTGGTGATAAATGCTTTGTCAAATGATCAAATGAGCACAATAAGCTGTTCGCTCAAGATCACTGTTGTATGAAACAGTGAGGCATGGTGGGGTATTAAAACAGGGAGGTGAAGCTGCGTTTAAGCACTGACTTACAGAGGAAGAGTTTCCGTCGAGTGAGTGACACAAAAGCAAGATTAGGGGATCAAGTGCTGAAAGATGAGAGAGGAATTTAGTGGAATTGACAGCACATTCAAGGGTTTCCGAGAGGAAGAGAAGACAAGAGACAGGGCGATAATTTTAGAGATTTGAAGGGTCAAGATTAAGCTGCCTGATAATAAGCAGAGTGAAATGAAGCAATTTTGAAAATATATGCTGATGCAGTGTGGACTGGGGGTGGGGAGGGGGGAGACAAAGAGGGTTGTCAGTGCTTCCACAAATGACTTGGTATCAGACAACAGGCTTTTGGAAATATTGGATTGTACAGTCAGACAGTTTCAGCGCCTGTCGCACTATATTTATGCACAGATCATATTCAGCGCTGCATTAGGTCTCCTGCACGCTGCCGTTTCTTCACGGTGAATGTGAAGGACTAATAAAGAGTCCAGATTTCAGGTGGATGTAATTAGCCAATCGTTTCTAATATTGTCCATAGCAATGCATTTTCATGGCAGTGTCATTTTACCCCGAGCAATATGCCTTGAAGTGTAATTTCTGCCTGAGCGTTTAGACACAGAGCTATCGATTGCATTCAGTGAATGATCTGCTCAGAAACCCATCATCTACTTTAATAATGTCACTCACCGCCACATTCTCTCTGCTTGGTTTCCATTAATAGCCAGCCTACGTGACATTGTCAACACTCGCTGCTCAAACAACAGGGTCTCTGAAGCATGGCTGGTTCGCAATTGGGTCATTTAATCAATTTATACAATTGAACCTATTTAACATATTGATATGCAGTTACCCTGTAATGTGTGTGGCCTTTTATCCCCTCGAGTGAAGGAAACTCCAAGGGAGCTTTTCAGATCTTCTGCCGTTATTTATCATGTGACATTTAGCTGGGCCCTGATAGCGGCAGCTCTCCACTTTAATTAAAGGTTCAGCCTCTTCACTGGATGACAAATTGACTGGTTTGTGCCTTGGAAAAGTGGTGGAACATGTCTGGTCCACCCTGCTCCTCGCTAACGGTGGGCTAACATCAGGGAGAGGGAGGCGGGGCTGGCATTTTAGTCAAGTCATCACTGAGCAGGGTCAGAGAATGAGCTGGATTAGCTGCTGCACAGGCTCTTGGACTAAATGAAACAACATGTAGTTTTTTTTGTCGGTTCTGTTGTAAGTTTAGTTTAGTGGAAAAAAATAGATGTTTTTCTCTTTTTGTTTGTCCTTAACATTATTTCCTCCTTGTGTTGTTCTTTTGTTAAGTTTCTTGTGACCTTCTGTTTGTGCAGATGCGATATCTGCAGCTCGGTCGGTAGCAGCAAATGGCTAATGGTCCATCCCCCGGTTATTTTACGGCAGGCTGGAGAATATGTCCACTTTGCATGGTTCCCTTCTTCCATTTTTCAAACTTCGCCTGAGTTGGGGGTGACACAGCTTGAAACGGGTTTCAGGAGAAGCAGCAACACAAATGGAAGAGTAGGCCCAGATGATACAATCACTTTGTTCAGCATGAACACTTCTGCAAACATGTTGGGGGGGTTCTGCGGGGCAGGCACCAAGGCATCTGTGTAAGATGAGATGGTGTAAACAGGCAGATTGGCTCTCTTCTCAACGTTAGCTCCTTGAGATTTCATGCTGGCTGGATTTATAGAGAGTCACAGTGCATTGGAATGTGCCTTGGGCTCCTCTGGGGCCAGTATCAGAGCGAGCACAGAGCTGTGAACTTCAGATGATAAACCAAATATACATCTATATATA